>JACEEZ010021111.1:0-20005 GCA_016584305.1 Chionoecetes opilio
TATGGCCGGTGTGTAATTAACAAAAGAATTCCACAGCCGGTATTGTAAGGGAAAAGTAAAAGTAAAAAAAACCAAAAAGAAAATTTATGCTATATCCTGCTAAAAAAATATGCTTTTTTCTGGGTTTTTTGTAAATCAATTTTTTTTGCTTACGCCAAATGAAAACCCTTGATCTACTTCATTTTTACTTCCCTAACCTTTTGCACTATCTCCATAGTTTTTTTAGCTATTGTTGTATTATTTATACCTAACACACACAACTATTAAATTATATTCCTCCCCCAACTCTCACTCTCTCTCACTCTCCGCTTTTCTTTCCTTTTTCCCCATTATTGAAGCAATGTTTAAATCTAGAAATGCCTGTCATATTTTTATGTCTGTAGTAATTTTTGTCTAATTTGTTTTTTTAAGGAATACGGGAAGTATCAGTCTTGTGTTGGTGAAAATAGGGACTTCTAATATTGTAACTAAAAACTGACTCAAATTCGTGTTCAGATGCCCGAAACTGCTAGGAACTATTTTCAAGCAAATCTTTTTCTAAAAAAATTTGCAAATTTTGCAAGTGCTTGCAAATTGCAAAAAATACCATTTTTTTGAGAAATAATTTGTTTAAAAATTTTTTCCCTACATTTTCGGGCATCCCTAACCGAATACGGTTTCAGTTTTCAGTTAAAATGATTAGAAGTCCCATTTCACCCAAATTCACAAGACATATACTTCCAGAATTTTTAAAAAATCAAAAATTAGAAAAACTACTACAAAACATAAAAAAGATGGCCTTGCTAGATCTACCTTTTTATAACTACAAAACATAAATTGATAGGCTTGCGATCTACCCCATTTTTATATACTTCTTATAATTCTTGCACTATTGCCCTTTTTTATTCTCTCTCTCTTCCCCCTCTCTCTCTCTCCTCCCTCTCTCCCCTCTCTCTCCTCCCCCTTCCCCTCTCTCTCTCTCTCTCCCCTTTTTTTCTTCTCTCTCTTTTCACCTATTCTCTTAAGGCATAAATATATCAAATTTATGGGGAGTATTGCGTCTTGTTTCGTTTTCGTAGTGCAGTAAAACCTAAAGCGAAAAAACAAAACCCGGGGAAGCTTGTAGACATACTTTGCGAGTCAGTAGCAAGCCTTTCACCCGCCTGGGAATTTAATGGATTCGATTTAACATCATATTTTGACCGCAATTCCACACCGATGTTTTAATAATGTGACCTAGATAGTAAACAGCGCACGCAGGCAGGCACACACACACCACACACACACACACACACACACACACAAAAACCCCGCACTCACACAACACACATAGACACACACACACACACACACACGTCGTCACCTTCAACTTGTCATACTCACAAGGGCCCAATAAATTTAAACGCTGTTTCCTGCCTAGTCCCGCTATAAGATGGATGTCGTGCACTCACCCCTGACAGACATCCGTTCTGGGGCGCACACACCCACCCACACCCACACACGCTTCCTACCTACACACCCACCCACACATATACACACCCACCCACATCCACCCCCCCCTCTTAAACCTACACATCCACACCCACACATTTCCTACCTACACACACACACACATTTCCTACCTACCTACACGCACACACACACACACCTACAGTGATAATTATGACGTCAGCATTGGTAGTAGTAGTAGTAGTAGTAGTAGTAGTAGTAGTAGTAGTAGTAGTAGTAGTAGTAGTAGTAGTAGTAGTAATAGTAATAGTAGTAGTAGTAGTAGTAGTAGTAGTAGTAGTGATGGTGGTGGTAGTAATAATGATAACAATAATGATAATAACAATAATAACAATAATAACAATAAAATCAACCGTATCATCACCGCTTCTCGCAATCAGACAACCTTTTTTTTTTTATCACGATTAACTGACTATCAAGATAAGCTGATTAAAAGTATATTGATTTAAACTTTTATCTCCTTTCCATTCTTCAGTAACCTCCACCATCACCACTGTTATCTTTACTTTTACCCACCACTGTTAGCTACACGCCTAGACTAACACCCTGCAGCAGCGACATAGTTTGTACAGGAGGTAGGTAGATATAAATGAAACGTTCCTATTAGTACCTCGGCTTAACCCCTTGAGACCCATAGCGTAATTCCTATTGTAATTTGGGTGCCATTAGACGATTTTTGTGACTATAAGCAATATTTTAATAGATTAAAACCTTTTTGGGTTCCCTTGCCCCAAATGGGAAAATTTTTGGGTAATTCATTTTATTTTTCGTTTTTTAAATGGCTCGAAAACATAATTTTTTTTTAGCAAAGGAAAGATCTGGGGTAAAGGGGTTTAATCATCTTTGCCGTAACCCTTTAAGGTCACTTGGTTTGAAGGTATACTGTATTTGCTTGTAGGGAAAAAGGAGCTGTAAAAAGGGTGGGAAAGGTAGGGGGGAAATCCTTTAAAAGTCTTTAAAAACAAAACCTAAACAAGTAGTAACTAAAATGAAAAAAGGGAAAAGCACAGTGCCTTTTGGGTTTTAAAGAAAAAGGGAAAACTCTACTCGGGTTAAAGTAAAAGAACTAAGATCTAACTATCTAACTAAAGAACTTTTTAGCTACTAGGGGTTTAAAGAAAAAGGGTGCAAGGAAACCTTGGTTTGCTTCACCGTAAATCTCACAGCTAGAATTTCGGTCAACACCAACGTTTTTTTTCCTTTTACGTCCTGTGTCCCCCCCCCCCAGGGCAGTTCCCAAAGCAGCGTTTTTACAAATAAGAATACAAATACTTTCCCCTTTGTTTGTTGGGGGTGTGAGTCGTTGCAAGCCATCTGTCTTCTGAGGGGAAACACCCCCTCACCCGCCCCAAAAGCACGCATGCCCACCCCAAAAAATAAGGGGGGGGAATCTTTAAAAGTCTCCACAGCGTAGGGGTGGGGTTTTATGACGAAACTGTTTTGGGTCTAGGGGGGAAAAGGGGGGGGAAAAAGGGGGGTCCCTTACTTTATAGGGATTTTTTATTTGACTTTTGAAATGGTTTTTATTTGTGTGTGGTGTGTGTGTGTGTGTGTATGTGTTTTGTGTGTGTGTGTGTAGGTGTGTGGGGTGTGTTTTGGTGTGTGTGTGTGGCTCGGGGTCAAAAGCACTGTGTCTTTCCGTGGTTCAGGGGTTCAATCCTGGGCCCCTTCGCTCGCCCCCGGGGGAAATTTTTCCCACTGAAAAAGGGGGGGCAGTTACTACCCCGCGGGGAAGGAAATGGGGTGTATGTGGAGTGTAGAGCCCAGAAATTCCCAAAAAGATGGGTTTCATTATGAGCCCAAATTTAAAGCCTTTCTGGGGGTAAACTGCCGATCACGAGTCCACCCCTTGCGGGGACAAGCCCGGGGGGTGGATACACACAAAAAAAAAACACACTCATGATAATGTGTTCTTAAATCGCGCTTGAAACCAAAATCGCACCTTTTCCCCTTCCCTGAAGTTTGGGGGGTGGCTGACGCGCTGCCCTGACTGGCGCCCCCCTTTCCCTTCCTTTTACGCGGAGCCGGGGTTGTTTTATACAGAGAAAATGACGAAAACCGCGGCTTTTTTTGGGCCCAAACGAAAACATATGGAAAGGGACGGTTTTTTTTTATAGACTATTTCGAATTGCGTTCACTTATTTTTCCAGGTACCTTTTATTTTATTTTTGGACCAAAGTACCTCTTGTTATTTTAGTTCCCAACTACCACTACTACTACTACTACTCCCATAGCAACAATCAAAACCACGCCCCACGTACATTTACTCCCTATAAGTGAAAGTTTCTACTCTCTCTCTCTCTTCTCTCTCTCTCTCCCCCCTTCTCTCTCTCTTGGTATTTATTAAGGTTCGGGGTGTAAAATTTTTGTATGAATGATTTTATAGAAGGGGAGGGGGAAAGAGGAGGAAAAGAGGGGGAAGGGGAGGGAAGAGGAGGAGGGGGAGGAGGGGGAGGAGGAGGAGGAGGGGGAAACCAAAAATGGGGAAGTGGGGGAGGGGGAGGGGGAAAAAGAGGACCAAGATAGGGGAAGGAGGAAAGGAGGAGGGGGATGGGACCAAGAGGGGGGAAGAGGAGGATTACATGGGATTAAATAGGAGTAACAGACACCAGGAGACCTATTGGTCCATAGCGAGGGTATCTCCCTAAAACTACAACTACAAACTACCCAACTATTTTGTAAAAAAAAAGTTGGAAAAAAAACCCAATGCCCCAAAAGAGGTTTGGAAATGGAAGTTCCATGGGGCCCAGAATGATGGGATATGAAAAATACTAACTACAACTACCACTCCCACTAAAAACTAATCGTTACGGGGGACTAGAACGAATTCGAAATATAAAATCCCCATTACTTTACAGGTCCCGTCAAGTTGTTTTTGAATGTAGTTATTGTGTTGGCTCCGAAAACATTTGCTGGTAACTTTTTCCCATCGATCCGCCCTCAAACATTGAAATAATTTTTACGGGATCGGGAGGGCAACGTTGACCGTTTAGTTTTTAAACCATTATTTTTTGGTTGTCATTAAATTTGAAAGCTCGAAAGGTTCTTTTGTTTTAATGACTTTCAAAACCTTTTTGGGATTTTAAAAAGGGTTTTTTATAAAGTCCCCACGGATTCTAGACCCTTTTTAGGAAAACATTTAAGTTTCCTCAGTCTCTTTTCATAAGAAAATTTTCGCAGAGAGGGAAATTTTGTTTTGGTTGCCTCTTTTTTGGGCATGTTTCCCAAATTTTTGGCTTGATTTTTTTAAAGAAAACAGGGCGACCAGAATTGAACGGCATATTCCAAGTGGGGCCCAAACCCAAAGGACGTTTTAAAATTGTGTCATTATTTTTGGGCTTTTTATGTTCAAAGTTCGTTTAATAAACCCCCAACACATATTTCCCTTTTTTAAATTTGGGCAGCTAGGCAATGCAAAACTGGTTTTCAGATCATTACTGATGATGAACCAAAACCCTTTTTCCTGTGTACTTCATTTAAACCGTTTTATTTTGCATTTGATGGGGTTTATATTTGGGTTATCTTTGGCCTATATGAAATTACTTTAAACCTTTAAATCGGAATTGAATTTTTAAATAGCCATTTATCACTAAAATCGAAAAGTTTGCCCGAGATCACTTTGAAATGAGTTCGCAGTTTTCTCTAGTATATGTTTCCCCCCGCCTAATTTTTTTTGCCCTCTAAAAAATTTTTGATTTTTTAGATACAAGTCCCCCAGTCCAATCGTTGATATAAATCAGAAAAAGAGTGGGCCCCGGGACCGAGCCCTGAGGAAACCCCACTATGCCCATCAAAACCAAATCAATGCCCCCCTTTATTACACCCTTTGGGTTTACTTTTTTGAAAAAGGCCCCCCTTTCCCAATCCATGAACAAAAATTTGTTTTCCCCTATGCCATGTCCCTTTTACTTGGCCCAAAATTCCCCCTTTTTTTTGGAACTGTTCGAAGGCTTTCTAAAAATAAAGGGGTAATTACACCGAGGGAATTTTACCCGTCCCAGTTTGAATAAATGACTTTAAAAAAAATCCAGTGGTTTTGTTAAGCGGGATCTCTTTTTCCCCAAAATCCATGCTGGGAGTTTAGAAATAGAGTTATTTTCATGAGGAAAGACACTATTTTATCCCGCATTATTTTCTCAAATAGTTTAACAATCACGGACGTTAGACTAATTGGGCGATAATTACTTGCGAGGCTTTATTTCCCTTTTTTTTGAATATCGGTTGTAAAATTAGCTAATTTCCACATACTAGGAACATTTTTTTCACTTAGCGTTTTTATTGAAAAAAATTTTTTAATGGGAGCGAAAGTTAAACTTAAACATTTCCCCAAAAGGGTAGTCGGGGCCGAGTTTTTCGCCCACCCCCCCGGTTTTTTGCTGGGCAAGTTCAGAAAATTTACTTTGATTTTTCGCCCTACTGTTACTCTCCTATTACCAGTCATCCCTTCAGTCCTGCATACATTTTACTGGTTCTGGTAATGGATTTTTCGTTTTTTTTAAAAAAACCCCGGTTTTTTAAAAGTATTCATTGGTACGAACGCCATACTCTTATTATCATTTACCAAATATTATTATTATTTTTCCCCAGGGGTTCCAAAAACTTTTTTTTTGACTTTTTTTCTTACTTCGAACTTTTGAAAAAACCCTTTGTTCGGGTTTGTTTTTTTAAATTTCCTTTGCAATTTTTTTTCAAAATGGGCCCCCTTTTTTTTAAGACTTAATTATTTCCTTTTGGGCCGCGACTTTTTGATTTTCATTTTTTTTTATTCTCTAAATCGCAGTCTGCATTTGTTTTTTGTAAACTTTATACGCTCGGCGCTTTCTCCCCAATGATTTGTTGGATTCATTTTTTCACCCAACGGGGCCCTGTTTATGTTATTCAAACTTTTTCTTTCCCGGGGGAAACTTTTTAAAACCAAAACCGACGGAGGTTTTTTAGGGGAAACTTACACATTTTTGGGCGTTTTACCATTTGGGGGTTTAAATTCCATTTAATTTCCCCCTTTAAAAATAATTTTGTGCTGATTTTTGGGATAATCCGCTTTTTAAATTAATTTTTGGGAAAAAAAAAACCGGATTTTTCCTTTTATGCCCCTTAAAAATTAAATTTTAATCCCGGATAAAAAAAATTAAAGGCCTTATCCCTTTTGCCAAAATGTTTAAAATATTCGAAATATCAATCGTTTCCTTTCTATAAAAAAAATTTTTCCGGGAATATATTAAAATTTCCCTTTGTATTTTTTTAGGAAAAACCTGTTTTAAAATTTTCGCCCAAAAGGGGGGGGGGGAAAATTCCTTCCCTTAATTTTGGGGGGAATTTTTATTCCAAATGTTAAATTAGTTTTAAAATCTTCCACCAAAAAAATTTGCATTTTTTTTTTTTGTTTAAAACCTAAAATTTTCTGTTTTAAAAGGGAATTGCCCCTTAAAAACCTTAAATTGGGGGACAATTTGGAATTTTAAATTTCCTTTTATTTTTTTTTGGGGCCTAAAATGGTTTTTTTTACCCTTTTGTTTTACTTTTGTTGTTCCCCAAAATTTTCAAGTGAATGACATACCGGGCTTTTCGGCAACAATTTAAAATTTTTCCTTTAAAAAATTTTTTGGAAGGAAATTTAAGAAATTTAAATTTTTTATTTTTTTGGGGGGTTTACCCACTCTCGGTAATTTTTACCCTGATTGTTTTTGGTTTTTTGTTTTCGGGAAAACAACGTAAATTGTTTAAAAAGGGGGGGGGGGAAAGGGGGGGAAAAAATAATGCTTCGGCATTTTTAATTTTTAATTTGTTCCCATTTTTTCCTTTTTCTTGATGGTTTCCCAGGGCCAGGGCCACGGGGTTTAGGGAGGTTTAAGGGGAAGAGAGGGAAAGGTTTTAGGGCCGGAGGGGAAAAGGAGGAGGGGAGGAGGAGGAGGAGGAGGACAGGAAGGAGGAGGAGACAAAGTGAAAAAAATTTTGGGGGAAAGGGAAAAGAGGGTTTAAGGAGCCCCCGGGGGGGAGGGGGAGGGGAGAGAGAGAGAGGGGGAAGGGAGAGAGGGGGAGAGAGAGGGGGAGAGGAGAGAGAGGGGAAGGGGAAAAAGAGAGAGATGGAGAGAGGAGAGAGAAAAGGGGGAAGGAGAGAGAGGGGGAGAGAGAGAAAAGAGAGAGAGAAAAGAGGGGGAGAGAGAAGATGAATGAAAACCTTATCTCTACTCTCAAAATCACATTGGTAATTGGAAAGAAAACATTAGAAAACATGGGTATAATGGGACAAGTTAGTTTTTCTTTTATACCATTTACGTATTTTTAATTTTTTTCATTGTTACTTTTTTTCTAAGATAAATTTCCGGGAAAATTTTCAAAACCCAAATTTCCCACTTTTACCCCTTTATTTTCGCACCCTGCCCCCCTCATCCACCCCTTTATCCTCGCACCCCCACTCCCCACACCCCAATCTTTCTATATCATCCCCCCCCCCCTTTTCCAAACTTTCAGGATAGCTTTTTGTTGGCTTTCACTGGGACCTTCGAGGGCGGCTTCCCTGGGGCCTTCGCTGACAACCTCCCGACGAAGGGGTTAAAGGGGTGATTTCCGAAAAGTACGAAACCTTATATCCCCCAAATCCCCAAAAATAAATAGATTGTAAATTTCACGATACTAAGTGAACAATACAGTAGTTGTTAAATTTTATAGGAACATTAGTTTCTGATAGTTTGGCGATTTCACGAAAACAAGATGTGGGTGCATGGAAGGGAATTTTTTTGGGCTGTCTGTACACTAAGTGATGCCCAGATAGCCCTAAAAACAGGTATTTTACACGTTAGTACATAGATATACTTAAAGTAAAGGGGGAAAAGGTAAGAAGGGAGAAAAAAAAGAAGTAAGAAAGGAAAGTATGTAAAAATTTAAGCACATGTAAAATTCAAACACAGGGGAAACAGGGAGTTAGTTTTAATTTTACCCCTACTAAGAGAAATGTTACACGTGCCACAAAGGGAAAGGAAAAAACACACTTTACACTGCTTGACAGCGGGAGACAACTCAGAGAGTACAGGGAACCCCATTTGAGGATCTACGGGATGTACTAGACACCCCACACAGACAGACCTAAATTTCCCGCCTTTTATACCCCTTTACACTGACCCTCTCCGTCCCTCCTCCCCCCCTTCACCGACGCCTCCAGGAAGAGCCCAGGCGCCAGGCCAGGCATCACCTGGGGCCATCGACGGCATTGGAGCCACTTACAGCGGCGCCCCGTTCTCCCGCCCCTAAAAAGCCCCCCTTCAACGGACACCAACATCGGGCCCGCCAAAAAGGTCCCCCCCCGCCTTCATCCCCTTCTCGTCCTTCATCCCCCTTTTGCCCCTCTTTCCTCCCTCCTCCTTCTCTGGGTTTTCCCCAAAATAAAGGATTTTTCCCGACAGGCCCCAATCCATTTTTTTCCCCCCCTCGGAGCCTCGTTCCCCTAAAAACTCCTTCTTTTCAGCCGTCCCTCCTCACCCCTTTCCCCCCTCCCGGCCCTCCCCTCACTCCCCCCCCCACTCTGAGTTCTGCCTCCTCCCTTTCATCCTTCCTTCACTGCTCCCCGCCATAGGGGGGTGGAGCCCCCCGTCCCTCTCCCAGCCCTTCCCCTCGGACTCCACCCTCGGGGCAGCATTTTTGCCCCCTTCTCAGATATCGAGGGCCTTCTTTGCTCAGCGGGGGTTGCCCCGGGTCACGGCGGGCCGGGGGGCCCAGCAGCGACAAGGGACACGACAGGAGCCTCGAAACATTTCCCAAAAACCCATGAAGGTTCAGCCCAAAATCATTAGTGCCTTACTTAACCAGGGCCACGGGGGGTTCCCAGATACCCGGTCACCCACGGTCAGGAACAGCGTGGGGGGGCGGGGGAAGGGGAACATCCTGGGGCCCAGACCTCCCTCGCACCCCTTCCCCCGGGCCCCCCCTTTCGTCGTCCCCAATGCTTTTCCCCAGCGTTGGGGGTATAAGAGCCCGGAATGACACCCTTTGAAAAAAGCCCGGGGGCGACAAGGGCGAAATTTGGGCATCAGCCCCCACTATCGACCCCCCTTTATTTAAGCTCGCCGTACAGGGGTTTGCATCCCGGGAAACCCCTCTGAAAAGGGCCTTTCTTGGGGAGCAAGGCCCGTCGCTTTGGTACGTAAGCACCGCCTCATCTCCCCCGGCCCGTCGCAGTCTTTTCACATTGACAGGCTCCGACAACCCTTCGGCAGCGGCTGTACGGTTGTTCCCTCGGGGTGTGGGGGCCCCCCCTCCTTCCCCCCTTTTCGCCACAACCCCCCTGACCTTCCCCCCCTCAGACCCACCGGGGGAGCGCGGGACAGCGGGGCCCCCGGCGGCCTTCAATACCGGCCCCTTCAAGGCGAGGGCCCGGGGAGGCACCGCGGGGGCACAAAAACTTTTCCGAGGAAGACTCTTTGGGCCCCCCTTTGGCCCGGAGTTCGGGGAGAAACTCGTCCACTATGAGTATGGGGCGAAGGGCCCAATTTGACGAGGGGCTTGGCAAGGTGGTTTAAAACTACACCAGGACGAAATGGGGCCCCCCTCCTTTTCGCCCTTTGTCGAGCCGTCCCGGCCAAAAGGGGGGAAAAAACCCCAGACCTCACACCCGCTCAAAAGGGAAGCCCAGACCTCAAAAACCCAACCCAAAAGGGGAAGCCCGGCCCCGGGAAAACAACCCCAGGCAGGGAAAGCCAAGCCCATTCAGTGCCGGGGGAGAACCAAACCCAAAGGGCCCCACCCACGCCCTTTACCCCCCCCCCCTTTCCCTCATGGACCCCCCCCCCCTTTCCCCTTCGTCCCACAAACCTCGTAACCCCAACCAAATTTCCCCCCTTTAAACCCGGGCCCCCCCCCCTTTCCCTTTATCCCGCCCCCTAACCCCCTCGGTTCGCGCCCCCCCCCCCTGCTATGGGAAAAACCAGCGCCTGCCCATGGCCACCCGACACAGGACATTCCCCGGGGCCGCCCCGAATGCCCCCGACACCAAAGACGCCCCCCGGGAAGGGCGACCGTCGCCCCTGCCCGATCCCAAACCCGCCTTTACTGCATTTCCAAAAAACCCCAAAGAACAGAAAAAAACAAAGGGGACTCACGCTTAAAAGCCGATTCTGGGCTCCAGGATGTTTACATTGACTCACAAACCTTTAAAACTACTCAGCAACGCCGATGCTGACTCAAAAGGGGGGGAACCCCCTTTAAATCATCACCAAAAAAGCCCCCAAAGCATCGGCTGACTCGCGGACCTCAAAACTGATCACCCATCACCCTGACTCCCAAAGACGACCACAGCTGACTCAATATTTTAGGAAATTTCGGGGCCATAAGAACGAAAACCCCAATATACGAAAATTAAAAAAAAATAAAATTTTTTTTTTATAAATTTTAGATACGGAAATTTTCATTTATCCCTTTGTCTGTCTATCTGTTTTTTACAAATAGGCGATTTCTACCTTTTCTTTATAGGTTATAAGGGGAATGGGGGGGAAGATGTCACCTTTTCCCCCCCACATTCCTTACAAGGTCCCATGTAGGCGGGTAATGTGGAAGGCCCGCCCCTCTAAAAAACCCCGGGCTCAGGCCTAAACTAGTAATAAGAAAAAAATAGGCCTAATTTAAAATAAAAATAGGGCCCAATAATAAAATAATTTAAAAATAATAAAATAATAATAATAATAGGCCCAAAAAATAATAATAATTTAAAAGGCCTAATAATAATAAAAATAAAAGGCCTTTTTAATAATAATAATAGGGGAATAAAAATAATAAAATAATAATGATAATAATAAAAAATAGTAAAAATATACAAGCTCCCTTTACATGTCCCGGGGGAAGAAGGAAAAATTTTTTAAACTCAAAAAGGAAAATAGGGTAAAATTTCCCCGTTTGACACCGGGGGTTTACTTTTTTTGGATAAAAATATTTTTTTCTGGTGAGTTTTGATTTTTTTTGGGAAAAATCTGCTAAGGGGTTTCTGTCGCAAAAAACTTCCCGTTTTTTTTTTTTTTTTTTTTTTCGATGTGACAAAAATTTTAATTTTAAAAAAAAAATTGAACCTAAACCCAACCTTACCTTCCATTTGACCACTGTATACCGGATGCGCACGAGACAATGTTTTTAATTTCGGGGCTGCATAGGGGCCTTTCGGGGGGCCCTACAAAGAGTATAGTGGTCTATGGAATACATATGACTGGTTTATCATTTTTATGATTTTACTGTAAACTTCGATAAATTTTGTTCTATAAAAATTATCAAATAAAAAAAAAGTAAAACACGTAAAGAAACCATTCGAGACCCTTTAAGAAATATGGGATGAATTAAATTCACTTAAAATCTTTGCCAAATTTTAAAAATTTGGGGAGTCAAAATTTTTTCATGAAGGGTATCAATAGAACCAATTGTATTAGCTTTTTTTTTGCCCATATTTGTTTTTTGATAAAAAGAATTTTGAAACCCTGCATTTAAAATTTTCTTAACTAAATAAATAAAATCCCTCAATCTGGTAATTTTCCCCATTTATTTAGGTTATTTTTTACTTTTATTTTTTCGTTTTCTGATAAATGAATTTAAAATACCATGTAAAAAATTAGCGTGGGTAAAAAAATAACCCCTCTCGGGGAAAAATTTCCCGATTGATGTTTTTTTTTATTTAGTTAACGCTAAAAATTAAAGCATGGGGTTTTAATTAAATTTTTCAGATAAAAGAAATATAGCAAAGGGAAAACAAAAAAATTGCCCCCTTTATTGATACCTTCATGATAAAATTTTTCTCGCCCAAAATTTTAAAAGGGCCCAAAAGTTTTGAAGGGGAATTAAATTTAAATTCATGCATTTTTTCTTCATAGTCTCGTAATGGCATTTTCCCTTTTCGTTTTTTTTACTGTTTTTTATTTTGATTTAAATTATAGAACCCCCAAAATTTTCGAAGATTTCAGTAATCAAAATTAATGTAAACCAGTTTTATATGAAACCGTATATTAAAAATTTTATATAATTAATATATATTAAAATTTTATATAATATATATATATATAATATATATATATAAAAGGGGGGGGGCCCTCCCATTAACAGGCCCCTTTTGCGACAAAAGGGCCCATTTCCGGTTTTCGCCCGTCCAGGGAACAAGGGGGTCATTTTACCTAACCTAACCCCAAACCAAACCTTTAAAATAACTGAAAAAAAAAAAAAAGTTATTTTTCGCAAAAAATTTTTGAAAAAAAGAATGAATCTAACCTAACCTTTACGTTAAACCCTTTCTTAACCAACCTTTCCCCCAAATTTAAAAAAAAAAAAAAAAAAAAAAAAAAAAAAAAAATACGAAAATTTAACACACCTCTAAACAACCAACAACTTCCCCCATTGCAAAAAAAAAAAATTCTGTAAAAAAAAACACCCTTGCAGAAAAAAAACCCTCTGTAAAAATTTTATTGCCCAAAAAATAAAAGAAAAAAAAAAAGAAATAAAAAAAAACTAAGCAATAAAAGGGAAAAATCGAGGCAGAGGTCAACAACAAGAAGAAAGAAATACATTGTTTGGGAAAAAAAAAAGGGGTTTATTTATAAAATTTTTTGTCACTTAATCAAAACACCTTTTAAAGAACCAGTAACTTAAAAAGTGTTATACTAAAGTGGCAATAATTTTTTGATAAGGGTTTAAAGTCATGACCGAACGAGGGGTAACTGAAAAAACGTCTAATTTAAATTTAAATTTAGTAATGCAAAAAAATTTAATTTATTCCCAATATTTCCCTTTTTTTACTTGGGGTTTTTTATTACGCCCTGCTCTCTTCTCTCTCTCCCCTTTTCTCTCTCCTCTCTCTCATCCCCTCTTCCAATTTCTCTCTCTCTTCCCCTCTCCTCTCCCGGGTTTTCCCTTCCTCCCTCCCCTTTCCCCCCCCCCTTTCTCCCCCCCTCTTTCTCTTCTTCTCTTATTCTTTTCCATCTATTGTATCTTCCCCTTCTTCCCCTTTTCTTCTTTATGGGCGTCTTATCTATTTTTGGTCCCTTTTTATCTCACCCCCTTTTACCCCCTTTTTTAATTTTCATTATTTTTAAGTTCTTTTTCCCCTCCTTTTAAAATTTTTATTTTCCCTTTTTGGCCCCATAATTTTTATATCCATCTATTTCCTTTTTCCTTTCCCCCCATACCCTTTTCAAAACCCCCCTCCTACCTTTTTCCCTTATTTTTTTTTCTTTTCCCCTTTTACCTTCTCCTTTTTTCCCTTCCTTCCCCCCCTCCTTCCTTACCCTTTTCCCCCACCTCCTCCTCCTCCTTTTCCTTTCCCCCTTTTTTTCCTTTTCCCCCTCCTCCCCCCCTTTTCCCAAACCCCCCTCCTCCTCCCCCCCCCCCCCCCTTCATTCCACCCCCTTCCCCACTTTTCCCTTTTATTCCTCCCTAATTCCTTCATTCCCCCCCCCCCCCCCCCCCCCCCCCCCCCCCCCCCTTTGTAAATTTTTTTTTTTTTTTTCCCCCCCTTCCCCCCACCCCGAGGCCCCGGCCAGGGCTGGTTAAAATCCCCAAAAGGGGGGAACAAACCCCGGCTTTGAGAGGGATTCTGTCCCGGGAAAAGGGGGAAAGGGCCATTTTAAAAAGAGGGGGGGGGAACAAACACAACCCAACAAAACAAAAAAAGGGAAACCCCCAAACAACAAAAAAGTACAGTTTTTTTTTTTTTTTTTTTTTTTAATTTGGGGGCCCAAATGAGGAGGTGATTTTGGGCAAAAATGTACCAAGTTGAAAAAAAAGACTATAAAAAGAAAATACGGGGGGGAACAAAGGAAGGGCCGACCCAAATTTCCCTGCAAGTTTAACAAAACCCAAAAATAAAATTCGGGAAAAGGAAGAAAAACCTGAACCAAAAGAATCCCGTTTTTTAAAAAAATTTAAAAAGAGGGTTTTAAATTTGGACAAAGAAAAGGAAAAATTTTATAACCCAAAAATTCACCAGTTAAAAAAAATTATAAATTAAAAACGGAAGGGAACCCAAAAAAGTAACCCAAAATGTTAAAAAAATTTTCCTAAGTTTCCCCATTTTACCCTAGTTTCCCTTTTAAATTTAATAATTTTATCAATTTTAAAACCCCAAAACTAAACAGTATCCCAAAAGAATCCGTACCCAAAATTTTAAAGATTTTTAAATTTTTTATCAAACCCAAAATACTAACCTTTTCCAATCCTCAAAAATTTTACCCCATTTTTAAAAAAATTCCTTTTAACCCCAAAGGATCCTAACAAAAAGTAACAAAAATTTTAAAAAACCCCCCTTTTGCCCCCCATAAAAAGACCCTTAACCCAAACATTATACCCATTAACCAAACGTTTTTTTCCCTTAAACTTTCCATTATAAACCCTTATTTCTCCACCCCTTATACCCCCTTTATATACCCTTTTAAATTAAAAAACCCATCATTTACCCATTATACCCATCATTTTTACCCATTTTTAGCTATAACCGTAACCCCTTATACCCCAAAACCCCTTTTTAAATTATTTCCCCCTTATACCCATCATTATTACCCATTATACTCATCATTATACCATTTTAGCATACCGTACCCTTTACCCCCTTTTTTTACCATTTATTATACCCATTTTTACTATACCGTTTCCCTTTTAAACCCCTCATTATACCCATTATACTCATCATTATCCCCCTTAACTCTCATTATAAACCCTTATTAGTATACCGTACCCATTTAAAACCCAAAAATTAACCTTTTATCCTCATTATAACCCTTATACCCTCTTATACCCCTAAATTAAAACTATAAACCCTACCCTTATACCCCTAAAAATAACCCCCTTTTTTACTCATCATTATAAACCCCTATATCCAAAACATTTACCCATTAACTCATAAATTTTACCCATTTATTAGCTTTTACCGTAAAACCCCTTTTACCCATTATAACCTAAATTTTACCCATTTTTTATACCTTTTCCCCATTATACCCCTTTTATACCCATTATACCCCTTATTTTACCCAAATTTTATACCCTTATAACCCATTTTGTTTCCTTCCCCTTACCCCCCATAAATTTACCCTTTCCCCTCTTATTCCCCCCTTTTAAAACAAACCCCCCCTTTTTCCCCCCAAACCCCCAATTAACCCCCCCCTTTCCCATTTCCCCCCATTAATCCCCAACTCTCTTATCCCCTTAACTCCATCATTAAAACCCTTTTACCTAACCCACCCAAAAACCGCCCTTTTAAAACTAAAAACCCAATTTTTAAAACCCCCTTTCACCCCTTTAAAAAAAAAACACCCCTTTTAATACCCAAGAATAAAAATTTAATTAACCCCCAAAACCCTTAACCCCAAATTTTTTTCCCTTTCAGTTACGCAATAAGGCAACCCTTTGGAAAAATTCCCCCCTTCCCCTTGCATCCGGCCCCCAAGGAAAGACAGCCACCCCCCCCCAAGGCCCCCCCTTACCAAACCCCGCCTTCCTTTGCCTTCCCCAAACAAATTGAATTTGGGGGGGGGGAAACTTGGCCTTTAAGTCCACAGCAATTAAGGGGGAACCTTTTACGCACCCAAAAAACAACCCTTTAAAAACAATTTAAAGACAAAAACAACAATTTATTTTAACGGTGGGCAACAAAAAAAACATCCCCAAAAATAATTCAAAAAAGGGAAAATCAAACCCGCAATAAGGCAACTTTTACAAAGCCCCCCACAATAAGGCAACTTTTTCATCCCCCCACAAATCAATTTGAAAAGAAGCCCAATTAAAAGGGCAACTTTGAAGCCAAACCCCAAATCCCAAACCTTCACCCAAAATTCCCCCCTTTACCCTTTTACGCTATCCCCAACCCCTTTTCCCTCACACCCCCCCCCCTTTTTAACCCCTTTACCCCGTCCGGGGTTTAATGGGACTTTACATCAACCCAAAACCCCCAAAAACAACTTTGCCCGTCACCGCCTTAAGGAAATTTTGGGGAACAGTCCCCAGGAAATAAGGGCCAAACCCCGACAGGCCAATAATGAACCAAAAACAAAAATTTTTACAAAAGGGGCAACCCAAAAAAAATGGTTAAAAGGGGGCAAAATTCAAAGAAAAACGGGTTTAAAACAGGGTGGAAAAATAAAGAAAACCCTTAAACCAAAAAACGAGAAAAAAGAAAAGGGGAAAAACCCCTTTTACCAAAAAACCTTAAAAGAAGGGAAGGGGCCCAAAACCCCTTTAATGTTTTTGCCGAGAAAAAAAAACTTTAAAAATTAATCCATTTTTAGTGGGAAAAAGGGTTGGGGGTTTTCCCCCTCGGCCCCCCCTTAAAAAAAAAAAAAAAAAAAAAAAAAAAAAAAAAAAAAAAAAGGGGGGGGGGGGGGGGGGGGGGGGGGGCTTTTTTCCCAAAAAAAAACCCCTTTGGTAGGGCTTTCCCTTTATTTTCTTTAGGGGTTTAAAAAAAATTTTCAAAAAGGGGTTTTAAAGGGAAAAGGTAAAAAGGGTTCCCCCTTTTTTTTTTAATTTTTAACCCCCGGGGACCTTTTTTTTGCCATTTTCCTACTACGTTAATGCAACAGCAATAATGCAAAACAACAATTTTTGATTTCAACGGTGACAACGACCAACAAAAATGCAACTCCCCAACGCCCCAAAATAACTTCAACAACGAAAACGTCAATCACGGCAGCAGTAACGAAAACCCATGCCCAACAGCGACGACAATAACGACAACCACGACATCAACCCCCATCACCATCACCTCATGACAGAAGACCCAGACTCTAATTTTTTTCGCTTCGAGCCAAACCCAAATCCAACCTTCACCCCAACATCCTCCACCCCCTATCCTTCTATCGCCCTCCCCAACCCTGTCTCCTCCACCTCCCCCTCCTCTTCCCCCCCTTCCTCCACCTCATGTCGTCTTCTCCCCCAATGCCATCCAGCACCTAGCCCTCGAAAAACCCATCCATCCCCCCCAAACGTCCCCTCCAGCCAGACTGACGCACCCTTCACAGGACTCTTTGGGGGTATAGTCAGTCCCTGCCTGAGTTTGTACACCCCACCTCACCCCAGCGATCATAACCCCAAGACAGGTACTAATATGACCTGACCTAAACCTCTGTTGGTATTAAAATCCTTAGTTAGTACAGTGCAACCTAATGATAGAAGTTTTTAAAGTGGTTAAAGGGATACAATACAGGAGATGTAGGAAAAGTTCTTAGGGTTTAGTAATCAGGGTAGAAGAAGAAGTAACGCATTCAAGCTGGAAAAGCGTAGATTAGAAAAAGAAATAGGGAAAAACTGGTTCACAAAAAAGGGGGTAAATGATTGGAATGGACTAAGTCATAAGGTAGTTAGTGCGGAGTCAATAGGGAGCTTTAAAAGGAGGCTAGATCATTTCATAGTGGGAATGAAAGGTGGATGTAGGTAGTGATAAGTAACAGGAACTACCACGTGTAGGTCTCCCAGCCTCTGTGCTTCCTTATTTTTTATGTTTAATCATGCATCAAGGGAGGACGTCTGACTAACCACGGGACTCTTTGCCATTTTCCTACTACGTACTGTGGGCCTCAAGGCAGGGTGGTGGGCGAGGCATCATGGTGTTATTGCCCTATTGGTTACCTACTCTTATATATCCTTCTTTATAGACCTCCCTTTTTCCCCCTGCC
Organism: Chionoecetes opilio; assembly: GCA_016584305.1. Taxonomy (NCBI): domain Eukaryota; kingdom Metazoa; phylum Arthropoda; class Malacostraca; order Decapoda; family Majidae; genus Chionoecetes; species Chionoecetes opilio. The sequence goes on from JACEEZ010021111.1 coordinate 18,108, forward strand.
TCCTCCTACCCTTCCTTCATCTCCTCCTACCCTTTCTCACTTTTTATCTCCTTCCTTCACCTTTCCTTTCCTCTTCCTCCTCCTCCTTCTACCCTTCCTCCTCCCCCTCCTACCCTTCCTCCTCCTCCCCCCCACCCCTTTCCTTCATCTCCTCCTACCTTTCTTCACTTCTTTCTCCTAAGTCTCCTTCCTCCACCTTCTCCCTTTTTCCCTTTACCTCCTCCTCTTCCTCCTACCTTTCTTCCATCTCCTCCTCTTCCTTTACCTCCTCCTCCTTCTATTCCTCCTCCTCCTCCTCCTACCCTTCCTTCACCCCCTCCTCTTCCTCCTACCTTTCTTCCATCTCCTCCTCTTCCTTCAACCCCCTCCTCCTCCCACCCTTCTTCATCTCCTCCTCTTCTTCACCTCCTCCTTTTTCCTCCTCTGCACTGTGAGGTATTTTTATGGCTAGAAATGCATTGCTTATTGAACGTGATATTATTTTGCTGAGACTGACTATTGACTTGATTTTTTGGGCTTGGTGGTGACTCTTTCTTTGCCCGTGCCCCTCTCTCTTCTCTCTCTCTCTCTCTCTCTCTCTCTGGGGGTGCCTGACTGACTGCCTTTGTTTACATTTTACAGCCCATCTTCTAGACGTTGTTGTTACTTCTCATCTGCTCTATTCTTGATTCCAGGTGAGTAAACTATATGATCTCTCTCTCTGTCTCTCGGCCCTCTCTCTCTCTCTCTCTGCCTCCCTCTCTCTCTCTCTGACGTGAGGACCAACACCACTGATCCACCCCAACTAGACAGGACCCTTGCTTTTTTTTTTATAGTTTGAACAGTCCACAATTAGAGGAAGAGGAGAAAGAGGAAACAAGGGTTGAAATATCTATCACACAAATTCACATGTGTTACTTTTCCCTCACAGGGCACAAGATGTTGAGCTGAAATCATCATATACGAAAGTTAGAAGACGTTCGAGCAGTACTAGAAGAGGAAGTATATGACGACACATATCCTCTTCCCGCCTCACTCATACCAACAAGCGAGTCCACCGCGTACAGACTGAGCCCAAGACCCTTCAGCCCCTCACAGCCGCCAGCTCCGCAGGACCTTGGGTACGAAGTCTTCCCCCGCTGAAGAAGACCTGGATATGAAGTCTTTTCCCAAAACCGATGACGTCCCTCACTACTTCACATCCGTATCAGAGTTTGAGTTCCCACGCTTACAGCCCCGAAACAGGCAGCCTTCACCCCCAATCAGGTCACCCTTACAGGGAGTCGGGTTTTCCAGTCCCGTTCGCTCCCGTTCCCCTGCTGAGTTCAGAAGGCAAAGGGCAGGTATGGACCGACGCACTTAACAGATGGGATTTTTTAAGACCTGAAGGACAGAGGTTTTTCCTACATTCAATGGGGCGTCATATCACCTCACAAATCTCGCCTTCGTCCCGACCTCCCTTTTTTCCCTCCGCGCCGATCCCACCCCGCGTCCCAGGGGCAAAGGGGTGGGAGGTTCCTCACTAGGGGCTTGGCTACAGGGAGAGTCTAAACCCCAGTCTAAGGGATCAGGGGTTTAGGGACCTTCACCCCAAGGGACCACCAGTAAGGGAGACCTCCACACGGATCAAGCCCGACACATCTTTAAGTTTCTTTCCCACTCCCACTCGCCGTCCTTTCCATCGCGAACAAGAACAAATTCGGGCAGGACAATTCTCTTCTGGATCTGGGAACTTTTAGGTGCTTCTTTGGCGGCACCTTCTATGACTTGGACGACACAACGGGCACCAGCACAGTTACGATCACCCATTACACGATTTACTTCCGGCTCTTCCCCTTCGTACGTCCTCGTTCCTCCTCACTCGAACTACGTCGATGATTTCTTCTCCAACTTCAGGATTTCTCGGAGTTTCGGTGAGG
>JACEEZ010021112.1:0-7500 GCA_016584305.1 Chionoecetes opilio
GTTAATTGAATAAAACAGTTCCAAAATCACCACTAAACCGTCACGAATCTGGTACATTTCGTTTTGGAATAAATAGTTATTTCAACTAGCCGTCACGGTACGGTAATGTTAAAAGGTAACAATTAATGAACGAAAAACTCTATATATATCATTTGTATTATCCATCACCAATTATATCACATAATCACATCCATTATTATCACATAATTACATTACAAGATCATTCTTAGATACTCGTTCTTAAACTCTTTTCTCTCCCTAAACTTTCCCGATAATTCTTAAGTACTTGACGAGAGAAAAGTTTTAGAGAGAAGTGTTTTTTTATATCTATTGTTATTGCTCTATAGTTTTACTTCTATGTAGTAATAATGTATCAGCTTTATCACGCCTGGAGGAACAAATTGAGGAACTAGTATCCTTTTTTTTCTTTATGCTCTCTCTCTCTCTCTCTCTCTCTCTCTCTCCTCTCTCTCACTCTCTCTCTCTCTCTCTCTCTCTCTCTCTCTCCTTCCTCTCTCTCTCTCTCTCTCTCTCTCCTCTCTCCTCTCTCTTTTCTCTTTTCTCTCTCTCTCTCTCTATCTCTCTCTCTCTCTCTCTCTCTCTCTCTTCTCTCTTCTCTCGCTCTCTCTCTCGCTCTCTCTCTCTCTGCTGTATTAAGGATCACTCTCATTACATTCTTGCTCTCTAACTTTTAATCCTCTCTTCTCGTTCATTCTCACTTTTCTCCAGAGCTTAAGGTTATACTATTTCACACTGCTTCATACCTCACACTGGCTCAGGGGGTTTACTGCAACGAGCAATCAATCTCCCCGTGTTACGTCCTGGACTGGCTCTTCTTTTGCGATTCCTATTTTACATTACACATCCTCTTTTCCTCTTTTTACTGTTTCACATTCGGCCACCGTTCTTCCACATCTTCCACATACTCCAGGAATAAGTGAAAGTCCTTAGGAAGCTTCTTGTAGGTTCTTATTCTTCTAATTAGGGAATACAGGATGGGACACAGCCGTGGGGAGGCCTCAGCGTGTCTCCGTTATTATATCACTGAGTATGGCAGCGAGCTATATTGTGGCTGCCAGACGTAGAGTCTTACATTGTCGTACGCTACACATACGTAATAATATGTAATCCTACGGACATAATTACTGTGGAATATTTCCCTATCCTACAACCGTGACATAGCAATTAGTCTCACTCTAGTTTTACTCGCTCCATTTGACCTTTTGTTCGTATATATATTTTTACTATATTAACTATTCCGTTCTTTTTTTCCCTCTCTCATATTAGAAAGGAGACGAAGACACATTGCGAGAGCACTGAAAACATTATGCAAATTTTCTCACTCGAGCGAAAACAGAATGGACTCTAGTTCGATAATTTTTCCTCTTCGTCATTTAGTGAATTAGGGTGAGGGAGTCATGAACAGGATGATAATTACGCATACTGGGAGCGACAAAATTGAGATGATAAGGATAGAAAGGTTGCCTGCTGGAAATTGCTGAGACACCCCTCTGGTTATGTTTGTCTGTCAGTCTCTTGAACCGACACAATAGGACAAGATAAGCTCTTATAACTTCAAATTCCACCTTTCCATCATTAAAGCAGAGGTAACAGCCATATCGTGGATTAATCAGTAGTCTGTTTAGTGTAGTTTTCCCTCGTTTTACCAAACACGCCACGTTTATAGTATGACTAAAGTTGTGTACGAGGTCTGTATTTCAATGTATTCGTATTGGTTATGCCCGTGTATCCGTATCTCTATATACCTATCGATTTGTGTGTGTATGTCTGTGTGTGTGTGTGTGTGTGTGTGTGTGTGTGTGTGTGTGTGTGTGTGTGTGTGTGTGTGTGTGTGTGTGTGTGTGTGTGTGTGTGTGCGCGCGCGTGTGTGTGAGTATGTGTGTGTGTGTGTGTGTGTGTGTGTGTGTGTGTGTGTGTGTGTGTGTGTGTGTGTGTGTGTGTGTGTATGTGTGTGTGTGTGTGTGTGAATGGAATGGAATGGAATGGAATGGAATGGAATGGAATTGAATTGAATTGAATTTATTGGGTAAGCTCAGACTTTATAAAAAAGTATGGAGCACAGCTCCCAGAGGATTTAACAATTTAAACCATACAAATATAGTGTTACATAACTAAGCAATAAAACTGAAAAAAAATAGGTATCAAGAAAAAATAATTGGAAAAGACTAATGACTAGCTCTACATAATACTCATCTAAACATACTTACCACTGACACCAAAAATAAAGATAAATTCTTAATTACATTTACATTGGATTTTTGCATCACAAAATATATTTGATATGTGTTGGCCTATGTGTATAATAATTTGGTCTATACATGTCACGTCACCTCACAATTTCAGTGTTATTACATTCAAAAAGGACATGAACCTCATCTCCTACAACCCCAGCGTCACACTTGTTACAGATCCCATCTTCTCTATTTACACCTTCATATCTGCCAGCATTTACAGGAAATCTGTTATTACTAGTTCTTAGTGTGTGTGTGTGTGTGTGTGTGTGTGTGTGTGTGTGTGTGTGTGTGTGTGTGTGTGTGTGTGTGTGTGTGTGTGTGTGTGTGTGTGTGTGTGTGTGTGTGTGTGTGTGTGTGTGTGTGTGTGTGTGTGTGTGTGTGTGTGTGTGTGTGTGTGTGTGTGAGTGTGTGTTTTGCTGATGATTCGTACCTAATGATATTGCTTTCGATAGATTGAATAATATCGCGATATTTTGTCTGTTAATTCTACCTTATCATATGCTTCTTTATATATCGGCGCATCAATAGCCCAATGTCCTCTCTTGTAACTGAATCCGTGAATGCCGGTGGTTGTATAGGTATATTTCCGTATTATATTTCCGTATATCGTGTCTTTCCTTTCATCTGTAATTGATCTGGCTTGTGGTTTGCTCATATGCCGCTCGTTTGTGTTTTAAAGTAGACTCTTTTTTCAAGTCTCTTTATCTCTGTTAAGCGGTTGTACATAGTTATGTTTTCTTTGTGTTTCTATTTCTTTTTCTAAGGAGGATATAATTATGCAGTATTAGGAGTTGTTCTTCATAGCCGAGATTTCAAACGAGGCACATATATATATATACTAGCCGCAAAGCCGCCCTCCGGGCGGACTTTTTGGCTAGCTCCTGCGGAGGGCTATTGGTGGGCCGAAGGCCCACCAAACACAGACTCTCCAGATAGCCCCTTCTAGCTTTCCTGAAATCATGGATATAGAAATGTATGTATTAACGCCAACCCATTCACATCACCCCCAACCCATTCACTCACCCATTACTCATCACCACACACCCATTCACTCACCCGTTACCCATCACCCCCCATCTATTCCCTCACCCATTGCCCATCACCCCCCATCTATTCCCTCACCCATTACCCATCACGCCCCATCTATTCCCTCACCCATCACCCATCACCCCTCACCCATTCACTCACCCATCACCCCCAATCCATCACCCCCACCCATTCACTCACCCATCACCCCACACCCATTACCCATCACCCCACCCATTCACTCACCCATTACCCATCACCCTACATCAAGGTTTCCTCAATTCTCGCAACCCACTTCTTTTTCACAATTCTCGCTAATAGGCTGCTAAAAAAAAAAAAAAAAGTGATCGGATCATCTCATAAGTGGGCTTAAAACCTTCCCCTGCTCGACCCAGCTCCAAAACTGTGCCATATGAGGGGATTCCGCCACAGGGGGCGGCACCTATACCACACACACACACACACACACAGACAGACAGACAGACACACTTTCGCTTATATATATATACTAGCCGCAAAGCCGCCCTCCGGGCGGACTTTTTGGCTAGCTCCTGCGAAGGGCTATTGGTGGGCCTGTGGCCCACCACATGTGTTTGGTGGGCCTACGGCCCACCAAACACAGACTCTCCAGATAGCCCCTTCTAACATTCCTGAAATCATGGATGTAGAAATGTATGTATTAACGCCAACCCATTCACATCACCCTCAACCCATTCACTCACCCATTACCCATCACCCCACACCCATTCACTCACCCATTACCCAGCACCCCCCACCCATTCACTTACCCATTACCCATCACCACACACCCATTCACTCACCCATTACCCATCACCCCCCATCTATTCCCTCACCCATCACCCCACACCCATTACCCATCACCCCACCCATTCACTCACCCATTACCCATCACCCTACATCAAGGCTTCCTCAATTCTCGCAACCCACTTTTTTCACAAGTATCGCTAATAGACTGCTAAATACATAAGAAAAAAAAAAGTGATCGGATCATCTCATAAGTGGACTTAAAACCTTCCCCTGGTCAACCTGGTTCCAAAAATGTGGTATATGATGGGATTCCGCCACGGGGGGCGGAACCTATACCACACACACGCACACACACACAGACATACACACACACACACACTTTCGCTTTTTATTAATATAAGCTATGTATATATAAATATATTATATATATATATATTTATATATAAAATATATATATATATATAATATATATATATATATATATATTTGTATATATATATATATACCTATATATATATACTAGCCGCAAAGCCGCCCTCCGGGCGGACTTTTTGGCTAGCTCCTGCGGAGGGCTATTGGTGGGCCTTCGGCCCACCACCTGTGTTTGGTGGGCCTTCGGCCCACCAAACATGGACTCTCCAGATAGCCCCTTCTAACTTTCCTAAAATCATGGATGTAGAAATGTATGTATTCCCCCCACCCATTCACTCACCCATTACCCATCACCCCCCACCCATTCACTCACCCATTACCCATCACCCCCCACCCATTCACTCACCCATTACCCATCACCCCCCACCCATTCACTCACCCATTACCCATCACCCCCCACCCATTCACTCACCCATTACCCATCACCCCCCACCTATTCCCTCACCCATCACCCATCACCCCCAACCCATCACCCCCCACCCATTCACTCACCCATCACCCCACACCCATTACCCATCACCCCACCCATTCACTCACCCATTACCCATCACCCTACATCAAGGCTTCCTCAATTCTCGCAACCCACTTTTGTTTTCACAATTCTCGCTAATAGGCTGCTAAAAAAAAAAAAAAAAAGTGATCGGATCATCTCATAAGTGGGCTTATAGACCTTCCCCTCGTCAACCTGATTCCAAAAATGTGCCATATGAGGTGTTTACGCCACGGGGGGCGGAAACCTATACCACACACACACCCACACAGAAAGACAGACAGACAGACAGACAGACACACTTTCGCTTATATTATTATATATATATATATATATATATATATATATATACCTAATATATATATATATACCTATATATATATAATATATATATATATTATATATATATATATATATATATATATATATATATATATATATATATATATATATATATATATGTTTACGTTGGAGCCTATGACACCTAAAGGCTATTATTTTGTTTTCCTTTGAGGGCTTAGAGGGTTGGCCCTGCTCATTCATGAGGGCTGTGATGGTTGGCCCTCGCCCGTGGTGGCGCAGGCTTCAATTTAAATATTTTTTTATTGTGACACCTGTGTTGATAGGTGAAGGTCAGTTTTATGTGATGGTCAACCCTCAGTGAGGCTCATGCTGCCACCTGGTGCTCCCTCCGCCACACTTTTAGTCGCAGTCGGAAGAACAGGAACGCATCACGCGGGTTTCTTCAGCCAATTGACGATAGATTTTCCGTTGCTCCTTGGAGGGACTTGAACTCGGGACCTTGTGCTCAACTCCTAGGTTATTGTCAACCGCGTTGAAGATGGTCGAAAGAGTTGCCCCCGGCAGGATTCGAACTCGGAACATCGAGTTCACCGTTCCAAGACGCTAAACACTCGGCTACCGCCTCCCCAATATTTGCTGTCACTCATTATCTTTTTCAGAATAATATTTTTTTGGCATTAGGCCGCCAAACAACACCGGCATATTAAGTTGTGGTTTATGAATAACACAATTATTTTCTAGCATCGTTCTCTCACTAAAGTATATACAATTTCCTTGGTTTGTTATGGTGCTTTTATGTGTTGCGCTCTATTGCTGGTCTCTTCCTACCTTTCAAAGTAGTAAAATAGTAAGTTTCAGTCAATTTCGTTTGCAATCATTGGTGCCATTTAATTACCTTATCGATATCTTCTAGGAATTTTTTTGCAATCATATAAATTCTGAATGCCACTATTTTTTTCAACATCAGCTTATCAGCCCAACATCAAACCTATCAGAGCAGCTGTCAGTTTTGATATTACGAGTTAATAGTTTGGAATAGACCAGGAACACATGTGAGAACAAGACACACCTGGAACACGCAATTCGTCACACTCCTCCAGCTAGAATACTCCCTTTTTAATACGGCTTTCCTCCATCTAAGAAGAGAATTCTTTAAGTAACGCGTTCTGTAATTAACCATTAATTTCCTAACCTCATGAATGATCTGTTTTCTTTTAAACAGCCAACACCTTCCCGGAGTGAATATAAACAACTAACTTAATAATAATCTCTTTCTAATTCTGTATCTGTGACAACCGTAGAAACTTTGCCGGGTTGTTTGTGACAAATTAACTTTAGGCTTGAAACAACATTAACAAAATGTTTCTTGTTCATAGTGTCTACATGTAACCCTAATAAGTTTATTAATGAGCTCACACACAATGTTCGTAATTGAGTTAGCTTTCCAGTGTTTATTTTGTCCAAACACGGATGCAACATAGGATCTCTTCCACAGATGAGTGTGTCCCTTCGATCAAGACAAGAGTGAAGAAGACATGTAATGGAGTGGTTAGTTGTTTATCACACTCCTGAAGCAGCCCGACAGACATCACGTTCACTTGCCTTCCCCATTTTGAAACATTTGAAACATTTAATAATAGCCGCATAAATAAATACAATAATGTTTGTTTACTACTTAGAGATTAGAAGGCCAGCCTTTATAATAAGCAGAGTTTTTCAAGCCTCTTACCTAGTGTTGTCATCACCTTCTAACCTTTATCCCCACCATGATATGCCTAAGGTTTCTCCACTGTGGGTGTCTCAGAGCAGAAAATTTCATCATAATATGTGTGTTGTCCACCGAAAAAACAGACTCGAGCATCGTTTGAAATGTTCAACTATTTTTCCTACACATCATCAACACCAGTGCTCTTCAACCTTTTTTCATGTCGTCCACCCCTAGTGGTGATTTGTTAAAAGCTGTCAACCTCAATTTTTTTTATTCCCTAAAATCTCACAGCTCTTGACATTGTAAATATAGTACTATATCATATATAGACTATATCATTCTACAAATGTATAGGTAGGAAAAAGCAGTTTCACTCATTTTCTATGTACAGTTTACATATTCTTCTGTATAGCAACACATGCGGTCTAAAACTATATATATACAAGAAAAAAATAAACATAGCTAAGGAATTCCAGAGCAAATGCATTTTTCTTCATGAAACGTAATTATAATTGCAC
>JACEEZ010021112.1:12500-20000 GCA_016584305.1 Chionoecetes opilio
TTTCAACAAAGATGTTACTCAGCGGAACAAAGCTGGATTCATGGACACTGCTGACTTCCCAGGGCTTCTTGGTGTCATTCATGTCAAGAATAATGTATGTCAACATTGTGACAACCAAGGAGCAGGAAGACTGTCAACAGCCCAACCATGACATATGGCGTATGACATGTATTTATGACATTCAAAGGTTATGATACTAATCTGCCATAACTATAGCACATTTCAAAAGCTCCATGAAGAATACGACTCTTGGCCCGTCAGGGCTCTTGGTGACCTCAGTTCTCTTTGGTTACCTTAGGAGCTCATATATTTTCCTTGATGCATCAATGTAAGTGGCATATGAGCCATTCCTGATTCGAGTAATGGGTCATAATATCTTCACTGATTTACTGCTCATTATTATACAACTTATAAGTCGCTTGATTCCCCCACAAACAAAAAGACAATTAGATCCATCATGCTTGAGCAGTGTTGGAATAATCATGAATATGAGCTGCATATATATGTGTGTGTGTGTGTGTGTGTGTGAATGTGTGTGTGTGTGTGTGTGTGTGTGTGTGTGTGTGTGTGTGTGTGTGTGTGTGTGTGTGTGTGTGTGTGTGTGTGTATGTAATATGTGTATGTATGTGTGTGTTTGTCAGTGTGTGTTTGTATGTGTGTGTATTTATGTGTGTGTCTGTGTGTGTGTGTAGGTGTGCGTGCGTGCGTGCGTGCGTGCGTGCGTGCGTGCGTGCGTGCGTGCGTGTGTGTATTCATCTAGTTGTATTAATCTAGTGGTATTTTACAGGGCCTGAGCTGCACAAGTATGGCCACGTCTCCATATTAACATTATTATCATTTATCCTTAGTGTTGGCTAGACCCATCACCCCCGGAGAGCAGGTCACAACCCCCGGCTAACACCCGTTACCCATTCACTACTGGGTGGACAGGGGCTCAGGTTTTAAGGAAACAGCCCATCTGTCTCCGCTCCACCCGGAGATCGAACCCGGGACTTCTCGGTTGTGAGCCGAACGTGTACCTATACACTACGGCGTACCATTGCGATATGTGTGTGTGTGTGTTGTGAATATAATATAAATAATATAATAAAATTGTGGTGTGTGTGTGGTGTGTGTGAGTGTGTGTGAGTATGTGGGTGCGTGCGTGCGTGCGTGCGTGCGTGCGTGCGTGCGTGCGTGCGTGCGTGCGTGCAGTGCGTGCGTGCGTGCGGGGCGTGCGTGCGTTGCGTGCGTGGTGCGTTCGTGCGTTGGGGGTGCGTGCGTGCGTGCTGCGTGCGTGCGTGCGTGCGTGCGTGCGTGCGTGCGTGCGTGCGTGCGTGCGTGCGTGCGTGCGTGCGTGCGTGCGTGCGTGTGTGTGTGTGTGTATGTCGTGTACTCACAATTACCAACTATCTGCATAACGCAGCTTTAGGTGTACACATACAGATGAACGAAACTTTCATGGAATATGAACGCAGTTTATTCTCTTCTCTAGCTAATATCATATTACTCTGCACCATCAAGGAACTCTACATATCACCCTTGAAAGACATCATTTTGCTATAACTCTACGCACTGCAAATGTCAGGATTTCACTTCTCTCAAGGGAAATAAATGGAAAAATAAAGGGAAATGAGGTCTAGCTTTGAGGGTATTGAACACGAGGAAGCATAATATGTAGAAGAAGGACGAATGGAGGATGGAAGGAGGATGAAGGAGACGAAGAGATCAGTTCAGGTGAAACGAAATACGAGATTAAATGTGTTGAGAGAGAGAGAGAGAGAGAGAGAGAGAGAGAGAGAGAGAGAGAGAGAGAGAGAGAGAAGAGAGAGAGAGAGAGATGGAGAGAGAGAGAGAGAGGAGAGAGAGAGAGAGAGAGAAAAGGAAGAGAGAGAGAGAGAGAGAGAGAGAGAGAGAGAGAGAGAGAGAGAGAGAGAGAGAGAGAGAGAACAAAAAAAAAAATAATATGGAGGGGGGAAGAGAAAAGAGAGACAATAAAAACACAATATGAAGACCGAAGGAAGGCAAGACAGGTCATGTTAGATGAGTGATGTGATGAGATGACCTGAAGAAAGAAGGAAGGGAAGGTGGAACAAACAAGAGAAAGATGAAGAGGAAGAGGAAATGGATGAACAGGAAGGGAAGCAAAGATCAAAAGAAGGAAAGGAATACTAGTATAAGCACAAAGAATTAAACGAAAGATTGATATAAAGAAAATATTAGCGTAGGAATATGATACATATACTACGTACGGACATGCAGCAAGTATCCTTGAATATACGTACATTTACAGAAGCTTTACAATATTCATTCATTTTTCCAACGAATTATAATTTTTTTTTCTTCTTTCTTTTGCATCACAAAGAACTGGCCAAGTGCACAATAAAAACGGGTAACACAAAGCCCGCTTAGTTGCCTGTCCCGATAAAGAAGACAGTAAGAGAATAAAATAAAAAACAGAGGGGTAGGCCAATTTAGTTCGGGCCAATGGAATTACCTACAAATCAATGGTATTTATGCTCTCTGGTTTTCGGTAATTGCATCAGAGCAAACAAATTTGGTGCTCAATATAGGCATAGATAGGCACAGTAATGAGGATTGGCGACAGGTAATAATTCGCACAGGATTAATGTGAAACAAGAACTTGTAATGTTAAAAGTTGAAATATTTCATCCTGATTACTTCTCTTTGCACGGTGCGTTATACTGTAGCGACTAAATAAGTCACCCCTTTCAGTCTCCATGTTTCCGTGCTCTACCAGTGCGGTCTCTATACAGAGAATCAGAGTAGCACGGGGACTATTCTAATTGTAATCTTCAATCATTGTTATGGTAATTATCAGGTGTTTGCATTGTTATCAGCTTATCAATATAATCAATTATGTACAACGTAAAATCAGCAATATACACCAGGAAGTATCCTTGGTGAAACTCGCATGTCTTGGCGAGTTTCTGCATAACACCTTGGAAAACAACCATTTATGAGAACTAAAATTTGTATATATACTCCAGATTTTATGAAATAAAATTAACCTGAACTGGAACCTAAACTGGCCAAATGAGTATCCTTCATTTCCAGTTAAACCAAAGCTATGAACACTCCACCTAGTTACAAATGGTGACCCAGAGTGTAGCTATGGTTCCTAGGTGGCTTAAACTGGTGCTGTCCATCTCGGCATAGAAATGCAATTTCTATGCCTTGCTGGACACAAGAGCACACCTCTCCTAGTCGTGGGACCTGCGTCTTCGGAAGCATTCGTCCCATTGCTCCCGCTGTATATTCCTAGCCTCCAGCTTCACTGGTGATTGCTAGGTTGTAAGCGGGATAGGGAGAATTACACGTTTACGTGTAGCGCCACCTAGTCAGATTTCCCACCCACACCCCGGCACCTTCTGTGCCTTCCTCAGGGCATTTTTGCTCTCAGACGCCTTACTGCGTCCTCAGCGGCCTATGCGCATTCAGCGCGGCCACTACCCCGCCAGGCGCCTCACTGCGTCCTTAGCGGCCTTATGCGCATTTAGCGCGGGCCCTGCTTCCTCCGAGGCCTCACTGCGGCCTATGCGCATTTAGCGCGGCCGCTGCCCTCCTCCAGACGGCTCACCGCGTCCTCAGCGGCCTTATGCGTGTTTAGCGCGGGCCCTGCTCTCCCTACGCCTCAGTGGCCTATGTGCACTCAGCGCAGCCACTTCACCCTCTGACACCTCCTTGCGCCCTCAGCACGACCTCACGCGCATTCTGCGCAGCCCCACGGTGTTATTAAATCACTCCACGGCCGCCGCTCGCCGCCCTTTGGATTACCAGCCCTGTGGATTACTCAACCCTCAACTCCACAGTGTTAACGCTGAATCACTCCACGGCCGCCGCTCGCCGCCCTATGGATTACCAGCCCTGTGGATTACTCAACCCTCAACTCCACAGTGTTAACGTGACTCACTCCACGGCCGCCGCTCACCACCCTGTGGATTACTCACCGCCCTGTGGATTACTCACCGCCCTGTGGATTACTCACCGCCCTGCGGATTACTCAACCCTCAACTCCACAGTGTTAACGTGACTCACTCCACGGCCGCCGCTCGCCGCCCTATGGATTACTCACCGCCCTTTGGATTACTCACCGCCCTGTGGATTACTCATCACCAGGCTGCAACACTACCAGGCGGCAACACTGCCATGGCGGTCAACACTGCCACGCCCGCAACACAAGCCGGCGGCACCACTGCCATGGCGCAGCACTGCCACGCCCGCACCACTGCCATGGCGCAACACTGCCACGCCCGCAACACAAGCCGGTGGCACCACTGCCATGGCGTCAACACTGCCTCGCCCGCGACTTACTGCCGGCGGCACCACTGCCATGGCGGTAACACTGCCACGCCCGCAACACAAGCCGGCGGCACCACAGCCATGGCGCAACACTGCCACGCCCGCAACACAAGCCGGCGGCCCCCCACAGCCATGGCGCAAACACTGCCACGCCCGCAACACACAAGCCGGCGGCACCACTGCCATGGCGTCAACACTGTCTCGCCCGCGACTTACTGCCGGCGGCAACACTGCCATGGCGGTAACACTGCCACGCCCGCAAAAACTGCCGGCGGCACCACTGCCATGGCGTCCAACACTGCCTCGCCCGCGACTTACTGCCGGCGGCACCACTGCCATGGCGGTACACACTGCCACGCCCGCAACACTGCCGGGGGCACCACTGCCATGGCGTCAACACTGCCCACGCCCCCGCGACTCACAGCCGGCGGCACCACTGCCATGGCGGCAACACACTGCCAAGCCAGCAACTGGTCACCACAGCCCTCCACATCAAATCGGCAACAGAAACACCAGCAGCACCGCTCCACCAACCAACGTCTCGTTCCTCCTCCCGCGTCACTAGGGGGGGGGGTACTGTAGCGACTAAATAAGTCACCCCTTTCAGTCTCCATGTTTCCGTGCTCTACCAGTGCGGTCTCTATACAGAGAATCAGAGTAGCACGGGGACTATTCTAATTGTAATCTTCAATCATTGTTATGGTAATTATCAGGTGTTTGCATTGTTATCAGCTTATCAATATAATCAATTATGTACAACGTAAAATCAGCAATATACACCAGGAAGTATCCTTGGTGAAACTCGCATGTCTTGGCGAGTTTCTGCATAACACCTTGGAAAACAACCATTTATGAGAACTAAAATTTGTATATATACTCCAGATTTTATGAAATAAAATTAACCTGAACTGGAACCTAAACTGGCCAAATGAGTATCCTTCATTCCAGTTAAACCAAAGCTATGAACACTCCACCTAGTTACAATACAACGACGAGGCGTTATCAGCATTATGCCCCGTGTGTGTGTGTGTGTGTGTGTGTGTGCTTGTGTATGTGTGTGTGTGTGTGTGTGTGTGTGTGTGCGTGTGTGTGTGTGTGCGCGCGCGTGTGTGTGTGCTTGTGTATGTGTGTGTGTGTGCGTTTGTGGGGGGGTGTTTGTGCGTGTATGTGCTTGTGTGTGTGTGTGTGTGTGCGTGTGTGCGTGCGCGCGTGTGTGTGTGTGTGTGTGTGCGTGTGTGTGTGTGTGTGTGTGTGTGTGTGTGTGTGTGTGTGTGTGCGTGTGTGTGCTTGTGTGTGTGTGTGTACTTGTGTGTGGCTATGTGTGTCTGCATGTGGGTGTGCTTGTGTGTCCGGGTGTGGGTGTGTAGGTGTGTATGTATGGCTGTGCGTGTGTGTGTGCTTGTGCGTATGCGGGGTGTGGTTGTGTGTGTGCGCATATTATAGGAGCAATATACATATATATTATATATATATATTATGCGCAAGTTTATAGGAAAGTGGAAAAAATAGAAACAGGAAGAGAGTTTCCCGAGTATACCAGTGAAAGGGATGAAAGAGTAAGATACTGATTAACTCCTGCATTAGGAAGATGGACAGAATAGGGATGAGAATGAGTAGAAAGTCTTGTGCAGCGAGGCCGCGGGGAGAGGGGGGGAGGGCATGCAGTTAGCAAGTTCAGAAGAGCAGTGAGCATGAAAATAACGGTTAGAAGAGAGCAAGAGAAGCACCATTGCGGCGGTGATTTAAAGATTGAAGACAGTCAGTCAGAGGAGAGGAGTTGATGAGACGAAAAGCTTTTGACTCAACCCTGTTTAGGAGAGCTGTATGAGTGGATCCTCCCGAAACATGTGAGACATACTCCATACATGGGCGGATAAGGCCCCTGTAGAGATCAAGCAATTGGGAAAGAGAAAAAAAAGGACGCAGACGCCACAGCACACCTAACTTCTTAGAAGCTGTTTTAGCAAGAGATGAGATGTGAGATTTCCAGTTCAGATTTTTAGTAAAGGATAGTCCTAGAATGTTCATTGTAGAAGAAGGAGACAGTTGAGTGTCATTGAAGAAGAGGGGATAGTTATTTGGTAGGTTTTGTCGAGTAGATAGGTGAAGAAATTGGTTTTTTGAGGCATTGAACAAAACAAGGTTTGCTTTACCCCAATCAGAAATTATAGAAAGATCAGAAGTTAGGCGCTCGGTGGCATCTCTCCGTGAATCACTTAGTTCCTGTTGAGTTGGACGTCTAATAAACGACGTTGAAAAATGCAAGTTAGAATCATCAGCGTAGGAGTGGATAGGGCTTTGAGTTAGACTTAGAAGATCATTAATGAATAATAGAAAGAGAGTGGGTGATAGGACAGAACCCTGGGGAACACCACTATTGATAGATTTAGGAGAAGAACAATGTCCGTCTACAGTAGCTGTAATAGAATGGTTTGAAAGGAAACTTAAAACGAAGGTACAGAGAGAAGGATAGAAACCGAATGAGGGTAGTTTGGAAATTAAAGATTTGTGCCAGACTCTATCAAAAGCTTTTGATGTGTCAAGGGCAACAGCAAAAGTATCACCGAAACCCCTAAAGGAGGATGACCAAGATTCAGTTAGGAAAGCTAGAAGATCGCCAGTAGATCGCCCTTTACGGAAACCGTACTGACGATCAGATAGAAGATTGTGAGCAGATAGATGCTTAAGAATCTTCTTATTAAGTATAGATTCAAAAACTTTAGAAAGGCAGGAAGTCAAAGCTATAGGACGGTAGTTTGAAGGATTAGAACGGTCACCCTTCTTAGGAACAGGTTGGATGTGAGCAGACTTCCAGCAAGAAGGAAAGGTGGAAGTAGATAGACAAAGACGGAAAAGTTTGACCAGGCAAGGTGGAAGGAAGAAGAAACAAGAGGAAACAGAAGCACAGTTTTTGAGAACAATAGGAGAGACTCCGTCAGGACCGTAAGCCTTCCGAGGATCTAGGCCAGAAAGGGTAAAGAAAACATCATTCCGAAGGATCTTAATGGCAGGCATAATATAGTCAGAGGGTGGAGGAGAAGGAGGAACAAGCCCTTCATCAGCCAGAGTGGAATTTTTAGCAAAAGTTTGAGCGAAGAGTTCAGCTTTAGAAGTAGATGAGACAGCTGTGGAGCCATCTAGGTGAAGCATAGGAGGGAAAGATGAAGACGAAAAATTGTTAGAGATGTTATTAGCTAG
>JACEEZ010021112.1:27500-48972 GCA_016584305.1 Chionoecetes opilio
GTGGAAAAATCCCCTGGAATGAGCGGGGTCGGGGATCGAACGCCGGACCACAGAATGATGCCGGGCGCCCTAACCATCTGAGCCACACAGACGGTGTGTGTGCTTGTGTGTGTATGTGTCCCATTTTTTTTTACAACACAAAAGATTGGCCAAGAGCGAAAAAAAAGAGGTAACAAAAAGCCCGCTTAGTTGTCAGTCCCTATAAATAAGACAGTAAAATAATAAAAAGGAGATTGGGCCAGCTTAGTTCGGGAGGTGTCGTATCACTCCTCTCCTGGAAAGATTAAAGTTGTAGGAAGGTGGAAAACTCGAAGCAAGAAGAGAGTTCCAGAATTTACCACTCAAACTGATGAAAGCGTAAAAATACTGATTAACTCTTGCATTGGGAAGATGGACAGAATAAGCATGATAAATGAGTAGAAAGTTTTGTGCAGTGAGGCCACGGGAGGGGGGGGGGCGGCATGCAGTTAGCAAGTTCAATAGAGCAGTGAGCATGAACATATCGGTAGAAGATAGCAAGAGAAGCAACATTGCGGCGATTTTTTAAGGATTGAAAACAGTCGGTCAGAGTTCATGAAACGGAAAGCTTTTGACTCAACACTGTTTAAGAGGGCTGTATGAGTGGATCCCCCCCAAACCTGTGGTAAATACTCCATACATGGACGGATAAGGCCCCTGTACAAAGTAACAACTGGGAGGGAGAAAATGACCAGACCCTGACCTCAGTTAAGCGCTCTGCACAAAGAGATGGGCATCTGACATGGAAGCAAAAATCATTATATGGAAAATCTGAGTAGTACTGCCTTAAATCCTCCCACTTAGCCCAGTTGGAATGCCAAAAGCACCCCGGGGGTCGGGGTGTTTAGGTGGGTCCGGAGGCGGCACCGGAGCGATAAAACAGATTACAGAAATAAGATTATGATCGGAGGAACCAAACGTAGAGAATAATTTCACAGAGTAAGCGGAAGGATTAGTAGTTAGGAAAAGAATGAAATAATATTTTTGAATATAATATTGTTTTACGAATATCTGTCTGTATATTTGTATACCTGGTTGTCTATATGTCTGTGTATAACTCTTTGTATAAATATGAAATCCTCCATCTATGTATTTAACCCTCTAGAACCAAGAGTCCTTTTCTGGCCGGATAAAAATTCAAGAACCACATTATTTGACTACTTT
Source organism: Chionoecetes opilio (assembly GCA_016584305.1). Lineage (NCBI taxonomy): Eukaryota > Metazoa > Arthropoda > Malacostraca > Decapoda > Majidae > Chionoecetes > Chionoecetes opilio. The sequence goes on from JACEEZ010021112.1 coordinate 28,683, forward strand.
GGACTCTGATAGAATGAATATGACGTTACTTTCACCTCATCATAGTATTTGTGGGAAATATGGAATGTTACATATTTGTAACATTGAGTCATATAGGTAGATTAATGTTCAGTATCAAATGTAACACATATGTATCACTGGGTTGTCTTTCATTACATCCTTCTTATATCAGTAATGAAAATATGATAATGTTTCGACTATATTTATTGTGTTGTGATTATGTAAACATAATGGCCATATTGAAATTGCAATTATACATTTTTTGATCATTACTGATTATTACATTAAAATAGAAATTAAGTAACGTATGAAATTTAAAAAACAAACACAAAATAACAGTTATATCTTCACGTCCAGTGGATATCGATCCTCCCATTGACGAAACCGCACCCTCTCTTGACGAAGTCAGAGAGGCTGTCGCAAAGTTGAGGGGTGGAAAGGCAGCTGGTGTTTGTAATATCAGTGCGGAGCTCCTCAAAGATGGGGGTGAGGTCATGATCCGCGGGTTGTATGCTGTCCTGACTGCCGTGTGACAATCAGGTACCATTCCTCCTGACTGAAATAGGGGGCTGGTCGTCCCTATCTGGAAAGGGAAAGGGTACCTTCAGGACTGCAACAATAACCGCGGCATTGCACTGCTCAGGCAAGGTGCTTGCCCATCTATTGCTGACACGGATCCGCTGTCATCTGCTTAGGCATCAGAGACCTCAGCAGTCTGGGTTCACGCCTGGTAAGTCAACAACGGACCGTATCCTAGTACTTTGTGTCCTGGTGGAACGCCAACGTGAGTTTCGATAAGGGATACTTGCAGCCTATGTTGATCTCAAGAAGGCGTTTGATTCAGTGCATCGTGAGTCACTGGGATCTCCTGCGACTTCGCGGGATTCCTGCAAGGACTATTGGTTTGATGATTGGTCTGTACTCTGGGACTGAGAGTGCTGTGAAGTGTGGGGGAGGTGTATCCAGCTTCTTTCCTGTGAATACAGTAGTGAGGCAAGGGTGCGTCCTTTTCAACACTTGTATGGACTGGGTATTGGGCAAAGTTGTAGATCAAAGTGATTGTGGAGCATCCCTCGTCAATATCAAGATCACTGATCTTGTTTTTGCCGATGATGCAGTAATTTTTACTGAGTCGCTGGAGATCCTGGCAATGGCTCTCGAGGCGCTGCACGAGGAGGCAAAGCCTTTGGGACTTGCGGTCTCAGCTGGCTCAAGACCAAGGTCCAGGTGTTTGGAGGCTTACTAGATGAAACATTACAGTCTGTTCATGCGTACGGTGAGGACATTAAGATCTTAGAAAGTTTTACATACCTTGGTAGCGCAGTCCATAATGACGGCGGGTCACGTCAAGAAGTCTTAATTGCGACGGATTGGCATAGCCCACGTTGTTATGGACTTGTTCAGCGAGAGTATTTGGAGTTGTCCGTACTTGTGCAGGAGGACAACGATCCGGATCTTCAAGTCGCTTGTGATCCCTGTCTTACTTTATGGTTGTGAGACATGGACACTAAATAGCGACTTGAAGAGGCGAATCGATGCCTTTGGTAATAAGTGTCTTCGAAGAATCATGCGGATCGCTGAGATGATTACGTCTCAAACCAGCGATTACACCGTGAGACTGAATCGAGGCCTATTACCTGAATAGTCCGTCAGCGTCAGCTCCTAGACTCCATAGTGTGGGCGAAATGACTCCATAGTGTGGGCGAATTGACCTGTGGGAGAAATGACTCCATGGTGTGGTGAAATGGCATGTAAGCGAAATGACCGGATACCTTCCCGCCCTTATTAATTTTTGTTCCCTCCAGACCTTCACAAATCCCTTCAGATACCTCTAAAATGTAATTATAAAGTGGGAGAGTTACCCCCTTTAATATCCCCTTACCCCACCTCAAGTCTAAAATGACCCCCCAAAATAATACTAACCTTACCTCATTATAACCTTATCTAACCCTACCAATAACCTCCTAGCGAGACCTAGGGGCAGGAAAGAAATATAATTTTACCAGTTTAGGTTATATTGAGGTTATAAGTTTGTAATTTGTTGTGTGGGGACGCGCCAGGAGGTTATTAGTGAGCATACGTCTTCAGTCTTCAGTTATCTCCCTTGGGGAGGCATCATCAGGCATTATATTTGTTTACATTCTAACTGCATTATGATTGGCTAACAATCTCAATGGTTGATGAAATCTTTCCTCTGATTGGCCAAGCGACAATCAGCTGAGTTCCATTCCTCATGGTCGGAACAGAACGGAACGAGCTTGAAGATCGCATCATCGTGAGCTAAGAACTTTCGGACGATCCTTTGATAATACATTTTTGTGGTGTTCGTAGCCCAAGATCTAAGATGCCCGCTATGAACGCTCTAAGATGATCTTAGAGGCGGAAAGTTACGAACGTTCGAACATCCAGCCCCTGGTATGTAATTGGTAGTACAGAATGACGTTAGATCTGGGCCATGATTGGTCATTCATCTTGGCACTTTTAAGCGTAGTACAGCTTGGAGTTAGATCTGGGCCATGATTGGTCCCTCATATTGGAACTTTTAAGAGTGGCTATACAGGTCGGAGTTGGATGTTTGGATGCTCTTCAGGATGGGTGAAGCGGCGCCCCCTCCGGCGTATGCTCCCAATGATTGGTTGATTATTTATTAATTAACCATTAGCTATCTATCTTTATCTCTGTTTGGGTTTTAGTGTTTTTTCCACTTTTCTCTCTTCATATATTCACCTGTATCACCGTCTCACTTTCCTCGTCTATATTTGTTTTTTATTTATTGTTGTGGGTTTTTTTTTATGTTTTTTTTTTTGCTGTAATGAGACTTTTTTGTTTGGTTTTGTGTGGTTTGATTATTTGGTGTTCCTTTGTTTCATGAGTGTGTGTGTGTGTGTGTGTGTGTGTGTGTGTGTGTGTGTGTGTGTGTGTGTGTGTGTGTGTGTGTGTGTGTGTGTGTGTGTGTGTGTGTGTGTGTGTGTGTGTGTGTGTGTGTGTGTGTGTGTGTGTGTGTGTGTGTGTGTGTGTGTGTGTGTGTAAGTGTGTGTGTGTGTGTGTGTAAGTGTGTGTGTGTGTGTGTGTGTGTGTAAGTGTGTGTGTGTGTGTGTGTGTGTGTGTGTGTGTGTGTGTGTGTGTGTGTGTGTGTGTGTGTGTGTGTGTGTGTGTGTGTGGTGTGTGTGTGTGTGGTGTGTGTGTGTGTGTGTGATGGGTGTGTGTTTGTGAGTGTGTGTGTGCGAGTGTGTGTGTGTGTGTGGTGTTGTTGTGTGGGTGTTGTGGGTGTGTGTGTGTGTGTGTGTGTGGTGTGTGTTGTGTGTGTGTGTGTGTGTGTGTGTGTGGTGTGTGTGGTGTGTGTGTGTGTGTGTGTGTGTGTGTGTGTGTGTGTGTGTGGTGTGTGTGTGGGTGTGGTGTGTGTGTGTGTTGTGTGTGTGTGTGTGTGTGTGTGTTAGTGTGTGTGTGTGTGTGTGTGTGATGTGTGTGTGTGTGTGTGTTAGTGTGGGTGGGTGTGTTTTAGTTGTGTTTTATAATTATCTTTTGTTGATTTGTGTGTTTGTGTTTCTCTGTCTCTCTTAGTTCTTTTTCTCCCTCTTGTTTACCTTATTCATTACCATGCATGCATTTTCCTCCTGAATGATGTGTATCTTATTCCTGATTATTTTCTCTTATATTATGTCCTTCTTTATCACGTTTCCATATATTGTATACGTCGTCTTTTATATATATATATTTATAAATCTTTATTTCTTGCAGGTGTTCCTTAGATTTGATTTCATTCCACGCCCCTCAGATTTTATTTAGTCAACACTCTTTATAGACTACCTTGTTCAATACTTCTTCAAGAATTCCTTGTTTAATTCCATCCTGTTAACCCGTGGGCTGTGGCAAGCCTTCCGAAAGGCTCTGCTGAGCTACTGCGGCAAGCCTGCCGGAAGCGCTATTTTCAATTGCATACAAAAACCGCGCCAACATTCGTAAAAGTCTACAAACTGTGTCACATATATGCCTTGATGTCAGCCCTCGATGACACACACCACCATCTGCCTAACTACGCTGTACGCATATATATAACAATCCTTGGGTTTTCTCCCCAAGATATTGGGATGTAGGTCCTGGCGTTGGGATGTTTTATGTCTATCTTGGGACTTTTGGAAGGATTAGTCAAGTATTTATCCAGTCATTTATCTCAAGGTATGGTACAACGGGACCTATGCTTACCTTCACATAAACGACTGCATAAATACTTGAATAATCCCGTCCAAATCTTGGGAAAAACTCCAATCCCGACCACAACCATACCACAACCCCATATGTTTGGGTTAAAAATAGATATAATACCGGATACAGATTTCTACTACCTTGATGTTGATGCGATTTTCATCCAATTCTGTTATGGTCACTGTTTTTCTCACATCCCCGCACTGGTGGCACTAAAGGCGTTTTCTGCGGGGGAGCAAGTGAAATTTCGCTTGCAAGCGAAAAAAAATTGATTGCTCAAATTTTGCTTGCTGTTCAATCATCCAGTGAAGATGATTGCCCGACCCGCAAGAATTTGTTGTTATTGTTGTTGCGGAAGCAAGCGAAATGTTTGTTTGAGCACTGTCGCGTTAGGCTGACATGGCGGTGGTTTGTGCTTCAATAAAATGTGGCAGTAGTGTAATTTAGTTAAAATCAATCACTCCTTCTTATTTTGATATCTTATTCTATAATCTTGAATCAGGTAGGTGAGGTTGCGGCGTGTAATTAAGGATAATATAACCAGCACATGTTTACATATTCTTATATATGCATTCAAACAGTGTTTACACACACAACACAGCGAAGAGCCTCCGTCGGCCATACACTTAGCAGAAGACATGATGATTATAATTGCTCGCCTTTGTTTTCTGAGGATCTGGAAGAATCCTCTGAATCAGAAAAATCAGAACTGATCCACCATAAAATCCCTCGAGAAACTTTGGTCCGCCGCCATGTTTTGTTTACATCTCAGCCGCCGCCCTGCCATCTCAGGAGCAAAGTAACTATACCAAGTAAACCCACTTCGTATACGAAAAAAAAATCAGGCCTCGCATCCGGCAACTCAGGTCAGATAGTGACGTAGACGGAGGATCCAGAAGTTAGTTGCTTCGCTGACCTGTGCGAGAGCGGTTGGAAGTCTCTCTCTCTCTCTCTCTCTCTCTCTCTCTCTCTCTCTCTCTCTCTCTCTCTCTCTCTCTCTCTCTCTCTCTCTCTCTCTCTCTCTCTCTCTCTCTCTCTCTCTCTCTCTCTCTCCCCCTCCCCCTCCTTCCCCCTCCCTCCACTTCCCCCTACACATGAATATATGAGTCTCCCATCCCTCCCTCCGTTTTCTTCATCCACTCCACGTATTTGTTTCTCATTTTCTTGATCTTACTCCGATGCCGCTGCCCTTAAGCTCCGCCTTTGCGCGTGGGTTTACTTGGTAATGTATACTTAGGTCAGGAGCATGCGACGGAAACGTTTTCTGCGGGGAGCAGCAAGAGGAAAGTGACCGCTTGCAAGCGAAATGTTTTCGCTTGCAAGTGAAATCACCCGCAGAAAACGACTTAAAAATTGCTTTGCTCCCGCAGTTTCTGTGATAAAAAATATTACCATCCGGTATAACAAAATTATGTGGGAGTTGGATCTGGTCATTGAGAGGTGCATCATATTGGAATCTGGTCCATATTTGGTCCATCATTGTCATGGAACTTTTAAGGGTAGCACAGCTTGGAGTTAGTTCTGGTATGTGATTGGTCAATCATCTTGGAACCTTTAGGGGTAGTACAGAATGGCGTTAGATCTGGGCCATGATTGGTCATTCATCTTGGCACTTTTAAGCGTAGTACAGCTTAGAGTTAGATCTGGGCCATGATTGGTCCCTCATATTGGAACTTTTAAGAGTAGTAGGCTATACAGTAGGGTGGGTAGAAAAAATCGAATTTTTTAGTATCGAATTCTAATAGTGCGAAAAAGTTGCGTATTCCCATCCTAATAAACGGAAAAATATTTAAAAAAATTCCTATGTTTAATCTTCAGTTCGTGCAAAGGGCCTAAGGTTTGAAAAAAATGACAAAAAACACCATATATTACCTTAACGCTAAAAATGTACAGATTACGTTTTTCGTCTTCTAATAGCGTGAAAGTACTTCATTTTAGTTGCCTGATAATAGAAAAAATATTTAAAAAAACTGCGCGCTACATTTTGAGTTCGCGCATGAGGCCTAAAGTTTGCGAATTTTGGTGAAAATTGATATTTTTACAGTTTTACAAACAGAGGCACTGTTGTATTAAAAATATATACAAGGCCATTTTTTTTAATAATTTGTTCCTATTAGTGATTTTATATATCCAACTTTGATCCGAATACACCTTGCAGCTCTTCGCCCATTTCGCAAAATAATTTTTGCTGAAATGACCCAGAACTCACCACGTGGCGGTGGCTGCAATTCGAGTTCCACCCACACCCTACCCAACTATCCAACCATTCAGGGCGTGGTAAATTATGTTGGTTCGCCACTATCAGTCAAGGGCGTTATCTTGAAATTGGTTTTTTGGTCGAATTTTGGCATCGAAGATCTTAAGTGCAAAGTTGCTCTAATTAGCCATCTCTGTTATCTTGTCCGCACACTTTTCCGGCGGACTGTGTCACAAGTTTTACGCATCTTTCAATTGCTTGGGTATGGCAGGGAAAGTTTAAAAACTCAAACTCAGGCAGTTTTATTTTGAAGAAATGATTAAATATTCTCTGTTGTCAAGCTTTCCATCATTGGAGGGGGCGACAGCTTACATTTCGTCCACTCAATCAGCTCACTGTAGTCCGTGGCACCAACATTTATTGAGGGAGGCATAAAAGTTCTAACAGATTCCCCCTTCGGCTGTTGATTTCTTGCTTTCAGTATCCTCCTGTAACCCAACTCTCGTATGTGTTGTCTCTCATCCACTATCATAGCCAACAACATGTTCTCTGGATGACAGAAGAACGCGTTTCTCTGAATCACAGGATCGATGATTTTTTTTATGTTGTCCGGCAAATGTCTGGTTTTTTGTATGACCTTAAAGATATGCTTAGGACCGTATTTTACTGAGTGGTATCTCTTAACGTCGAACCAGACAGGAGCATACGTCTTCATAATGTAACTGGCAAGTATCTTCAGTTCGTTCGTAGGACTCGTTTGGGAAATGAACAATCGTAAGACCCGGTTTGCACATGTCAACCATCGGGAATGACTGAGAGGTCCAGGATCTTTTACAGCCAGATCTGAAGCACAGTCTCCTGTCTGGATTGCCCTGACAATGTCCAGAAGGTACTGTTGGTCTTTACTGAGATCAGTTTTTGTTATATTGATTTCCTCAGATTCGATTGTTTCGAAATGTAGTACTACAGATAATTTCTCACAGCCAGGCAGTTGTTTGCCGATTTCCCCACAGTATGACGCTGGTCCCGTCGTCTTTCCGTCCAAGTACTCAAACAAATGTCTGAAGGGCAGCTCGTTGAAGTGCAGTAAGCAAATGAACCAGTGCAATGGGCGCTGAATTTTGACCTCGATATTGCGAATTGCACCATTTTTCCACCCTGTGTTTGTCGCTGTGCCATCGCAACCGATCGCTTCCAGTTTATTAATGTCGAAATAATTATTTTTTAGGTAGTTTAGGATGCACTTGGCTATTTCACTTCCAGTTCCATTTGCCGGTGTAACGTGGCCGATATATTGCCCACCAGGCTCACGAATCACGCTAATGTGTTCCTCTTTCCTTACTCTGCGGTACATTTTAGCTCCTATTATTTTTTGAACGATAGTATTATCTTTTTTACCATCAAAGTATATTCCCTTTGTTACTGTAAGCCGGTGCATTTCTTGTACTACAGCCTCTCGTGTCTTCTTTTTTTCTCTTCTTATCCTGCTTTTGTCGATCACTAGCGACGAATCTTTTTCAGAGATCATTCCAAGATCATGCAAAACACTAGAAGCGATAGCAGCGGTGGCTCTGTCGGAAACACTAAATTTATCGCTTACTAAGGCAGTAGACGTCAATTCCAACCTCATTTGAGATGTAGAAGGAACTGAACACAAATCGATTTCACTGCTTCTTTCGTGCGAAGATTTCCGAGTAGCTTCCGTGTCATATGTGTCACAGTCGGGCGCAACAGTTTATCGCAACAATTGTAGTTGTTTTCTTTAGTCCCTTTTCTTAAGTGTCTCTGTTTCTTTTCTATCCAAACTGCCACTGCAGCCGATCCTGGTTGTTCGCTGATCGTATATAAACTTTCTCTCAATGGTTTGGATCTTTTTGTCTTTTTCACACTTACATTCTAAAATTACAGGACAGTCACAGGCACTTGCCTTTTTCCCACATACACAAGAAAATGTCATAGCACACTTACACGCTGAAATATCAAATAGTTTTTATTTCGCTTCAGCTATGAATCCCTCTATTTTTTTCTTATAACTGTCTTTTTCGTGGTCTCGGTTGTACGATTTTCTTAAATTGTAATATGCATCATGGTACGCTTTTATCATTTTCACAACCCGAGTATGAGTCACTACTGGAATGGACACTTTATGATATATCATCTCTATTTGAATAGCAACACAATCGACTATTGTTGAAAATGCATTTTTTTTCTTTGAATCCGATGATATTGAAAGTTTATTGCTTTCTTCGAAGCAACACAGTAGCACGTCCTCGATTGTCGGTAGGTTTCTTCCACTTAGTTCTTTGGGCAAACCGAACAGAGGACAGCAGTGCGATTGTCTTGTCACCAACACTTTTTTCTGAGTCGCCATCTCTCAACCACTACCAACATCACAAGAAAAACACTCAAATGTAGCGAAACCAAGCTTGATTTGTCACAACACTGTATGTAAGGTACCGGTTTAGACACACTAGTAACGCTGCGACGAGATGCTATCACGCGGCAAGCCGAGTAGCAACTGATCACTGGGAGTGATCAGACTGAAGTAATCGCGCGGGGGGAGGGGGTGACTCGGTGACTCACACACACTCACAGACGACAATGTGTCGCGACAGGTCTGTTTGATGTGAAGCTCGCTCAGTAGATCACAGCACGATCAGAATAACTTCAATAAGCATGTTTCATTGCGATTTAGGATTACTAATACAAATAACACGCAATGATTATCTCATATCTTGTACTTAGTACAACAGTGCGTCTGTTTGTAAAACTAAAAATTTCAATTTTTCACCAAAATTCGCAAACTTTAGGCTTTATGCGCGAACTCAAAATGTAGCGCGCGATTTAAAAAAATATTTGTTCTATTATCAGGCAACTAAAATGAAGTACTTTCACGCTATTAGAAGACGAAAAATGTAATCTGTAAAATTTGAGCGTTAAGGTAATATTTGGTGTTTTTTGTCATTTTTTTCAAACTTTAGGCCCTTTGCGCGAACTGAAGATTAAACATAGGAATTTTTTCAATATTTTTCCGTTTATTAGCATGCGAATACGCAGCTTTTCCGCACTATTATAATTCGATCCTCGAAAATTCGCTTTTTTTCGACCCACCCTACTATACAGGTCGGAGTTGGATGCTTGGATGCTCTTCAGGATGGGCGAAGTGGCGCCCCCTCTGGCGTATGCTCCCAATGATTGATTGATTATTTATTAATTAACCATTAGCTATATATCTTTATCTCTGTTTGTGTTTTAGTGTTTTTTCCACTTTTTTCTCTCTTCATATATTCACCTGTATCGCCGTCTCACTTTCCTCGTCTATATTTGTTTTTTATTTATTGTTGTGGTCTTTTTTTATGGGTTTTTTTTTGCTGTAATGAGACTTTTTTGTCTCGTTTTTGTGTGGTTTTGATTATTTGGTGTTCCTTTCTTTCATTTGTGTGTGTGTGTGTGTGTGTGTGTGTGTGTGTGTGTGTGTGTGTGTGTGTGTGTGTGTGTGTGTGTGTGTGTGTGTGTGTGTGTGTGTGTGTGTGTGTGTGTGTGTGTGTGTGTGTGTGTGTGTGTGTGTGGTGTGTGTGTGTTTGTGAGTGTGTGTGTGTGTGAGTTGTCTAGGTAAATACACACACACACACACACAGACGCACACACATGCACAAATTGCACATACGAATGCGCCTGCTCACTTTGTGTTTTCAACATCTGCAAGACGCTGTTATTCATCCTCTTTTGGAAATAAAGTAACCATAAAAATAATTCCCCTAGCAAATGTATTTTCCTTCGTTTTAATTATCAATGCGATTGCATTAACCTATAATTATATTTATCAACCATCACAAATGCATAAGCATAATAGGATTAACTTAATCCTGCAGCGATAATATGTCATGACAGCAGACAATAAGGACATTTCTGGGATGCTCACGCCGCCAGATGTCTCTCGCGCTCTCACATCCTCTGCCTTTGAGCCTGACTGATCTATCATTTGCCGTAAATTCCCTGTACTTCTTCGGGACATATCAGAATTACCCTTCAATACAACAACGGAAACAGTTCTTAAAAAATTTGTAGTTTAACATTTAATTTTCTGCACTTGATGTAAATACTGGCAAAACATAGTAAACTTGAAAACTCAATTTGTTAAAATCGTCTTTTCATGGAAACACTGCAAGTTCAAGCTGAATGAAGCTTCAGGAAGTATGTACTTGTATGTAAGCTTTCGCTGAGTACCTGTTTTGGGTGTGTCTGTCTCTTTTGCGACGAACATTTAACCAAGAAACAGTGTGGCGTTCAGCATCTCCGCAGAAACCATCCCGATGTGAGGACCTGATATCACTCATTTCTGTTGTTTACCAACTCTACCTCACACCGCGAGGGGCTCAGCTCAGCTCCACCAGCACCATGCCACCTGTTGGCACTCTTTGCTGTGTGCCTCACTGCAACAACAGGGGTGGACTTCGCTTCCCAAGAGATGTTCACGCAAGGAAAGCGTGGATGATAGCAATAACAAGAAAGAAGTGGACGCCTTCAAAATTCAGCTTAGTGTGTACACAGCACTTCACAAAAGGAAACTATTTACCCAGTGGTAAGTAGCTGAAGTCATGTAATGGTAAAACTGCAGTTTAATGCAATACTCCCTATTTACCAATATTTTGTTGACCTAATTGGAGAAGCTGTGCCCCCCCAGATCCCCCACTAGCTCAGTAACCTCACCTGGAAATAGTCACGTAGCCTAAGGGGGTAACATTTCGGTAGTAGCATTCACCAATTTCGAAGACGAAACTTAGTTTTCCTAAATATTTTTGATGTGTTTTGAATGAATCTGGCACTCGTTTTTGTCGGAATTTTTGTTTTGTGTACAGGTGTAGGGGGTGCCCGCTCCCCCCTCCCGTCCAGCCCCGTAAACAAACCTAGTTCCGCTTCACACTGCCATAGTATTGATAATTTAATATTATTCTTGTTATCATATTACTGAAGCAAACCCCACCTCTAACCTAACCTAATCTGATTTAAGACAACGTAACCGTTTCTTGTTGAAATAATGGTAAATTTTCGATAGTAATGTCCCTTGCACTCTTCTCAAACCATGATAAATAAATATTGTAATAGTACATGTATCGACATTTATAAATAATCAATAGCGCCATGGGATATACGGTTCAAAATACTCAATGAAAAAATATACACGATGATGTTTGATAATGATTCTGTGTTTCTATCTCTCTCTTTCTCTCTCTCTCTTGCCGTACCTCCCCAACCCGTACCTTTACCTTGTTCTATGTTTTGGTGATCGACGTTTGGGTAAAATTCTAGAGTCCTTTCCCGCCCTTATTAGTAGTTTTTTTTTCTCCAGACCTTTACAGATCCCTTCAGATACCTCTAAAACATAATTATAAAGTTGGGGAGAGTAAAAAAAAAAAAAAAAAATATATACTAACCTGACCTAACCTCACTATAACCTAACCTAACCTTACCAATAACCTCCTTGCGAGAACTAAGGGCTGTAAAGGACTAGATATATACCAGGTTAGGTTAGGTTATATTGAAGTTTGGATAGTAATTATTTTATTGGTAGGCTAACTTCCCCCACTCTATAATTACGTTTTACAGGTATCTGAAAGGATATTTAAAGGTCTGGAGAAAAATAAACCACTAATAAGGGTGGGAAAGGATTCTATAATTTTACCTGTGTTATTAGCATGATACTGTGGCAGCACGCGCGCTAATACTTCAGTGTACCTTTCCGTTCCGTTTTCCTTTTTTTTATTCTTTCCCGTTCTCTCGGTTTTCGAGGTGTTACCTAAGTAAACATAACATCTTACAGCAAACATACACATTTTAATAACTACCTGTTATAATTACACACATATTGCTACACAGTCTTAATACCTGTTTATTCCTTGTTGTTATATGTTTCTTTTCACATCATTATATTGACTGTTAATGTAAACGCTCCATATGCAGTTGTATCCTGTATTTTCAGTAAATCTATTTTGTGTATACTGTTCAAGTTTGTCCAATAAGACCAGAAAAGAGAAGCCAATTCAGATTGTATTATTATCATCCATAAATGGCAAGGGTTAAGGCTTAAAGGACTATATACAACCGAGAGTCTCCGAGACATCGATTTGGCAGTGACCTTAGCGGATTGCCAGTCCTCTGCACCGATGGACTACGCAGCTGTCCCTGCCGGGCTGCCCCTGCCGCCGCGCTGCCCCTTGGGCTGCCCCTGGCGCACATCCCCTGGCGCTGCCCCTGCCGCGCAGCCCCTGGCGCTGCCCCTGCCGCGCTGCCCTAGGCGCTGCCCCTGCCGTGCAGCCCCTGGCGCTGCCCCTGTCGCACTGCCCCTGGCGCTGCCCCTGGCGCTGCCCCTGCCGCAGCCCTTGTCGCAGCCCCTGCCGCCGCGTGCTGACTCCTGCCGCCGCGTGCTGACTCCTGCCGCCGCGTGCTGACTCCTCCCGCCCGACGCTGCTTCCTGCTGCCTGACGCTGCCTCCAGCCCCACGCCGCCGCCACCGTCACCGTCAACAGCGCCACTAGCCGCCATGCCGCCGAACGACGACTCCACCATGACTGCTAACGTTGCCTTCCGTGCACCTCCATTCTGCAGCCAGGACCCATCCATGTGGTTCTCAATCATGGAATGTAATTTCAAGGCTTCCCGCATCACTGTAAGTCTAACTCAGTTCTCCCACGCCACTGCTTTTCTGCCACCGAACGTGCTCTCGCAAGTCTCTGACGTCATTGGCAAGGCTGTCAACTCTGCGACTCCTTACGAAGACCTCAAGTCTGCCATTTTGTCCCGCCTGGAATCTACAGTGGCTGCACGTCTTCAAGAGCTTCTGTCGAAGGAAGAGCTTGGCAACGAGAAGCCTTCAGACCTGCTACGACGTATGAAGAAGTTACTCGGAGACAAGTACACGTCTTTCGACCAAGACCTATTCAAGCAACTCTTCTACCAACGTCTGCCGCCCACCAACCAACGCAACCTCTTCAGTGTCAAGAGCAAACTCATGCCCGGAAATGTTGCCAAGCTTGCCGACGAGTTCATGGCGTCTCTTCCCGTGGACACCTCATCTTCTGTCGCAAGCATCGATGTAAAACAGGACACTCAGCAACTCGCCAAGCTTGTGTCTCAACTTACACTACAAGTCAGCTCTATCCAGCATCAGCTCAATGAAGAACGCTCACGTCGCCGTTCTACAACTCCCTACCGTTACCGGCGGCGATCAAGATCTGCTAGCCACTCTAGAGACAAGTCTGGCTTCTGCTTCTACCACCAAAGGTTTGGGAAGGACACAATCAAGTGCAACACACCATGCTGCTTTGTCAAGACTTTAAACAGCAACGGCGACTACTGAAGGCGTATAGTGTCCGCCATGCTTCATCAGCGCTGCTCTATGTCTACGATCCACTCTCTAGGAACAGGTTCCTCATCGACACAGGGGCTGAAGTCAGTGTCCTACCTGCAACAGCAAGCCATAAGACACCACCAGTCACGCACCTCTACGCCGCCAACGGTACCAGGATACCCGTGTACAAGCGACAGACGCTGCGACTAGAGCTCAACCTTCGCCGTTCCTTCGAGTGGACCTTCTATGTCGGAGAAGTCTCAAAAGCCATCTTGGGCGCCGATTTTTTGACACACTTCGACCTCCTCGTCGACATCAGGAATCGCCGACTCCAAGATCCTATAACTTCTGTCGCGACTTCAGCAGCAACAACCACTGGCGAGAGCACTCGCATCTCCACCGTCAGTGCAGACAACCCGTATGCTTCACTGCTGAAGTCCTTCCCGACACTCACGCAGCCTTACTCTGCAACTGGCCCTGCAAAACACCACGTCACGCACCACATCGAGACTACTGGAACATGACTGGCACCGACTTACGCCAAGGCACGTCGTCTAGCTCCAGACCGTTACCAAGCAGCCATGTCTGAGTTCGAGTGTCTCCTGCGTCAAGGTATCATCTGTCCCAGCTCCAGCAACTGGTCTTCTGCACTACACATCGTCTCTAAGAAGAACGGTGACATCAGACCATGTGAAGACTACCGTGCACTCAGCTCTCGCACCGTCATGGACAGATACCCAGTACCCAATATTCAAGAGTTCTCCTCTCAACTCTCTGGCTGTACCATCTTCTCCAGGATCGACCTTGTCAAGGCGTTTCACCAGATTCCAGTCAATCCAGCAGACATCCCGAAGACGGCCATAATCCCTCCGTTTAGCTTGTTTGAATACACCAGGATGCCATTTGGACTACGGAACGCCGCCCAGACTTTCCAGTGCTTCATGGACGAGGTCCTGCGAGGTCTACCCTTCTGCTTCGCCTACATTGATGACCTTCTCATCGCCAGTTCTGACGCTGAAGCACACCGACAGCATCTCCAGCAGATCTTCACTCGTCTGCAGGACTACGGGATCCAGATCAACATCGACAAGTCTGTGTTTGGTGTCCCTTCGGTCGACTTTCTTGACCACACTGTCTCCTCTGCAGGCATCACTCCACTCCAGTCAAAGTGTGAATCCATCCAGCAGTTCCCGAGGCCGTCAACCCAGCGCCAGCTCAAGGAGTTCCTGGGCATACTGAACTACTACAACCGCTTCATCTCGAACTGCTCACTTCTTCTCCGGCCACTCTACGCCATGATCAAGCCCTGCAAGAAAGGACAGTCCATCACCCTCGTCTGGACCCCAGAAGCTGACGACGCCTTCCTCGCTGCTAAGA
Organism: Chionoecetes opilio; assembly: GCA_016584305.1. Taxonomy (NCBI): domain Eukaryota; kingdom Metazoa; phylum Arthropoda; class Malacostraca; order Decapoda; family Majidae; genus Chionoecetes; species Chionoecetes opilio. Next base: position 43,808 of record JACEEZ010021112.1, read on the forward strand.
AGGCTCTTGGTGACGTTTCGATGCTCAGCTTCCCTTCTCCAGATGCCGCCACTTCCATCTCTACAGATGCTTCAGGCATCGGTGCTGGTGCCGTCCTGCAGCAGTACGTCAACGGAGACTGGAAGCCCATCGCCTTCTTCTCCCAGAAGTTCAACAACCCCGAAACGAATACAGTGCCTTCGACAGAAAACTTCTTGCCATCTACAAGGCGATCAAGAGATTCCGGTACTTCATCGAAGGTCGCCGATTCCATGTCTACACCGACCACAAGCCTCTAACCACTACATACGTCAACAACAAGACTTCCTACACACCACGAGAACTGCATCACATCGAATTAATCTCGCAGTTCACCACTGACATTCGCTACGTCAAGGGTGCCGATAATGCTCCAGCTGATGCACTGTCACGCAACATCTCGGCCATCTCTTCTCTCATCGACTATGCTGCCATTGCTGCTGACCAAGCCAATGATGCTGAGTTGCAGCAACTCCAGGAGAATGCTGCCTTGCAGATGAAGAAGATCCAACTTCCAGGGACCAAAGAGCACCTGTACGCTGATGTCTTTACTGACGCTGTCCGGTCGTACATTCCAAAGCAGCATCGTTACCGGCTCTTCCGTCAGTTCCACGACCTCTCTCACCCTGGCATCCGAGCGTCGCAACACATGGTAACTTCTAGATTTATCTGGCAGGGCATCAACATGGATGTCAGACAGTGGAGTCGCACCTGCATCAAGTGCCAAGCTTCAAAGGTGACACGCCACACACACTCTCCTGCAGCAACTTTCAAGCCAGTCTCTTCGAGATTCAACCACGTTCACGTCGACATCGTTGGCCCGTTGCCTTACTCCAACGACTACCAGTACATCCTTACCTGCGCCGACCGATTCACCCGCTGGCCTAAAGCTGCACCTCGTGTGGACATCACAACGGACTCCGTCACCCGTGCTTTCATTAGTACGTGGGTCTCCAGATTCATTGTCCCTCTCAGCTTCACATCGGACCGTGGAAGCCAGTTCGAGTCTAGCCTGTGGAATAACGTCATGACTCTGCTCGGCATTCGACGCTACAGGACCGCCAACTATCACCCACAAGCCAACGGTCTCATCGAACGCTTCCACCGGCAACTCAAGTCTTCTCTGGTAGCTTCAGCCTACCAACGTGAAGACTGGACTGTTGCTCTACCTCTTGTCCTCCTCGGCATACGAACGTCACTGAAGGAAGATCTAGGTCACTCCTCTGCTGAGCTCGTCTACGGAGCTACACTCAGGCTACCAGGTGAACTCCCTGCCAGTACACCTGATTCCAGGCTTTACAGTATCCAGGACTTCGCCAGCAGCCTCAAGGACTCCATGCAGAACCTTCAGCCAGTGCAGCCTCGCACTTCTCCCTGCAAGACCTTCGTCAGCCAGGACCTCGACAGCTGCACTCACGTCTTTGTCAGGGTAGACGCAGTCAAGAAGCCACTTCAGCAACCGTACCAGGGCCCCTTTGAAGTCATCCGTAGGACGAGGAAGAACTTCACCATCAACCGCAACGGGACTTCGGACGTTATCGCCATCGACCGCGTAAAAACTGCGTACCTCCACTCCACTCTACAGCAACCACACCTGATGCAAGACCACGAAGTACTTCCAGTGTGGTACCGGGTCGTTCAAGGAAAACGGTTTCGTTCCTCCTACCTTGCAACTAGAGGGGGAGTACTGTAGCAGCACGCGCGCTAATACTTCAGTGTACCTTCCCGTTTCGTTTTCCTTTTTCCCTTTCTTTCCCGTTCTCTAAGTTTTCGAGGTGTTACCTAAGTAAACATAACATCTTACAACATACATACACCTTTTAATAACTACCTGTCGTAATTACACACATATTGGTACACAGTCTTAATACCTGTTTATTCCTTGTTGTTATATGTTTCTTTTCACATCATTATATTGACTGTTAATGTAAACGCTCCATATGCAGTTGTATCCTGTATTTTCAGTAAATCTATTTTGTGTATACTGTTTAAGTTTGTCCAATAAGACCAGAAAAGAGAAGCCAATTCAGATTGTCTTATTATCATCTATAAATGGTAAGTGTTAAGGCTTAAAGGACTATATACTGCCGAAAGTCTCCGAGACATCGATTTGCCAGTGACCTTAGCGGACTCATTACGGCGAGTGTGGCTACGTGCACTCGTATGTGTCACTAACACCATATCCATTATGATGGTAACAAAGCAACAATACCACTATATGTAGAGGTCACACTAACACTTATTCTATTTGTAGGTGAACCGCCTGTTTTGTAAGACTGATCCTCACTCATGGATTCCCAACATTTTGGTGATTGGACCCTTTCCAAACTGCAAGAGGAACTGAGGCGTAGAAATGCTAAGGTTTCTTGGAGAAAAAAGGATCTCATTGAAAGGTAAGAACAAGACTGGTCCTTTAGGAGGACATGTAATGGTGGCTAGTGTGATTTGTACCTTGTATTGTTAATGCTAATAATAGTAATAATTATAATAAGATTACAGGAGGTTTCGACAGGAATAAATGGAGGTTTCGACGGTACCGTCGAACTCTACCGAAATTTCCAATGTGTCTATCAGATATCAAAGCCTAAAGAAATTTTTTGTCTTGATTATCACTGACTGCGTTAGGAGCAGGGATGTTATTTTCAAAGTCGGACTCTTCACATACTTGGGGATCTTAAAATGAAAGAGCAGTTATGTTTGGGAGGTGTGCCAGATCCGGAAAACTGGAAATTATGTATGTAGGAAAAGTTCTTACGGCTTGTGATCAGGGTAGAACACGAAGAGACAGATTCAAACTGGAAAAGCGTAGATTAAAAAATAAGAGGGAAAAGCTGGTTCACAAATAGGGTGGTAAATGATTGAAATGGAATCAGTCGTCAGGTGGTTAGTGCGGAGTCAATAGGGAGCTTTAAAAGGAGGCTAGACAATTTCATGTATGGGGATGAAAGATGGATGTAGGTCAGGATCCCCAACCCGCAGAGTCCCGCGGGCTGCATCGACAAGTCCGAGAGGGCCCGAGGGCCGCAACAATAAAAAAACTCTGAAAACCACATATAGATACATTACATATCGATTCTTAGAAGGGGAAGCCATCTGCAAAGAGAAAAGAAGACTAAGATAAGAAGACTAAACTCGTATAAAAATATACTTAACCTAACCTCCTAACCTGAAGTAACCAATTAACCTAACCCTTTATCGGGCACTCATATAAATACTCCGAAATTCAACATTTCAATACCTGGTATCATTAATTGAAGATATTACAAGACTTTTTAACAGAAGTGATTTTTTGAAAAAGTTGCAATTTTATGTTGCAAATCTAGTTCAAAGAAATTACCATAAACAGTTCCTCGCCGGTATAAAGTAACAAAAATTCAAACAAGTGTACATATAAACATTTTAAATACTGGTAAATACAGACATATATTGTTAAAGGAACATTTACTTATATATAAGCAGGTATAAAAATACAACAATACAAAAATGCTGATTTTATACATATTTTGTTCATTAGATCTTTATACTGGCAGTTGGTTACACATATCACACACTTGACAAGCTCTAGTCCAGTCCACTCCACTCCAGGCACTTAGGCAACTCTCTCATGATATTTTATAAAACAGTTGCGCTCAGCATTGAGGCACAGGTGTACCTTGCAGACACTGCAGAGCACATTTGATATCAAGGTGTGCTCCTTCTTGCTGCAGAACTTGCAGGTCTGGCGACTGGTGTAGATAGGGACATGGAATAAGGTCAGATCAAACCTCACAGAGTTATCTGGAATATGACTACGGTGTCCCCTGACAGGCGTGGGGACATCGATAGTGATGTTGAGGATGCCTGGAGCTGCGAAGCTTCTTCGGGGTCGTGATGTGGCTGCTCTTTGGCTGCTGGCACCTCTGAACACTTGGATCCTGAAGTTCTTCAGTGGCAACCCAGTCTCAGCAAGAGCCTTGCAGTCCCGCCTGTAGATAAGCCAGGCATTGGTGATGCTGAGATCGATGGCATATGGGAACAATCGCATGTACCACCTCTTTGCCTTCATGGGGGTGCGGTAGAGTTGGACCAGCATGTCGCTCTTGTCAATGCCCCCCATGTTGGCATTGTAGCTTTTGATGAGAGCATGGCAGCTCACATCCTCCTTCTTCTTGGTGTCACTACAATACCGGGAGACAGAGGACATGGGATACACCCCCATGTCTGTTGACAACAGAGTGACAACCCTGCTGTCCTTCCACCTGAAGACCATCGTCACTGGTGACGTAATCACAAGTACCACAAGGGACAGCCTTCTTCTTCATCTCCTTGATGGCCTTGAGTGGAGGCTTGCCTATCCGGTTGTCCCTGGCTGTCCCCGTGTACCTGCAGTTCATGTCCTTGAGATAACGAACTATCTCCAGGCTGGTGAAAAAGTTGTCTGCGAAGATGGCAGTGTTGGTGGAGCAAGACATGGTGCTGGCCAGGACAGAAACTATCTTGCTGGTGGAACCCATGGCTTCTTGTTTAGGTGTCAGGAGGACACCATGGGCCTCCAGTGTAGTCTTCCCCTGGTAGAGCACCATGTCGTGGATGAAGCCATCTTCAGAAGCCCTGGCAAACGCTTGAAACCCCCATTTTTTTTGGTTTGTTCTTGATGTACTGCCTCAGGTTGTCAGCTTTTTTGCCTTTGTAGGCAATCATTACCTCGTCCACAGACTGGTTGGGGGGCTGTGTCTCAGTTTTGAAGGCATTATTCAGAAAACTGAACAGCGGCCGGGTCTTGAAAAAATCGGTCGATGGTGCCAGGGATCTTACTATTGTCATTGAAGTGGACCATCTTTTCAGCAGCCTGAATCTCTCTGATGACATAAGGTTTGCCCCTTGAGGGACTCTGGTCTCCATTGCCCAGTAATCATCAACGGAGGGCAGGTCAGTAATCCCCATGTAGATCAGCCACGAACTTCATTTATCTCGTCTTCATTGGTGGGGAAGCTGGTGTTGACATCCTTTTGTGTTGCAACAAGTTGGTCTGGTATACTATGTGCTTTTATATATTCGGAACTCAAGTGCCTGCTGAAGTACTGGAAAGGAGTTTCAATGAAGTCCCTGGGGAGAGTGCTGGTACTCAGGCAGGGCTGTGCTGTTCAAGTCAATCTTGGTACACGTTG
>JACEEZ010021112.1:51896-121896 GCA_016584305.1 Chionoecetes opilio
CCACGGTTTGAAAGTAAAGCTTTCATCTGGCATATTCTGGACTGTCAATTGAAAAAAATCAAGGCTGGTGTGTTTGATGGTCCACAAATTCGACAGCTCATCAAAGATGAACATTTCAACGGTACTATGTCAGACCTTGAAAAGAATGCTTGGCTATCATTCAAAGACGTCGTCAAGAACTTTCTTGGAAATACACGTGCAAGTAATTACACAGAAATTGTTCAGAAACTATTGGAGAGCTACAAAGCGCTTGGTTGCAACATGAGTATTAAAGTACATTTTTTGCATAGCCATCTTGCCAACTTTCCGGAAAATCTTGGTGCTGCTAGCGACGAGCAGGGTGAACGATTTCACCAAGATTTGAAGGTTATGGAAGAACGTTACCAGGGTAGATGGGATGTGCATATGATGACTGACTATTGTTGGAGCATCAAACGCGATAGTCCTCAAGTTGAACACTCCAGACAAAGCTACAAACGTAAATTTTTACCTTAACCTGCACACAATTATAGCCTTATCCTTTCTAAAAACATGATAATGTTAAATAAACATTCTATTCATGCCTATTTCTTTCATTTTTCATTGTATGTTAACATTTGCAACTTTTTATAAAATAAGCACTGTTACTGTTATGTACAGTATTTTTCATATTTTTTAAGAAAACGAAAATCCTACAGTTCAAAAACTTGACGTGATAGAGAAAAACTGAGATCAGTTTTGGATTCAGCACCCAAAAATTACTTAATAGCAAGTGTCAGACCTAACTCAACAAAAATTTGTTCCCCAGTGAATTATGTATCCCCCAAACTGGTTAAATCTGCTCTTGGTGCGGGAGGTGAAGAAGTTAAGAACGCATTACTATTTAATTATTGTGTTTGTAAAGTTCATTTGAAGAATTGTATTGTCCAGCTTAAGTATATTTGTTTGTGGGTGGATAGAAGACCTTGTGTGAATTTAAAAAGAAGAGGAGTCATGATTTGGTGTTGTGTATATGATACTATTTTTTTTTATACTTATCTTATTAGATATCTGGTAGGATGCGTGATGAAGGACTGAGGAACAAGGAATTTTTTTTGGGGGGGGGAAGAAGCCATGTAATGCGAGAAAATGGGTTAACTCTGTGACTCATGATTGACGAAGAGTTTACGTTGAGTGGTGAGAGTAAAGTAATATATAAATGTCGAGTAATTAAATGCTCGCAATTTTCCTTCACTGCTCAGTTCTAAATCAATATATATAGTTTCCGACAATATTTTTGTGCCCGCGGTCGCTAGTGACGTCACAGCAAGAAGGAGAGAAGAGAGAGAAGGTAGCCATATTTTTTCTCTCTCTCACCAAGCCTGGCCTCGACAACACGTGTAGGGAGTTGTGTCTTACAACCCTTTTCAAAGGGCTTGGGAGCGGAATGAGCTGAGTGAGCTGAGTGACCATGAGGGGGACCCACGTGTGAGCTGATGGTGTGAGCTGAGCTGAGTGGATGACCGTGGACACACCAGTGTATACAGCTAAGGCCATGATTCATAGCGAGTGTGTGTGTATAGGTACTTTACACAGTGACAGTGGGGAGAAGGAATTCTTGGGTTTTTGTTAAACACGAGTGAGAGTCGCGTCGTGTCTGTGTTCATATTGTGCAGTGATTTATTTTTGTGAAACCTTAGGTTAAGTGGGGATGTGAATACTGGCCCATCAGTATGTGATAACATACAGAAACCCTGTTAACGAGTCGTTTATTAAGTCCCAGTAATACTCACATATTCTCTAAATCTTTAAAAAAAAATCCCACTTATTGTGGGTGGTGGCAGCGTAATCGCCAGGTTTGTGGAGCCCTTCGAGTTAACATCAAGTTATAAGGGAGGGCACTACATATACCCGGCTCTTGCCAGCTTCGCCGTAAAAGCCATGAGTAAACTCCTTCATTAAACACACTTGGCAATGCACTCTACTGCCAAGATTAGGGGACGGTCTAAGACAAGCTGTGCCAAACTGTCATTTTGATTCGACTGTTTGTTGAAAAAGATATTTGGCAAAAAAACGATGCCTCATTGGGTCTGAAATGGATAGTAGATGAATACACACACACACACACCACCCCAAAACAACACACACAACACACACATTACCCAAAGATCGGTAATAATGAGCCCCAAAGCTCGCACCTGGCGGGTGAAATTGGCGATCACGAGTTTAAGATAAGATAAGATACTTTGATCCTATCTAGACACTTTGCAAGTACCAACTACAAGGTTATTGACTATACAAAAAAGCGCCACCACGCCAGGACGAACCTGGTGGGCTCGAACCGCTGACCGAATGCAAGGACGCTACACGCAAGACAACAGCTCTACCAATCGAGCCACCTCGAGGGTGATCACGAGTCTGATTTCGCGTGGACAAGACCAAAATTCACCTTGGGTGAATAACACACACATACATCAGGACACATTGTCCCGATGGTCAAGGGGGACTAGCGTTGGCCTACCGTTCTGGGTTAGCCGGTTCGAACCCCCGTTCGCCCCCGGGGGATTTTTCACTGAAAAATTCGGAGGGTTTACTGTCCCCCTTGAGTAAGAGGATGGGTGTGTGTTGATGTGTGAGGTCCAGCTTTACTCTAAGATCGGTCATATGAGGTCCAAAATCGCTCTGAAACTAGCGATCGCGAGTCCGGCTCGCGGGACTTCCCTCAAGTCTCGCTCAAAGGCACGATCACCAGCCTGTTTTTCATATCATTGATCTAGGGTGGGCGTGACACAGCGGGAAGGTCGTTGAAGAACAGGTCTTCCCGAACATTTGAAAGCGATGTAGAAAAGGACGAGGACAAGCTAAGCGACGAAAACAAAGGTCAGACGAACAACAGCCATGGATGGCACCCGAAAACTCAGCGCAAAAACCCCACGTTTTCATCTGGTGTCATTACAGCCTCGGTTATATCATGAAACAATGCGGTGTGTGAGAGCGACCAGACCTTCCTGACGGAGTCGCTGACGAAGCCTCGAGGCTGTGTACCGCCAAGGTCATGACCATCACGTTCTTTTTTCCGACAATTAACGCCCGACAAGCTGAGCGAAAACAAATGTTTTGAGGTGGAAATTGTGCGGTTGATAGTGAAGAGTGAGCGTTAAGTTTTGAAAAGTTTTCCAATACTCGTAAAATAATGAGAAGTTATTGTATGTAGTATCTGTTGCAAGCAGCTGAGCACCGTTTCCCAAGTTGACCTTGCATCACCAACTGTTTAAGGCGTTGACGGTCTGACCTCACTAGTAAAAATAATAGTAACAGCAGCAACAGTAGGAGCAATGAAAAGACATATTTCGTAATATGACTCATACGAAATGTACTACACTAAATGTCAGTAATATGACTACATTACAACATGTCTCACATGTTTGGGGGGGTCCAATCATACAGCTCTCCTAAAACAGGGGTTGAGTCAAAAGCTTTTGTCTCAAACAACTCCCCCCCTCTGACTGACTTTCTCAAACTTTAAATCACCGCCGCAATGTTGCTTCTTCTGCTATCTTCTACCGTTATTTTCATGCTCACTGCTCTTCTAAACTTGTAACTGCACCCCCCCCCTCCCGTGCACAAGGGCTTTTACTCATTTTCATCCCTATTCTGTCAAACTTCCAAATGCAAATGTTAATTAGTATCTTTACTCTTTTTTCCCTTTAACTGGTAAACTCTGGAACTCTCTTCCTGTTTCTATTATTCCATCTTCCTAATATTAAATATTTTCAAGAGAAGAGTGACAAGAACCTTCCGAACTAAATTGGCCCAACCCCTCTTTTTTATTCTTTACTGTCTTCTTTATAGGGACTGGCAACTAAGCGGGCTTTGTGTCATCTCTTTTTTTTGTGCCCTTGGTCAGTCCTTTGTAATGTAAAAAAATCGAAAGCTATTACATGATTAAGGTTCCTGGAATGCAGACTACGAAACCGAACCACAGAATCCTGCGTGGCCAAACCCTGCCAATATCAATAGCTACGTACAATACCCTCAGTGTTCGCCCCCTTTCCAGCCACAGCTCCTCATCACCCCAGGCATTCACAAACTCCGGTATTATCGTCACCTCTATGAACTACACCACTCTCCTTTGAGTGGCTATACAGGGTTGTTAAAGCAATGAATTTGAAAGCAGATCAGCATTCATACTTTCCTTCATTAAGATACACTATGATATAAGTACATTAAGAATAACGTTCAGGTGGCACAAAAAAGAATAATTGCTTGAAGTGAAAAAGTGAGACAATAATTGTCGTAGGAGTAAAGTGACGCATGAATTCCTTTAAGGTAAATAAGCCAATAAGCAATTTGACATGAATGTTAAGTGTTATGAAATAATCAGACGAGGGAAGATGAATGGGCTATTAAAGGTAACGCGGTACTGTATGTTTGTAAGAATTACAAGCAGTCACGCCCCTTAGATTTCCCCGGCGACATGCGTGACACCGTAGTTCACCTTGCCTACCCCCCAGGTGTACCCATTTACCGCCTGATCAGGGAAGAAAAATGGGGAATATCAACATAATATAATATACTTATGATATAGATATATATATATAATTAGATTATATATTATTATTATATATATATATATAATATATTATACTAAAATAAAAATATATATATAATATAGATATATATAATCTTAATATATAAAAATAAAATAATATATAAATATATATATATATATATCTAATATATTATATATCTATCATCTATCTAGATTATTTTCTATCTATCATCTATCTATTATATTATATATTATATATAGATAATATATATATATAAATAGATATAATATTATACTTTTTATATATATTAAAATAGTATATAATATATTAGATATATATATATATAATAATATATATATATTATATATATATATATTAATATATATATTATATTATAATTAATTTATAATTTTTTTTATTTAAAATTTTATATAAAAATAAAATATAAATATATATTATATATTTTAAAATATATATTTTTAAATTATATGAAATTATATTTTAAATTTTTTAAAATATAATATAAAATTATTATATATATATGTATATATCAATTTAAAATTGGGATAATATATATATATATATTAGGGGGGGTCCTCAAAAAAAAAATTTTAAATTTAAAAATGTTTTCGCCCCCTAGATTTTTCCCAAGGGTTAAATTTGATTCTTAAGTGCTTAAAATTTTTTTTTACTCGTGGGTAATATTTACTTTTGGGTCACAGGGGGGTTAAGGTTCCCAAACCGGGGTTAAAAACGATCTTCTTTTTTGACCTTTTTGGTAGGGGGGGGGGGGGGGTGGGGGGGGGGTTGGGGGAACCGTCCCAAAAACCCCTTTTTTAAACAAAAATTTTTTGATTTTTGCTCTACTGATTACCATCCTGCCTCAGATAGGGGTTTAAAGATTTGCCCCAAAGCTTTTTTTTGGCCGAAAATTTTTTTTTTAAAAAGTTAGTATATTTCCCCTTGATTTCACCCTCAGCTCCCATATTTTTTCTTTTCATTTACCTATTTTTATCCGTACTCATTTCCCAATCTTCTATGCCCCTCCCTTGAATCATATATGTAACTATACACTGTTGTTTGTAGCCGTTGTAAAACATTTTTTCTTTAAACATTTCCTTTTCTCGACCCGGGTTTCTTTCGATCATACCCAAACCTATCTGGGAAAAAAATTTTAAACAGGCGAGCAGATTAAAAGGAATCATAAATTTTCCCACATTTTGCATTAAAAGCTGTGGGGTTAATCCAAAATTTTCCCAAAAACGGTCAGGGCCCATTGCCCAACGAGTTTCTATCACTGAAGTGGGTTTGGGTGGGCCGGGAAAAAAGGGTAAAAATTAATGCGAGGAAGCTGCCCTCCAATGGTGAGGTCCTGAGAAAATTTTTTTCCAGCAAGGGGAAAAAGAAGTTTTCCAGTTCGAGAAGAAGCAAAAAAAAACGGGAAAACAGAAGAAATTTGACCTTTTGGAAAAAAAGCACGGATTCCAACTCAGCAGATTTTTCATTCCGAAAAAAAAGTGGAAAAATTTTTTTGGGAGACCGGGGCCGAAAGTTACTGAAAAAAAAATTATAACAAATCAGCCCCAAAAAATTTGCTAAATAAACTGTTTTTTTTAAGATTTTTTTTGCTGCCCTTTTTGCTTTGGGCCCCATGCTCAAGTTTTATAGAAATGATTAAAATTGACGAAATGGGAAAATTTCCTTTCAGGCTAAAACGGAGAAGGTACTAGTCCTTGAGCCGGCCCAAAAAGGGAAGGCTCCGGCGGGGGAGAAATTTCTTATGATTTTCCCTTTAAAAGGGCCCAATATCTCAGGTTTTGGGGGAAAAATGCATGATGGACATCTGAGAACGGTATTTGTCCCCGGGAGGGAACCCATTTTTTGAAACCACCCAGCGGAAAACCCCATTTGGTGGGGTAAAATTTTTGGGCACGTGTTTGGACTTTTATACTAGCTATCGAGTGGGGTTTTGAGGACTAAAATATAGGGCCCCAATGTGTACCGTCTAAAAAAAAAAAATATGAAGCATTTGTTATAAAAAAAAATTATTAAAAAAAATCAATTACCCCGAAAAAAAATCATATATTTTTCAATTTTTTTATTAGCTTGTATTTTTTTTTAGTGAAACAACTTGGTAGGTTTTTCCAAAATTTATGCATTTTGCAAAAACCTTTATCTGTCTAAAAAAATAACTCAAAAAGTAAAACCAATCACCCAACCAGGGTTTTACAAAAAATTTATGAAAAAGAGGCAAAAATATTGGGCCCGGGCCGCGGGGGAAAATTTCATTCTGCCATAAACAATTTGGGAAGGCCCGGACGGAAAATTTTTAACCCCAACAAATATTTTAATAACGGGCGGAAATTGTTAAAATGGGAAAAATCTCCCTTTTGGGTTTGGCCATCTTGGATTTCAAAATGGCCGCCAATTAAAATTAAATTATTCATTACTAATTTGGGAAAAGGGACGTATGGAGCTGTTTTTAACACCATCGATGTATTTCCCTTTAATAACCCAAGGGGAGGTATCATTGAACATGCCCATTTTTTTTAGTCAAAAAAACCCGGGGGGTATGAATCTTCCAAATTATCCATTTTGCAAAACCGTTTATCGTCTAAAAAAGATTTTAGGCAATTTGGCCTGCATTATAAAGAGAAAAACCCATATGCAAACCCTATCCAGGCACAAAATTTAAATCATCAGAGTCGCCATCAGAGTCATTGGCACCCTTGACCACGATGCATCTTTCCTGCCCCATTTTTGGACACCCTCCCGCTTACACAAAACAGGGGAAATTAACCCTTTTCCTTTGGGAGGAAAATTTTAGGGTTTCGACACGCCCTTTCTGCATGTGCATGGATAAAATTTAAAGGGACGACATTGGAGCTGGTAGACCCGCCATCCATGGGAAATTTTAGGGGAAACCCCCTCACCCGAGTTCCCAGCCTTTGCCCCTGCTGAGGGTGCTGGGAGGGCTGGCGGGTTTTTAAAGGTTTGCGTCCCCAGAAAAGCCCCCCTGATATTTTGGCCCTAAGGTATGCTGCATAAAGGGGTCTTCACAAGGCGGCTTTTTCCCAGATTGACCCGGGCCCTTCTTTGCCCCGAAAAATGTGATAACGGAGTGAAACACCGACGATCTTTGTGTTCCTGGCGTACGCTGACCGTGAAAGGCCTGATGCTCTTGAAGACGTCTGTTGGTACATTCCACGAAAATCCCGATCTGGGAAAGGGAAGGGGAAAAGATCATTTGCTTGAAAAACTTAAAAGGGCCTTTTTCTTTCCCCGCTACCCCGAGCATCCCGTGTCACACCCTCTCCCTGCATGAAGCCCTGGCCCAAAGAAAGAACTGGGGGGGTTCCTTGCTTGAAACCAGGGGCAAAAAGGGGAAAAATGGTTTTGTTTCCCGGCGGAGTCGTGGAAACATGAAAACCAAAACGCGAAAAACTAGGCAAAAGAAAAACTGTATTCACCTGTGGGGAAAAAAAAGGGGGGGGACTGCCCGCGATAGGGGAAAATTGGGGCGCACTCGAAAGTTTTGCCAGAGGAAGCAACCCCCGTATGTTTCTCCACGCAAAGCACGCCGCTACCCCTACAAGAAAGATTTATCTTTGTGCAATGACACCGCGTTTGATCATCCTCCTTTATCTCCCGCAGAACCACGATAGTCAGCTCTTTATCGACGAGGAAAAAGGGTTTGAGTCCCAAAAGAGACATTGGAAAAATTGGCTGCGGTTAAATTTGGGGCCCGGAGGTTTTTTCGTGCTTGCCCGGGGTTTATGATTGGGGCGGTTGGGGACACTTTATGCCTGGCTAGGCCAAAGGGGGGATAAAAGGGTTTGAGCTTGTTTCAAGCGAAAGGGTTTTGTATTTCCCAAGGGGTTCACAGATCTGGGACTTTTTGGAATGGACCAAAAACTCCCTTTAAAAGCATTCAGGCCTTTTACGTGTCGCTGTACGCCAGGGAAAACGAAATCGGCGGTGGGTAATTCCCCTTTTTCACATTTTTTGTGCCAAAAAAGGGGGCCGGGTCGAATCTGGACAAATTTCCGCCTTTTGAAAATCCTTGATGCAGAAAACGCTTAGGGCCAAATAAAGGCGGCTATCTTCACGCAGCCTTGAAAACCTGCCAGACGTCCCCCGCACCCCTCAGCAGGGCTGGGGGGAAAATCGAGAGGCGGTTCGCTCAAAAAACCCTTTGGGAAAGGCGGGTCTCCACTCCGAAAGTCGTCTGGGAAACTTCTCAGGGACATGCGAAGGGCGTGTCGACCGTCAGAAATTTCTCCGGGATACTGAATGGGGTTTAAGTGCACTGTTTTTGTGTAAATTTCAGGGATGCTCCAAATGTCGGAGATGCTATCGTGGGTCAAAGGGTGCCAAAGACTTGTGGCGACTCTGATGATTTCCCTTTTTGTTTCACGGGATATGTATAAACCTAGGTTTTTCTCATTATAATTTCAGGCCAAAATTTTCCTGAAAACTTTATAGACAGAAAAAAACGGTTTTGCAAAAAATTTTTAATTTTTTAAGATAAAACCCGGGGGTTTTTTAAATAAAAAATGACATTTTTGATACCCCCGCTTGCTTATTTGGAATATAAACCCCTTTTGGGGTTTAAAAACAGCTCCCTCTTTTTCCAAAAATCTATTAAAGAAAAATTAAAATAATTGGGGGGCCCAAATTTTTAAATCCAAAATGGCCACCCAAAATGCAGATTTCCTATGTAAAAATTTCCGCCTGCTTATTTGATATCGGGATGGTGTTAAAATCCTCTCCGTACGACATTCCTAACTTGCGTTTTCGTCAGAATAGATAATGCCAGCGGGGGCCTAAGTCATTTTTATTCCTTTTTTACATAATTTTTTTGTAAACCGTGGGGGGATGATATGTTTCTTTTTTGAGTTTTTTTATAGACAATAAAAGGTGTAAACAAAATGCATAATTTGGAAAAAATCCGTGTTTTTTCACTAAAAAAAATCAATTTAATAAAAAAATATTGAAAAATATATGATTTTTTTTCGATAATTGTTTTTTTTTAAAAAAATTAATCTATAAAAAAATGCTTCCCTATTATTTTTTTATTTAGACGGTACACATTGGGGTATATTTATCGTCAACCGCAAATCGATAGTAGTAAGAAATTTCCCGTACAGGCAACAAAGTACCCCACCAAAAAGGGGATTTTCGGCTGGGTGGGTTTCCCAAAATGGGGCCATCCCGGGGACTAAGCCTTTTCCGTTCTCAGATGTCCAAACAGTTTTGATACCCAGATATTGCCCCAAGGAAAATTTTAATTTAGAATTACTCCCCCCGCCGGAGCTTCACTTTAAAATAGGGGCCCCTTTGGGTCAAAGGGCTATACCACTCCCCAACAATGGGCCCCCCAAAAGGAGCTGCAAAATCTTAGAAAAGAAAAAGGGGCCGAAACCCTTTTTCATTTTGTTGTCACCAACCCCAAACATGAAGTTGGTAGCTGAGGAAACCCTTTCTGTTGCCCTTGGGGGAGCTTGTTGGTCCCCGATATTTCCCAAACTTTAAGAGATTTCAGCAAGGGGGGGAAGTCCACTGGGAAAAGGGTCAGACGAGTTTTGGGCCGAGGTGGGTTTTCCAAAAAACTGTAAAAATCAAATTAAAATCTTCTGAAGTAGAAGGGGTTTATAACTTTCTGCATGCCCCCAATTTAAGAAAACCCACAACCCCGTGAGAATACAAAGAGCTTCGGAGGGGAACCCTCATCATTTCCTTTGGGGGGCAGCCCTTTCCCCAAGGGGAAAAAAATTAAAATTTTAGGGAGCCAGGGGCCCCTCCATCGGGCCCGCTGGATGGCACGTGTAATATATGCCATACAAATTCTGCTGTTTCATAAACAGTTCAAGCTGACAGGACCAGAAATGAAAGGTTTGAGGACATTTGTAGCCTTTGCTGTTCAACTGTATGTAATGTAAAGGCCTGGTTTGAAGCCCCTTTAGCTATAAAAGACCCTGCGAATGACCTTCATTTTCTTTACAAGCTAATGACTTATGGTGATATACCTGTGAGGAAGCACACCACCAAGACATTTTGCCGTCATCTCTGGTATCTTAGTGAGAATTTGGTGATTTTGGGCCCCTTTGATTCACAAGTGCCTGCTGATGTGAAGAGAGCCATGGTTTCAGCCTTGAAAGATAAGGGTCAAGAAAATCCTCTTCCTCGTATACAACTGGATCCAACACCCACAAATCCGGAAAGAAAGACTCTGGCAGATTTTGTCACTAGTAACTCCACCAAGCTTCATGACAACTTTGGGGTGTCACAGAAGTTCCTTCATCAGGATCCAGAAAGTGGAAGGAAAGAAGTGGTTGCCAGAATCTGCAGAGGCAAGCAAGACCTTTCAGAACATCAAGGTGGTCAACGATTTTGCAGAGAGAGGAGTCGCTCTAATGCAAGAGTATAATGCCCTCCTCACCAAAAACGAAGAACAGCATCAGCTTCTCTTGCAAGTCATTGAGGAGCACCGAAAGAGGTTTCCATTTGCTACAAATGCCTCCTGATGTCCACAGAAACCGGGCAACAATGAGTGGGTTATGGGCCCCCACGATACCCCCCCTTTGAGGGGCTAATACCGTGGCCACCGAGATGACAAGGCCTGATAGATCGCCTGTGACGTCACACCATGAGGATCCCGCGCGCTCGACCCGCTCCGCTCCCCGTACAGGTTTACTTTCTCAGTTCACGCTCTTATTTATGTCGTTAATCTGAATCCCTGTCATTATCATCAATGGTGGTGGTGGGGGTGGTGGTGGGTGTGGGGGTGGTGGTGGTGGGGGTGGGGGTGTGGTGGTGGTGGTATTGTTTTTGTTTTTGTGGTAGTGGGGGTTTTTGGGGGGTGGTGGGGGGGGTTGTGGTAGAGGGGGGGGTGGGGGGTGGTAAGCTGGTGGTGGTGGTGGTTTTTTGGTGGTGGGGGTGGTGTTGTGGTGGTGGTTTTGTGGTGGTGTGGTGGTATTGTTGTTGTTGTGGGGGTGGTGGTGGTGGTGGTGGTGGTGTTGTGGTGGTGGTGGGGGTGGGGGTGGGGGGTGTTGTTGTGGGGGTGGTGGTGGTGGTGGTGTGTGGGGGTTTGGTGGTGGTGTGGGGGTGGTGGTGGTGGTGGTATTGTTTTTGTGGTGGTGGTGGTGGTGGTGAGGGTGGTTTGTGGTAGAGGTGGTGGTGGTAAGGTGGTGGTGGTGGTGGGGTTTTGTTTGGTAGAGGTGGTGGTGGTGGTGTGGTGGGGGTTTGGGGGGTGGGGGGGTGGTGGGGGTGGTGGGGGTGGTTGTGGTAAGGGGGTGGTGGTGGGGTGGTGGGGGTTTTGGTGGTGGTGGTGGTGGTGGTGTTGGGGGGTTTGGGGGGTTTGGGGGGGGTGTGGGGTGGTGGGGGTGGATTTTGTTGGGGGTGGTGGTGGTGGTTGTGGTTGGGGTTTGGTTGAGGTGGTAGTGGTGGTGGGGGGGTGGTTGGGTAGAGGTTGGGGGTGGTGGTGGGTGGTGGTGGTGGTTTTTTCAAGATAAGAGCCCATTAAATAACCCGCTATAGATTTCAAGAAACCTTTTGACAGTGTGAAAAAAAAAATCCCTAATTGAATCCCAAAAAAATTCGGGCTACTCCACACATAATTGACGTCTAAGTACTATACCAAAATGAAAAAGACCATCCTGTATCTAAACAATGAGATCATAAAAAACATGGAGTCACCAGGGGAAAATTAGGCCGTTTAAAGGGTTTCAACATCACTGTTTTTAAATGATAACTAATCATCCCCTACACTGAACCAACAAATTTTTGGATTTAAAGATGAAAAACTGCTTTATCCTTCCCTTGTTTTATCAGATGATGGCCTTTTTTTACACAAAGTGAATCGGGTGCCCTAAAATGACATTGACACTCATTTTAGCGCAAGAGCGTGAAACAGTCAACAGTTTTTTAAAAGAGCATTATCCCAACATATACCACTTGTATAGTACAAAAACACAAAATAACTGACAAATTAAAAGAGCATATACCAAGAAAGGGAAAGCAGAACTATTGAAAAAGGGGCACTAGCCTTTACACAACATACAAAACACACAAAAAAGAATAGTTTTTTTATGATAAATGATGAATCCACTACAACTTTGTTAAATGCGAAGCAATACCGAAACTAAACTAAACTACGGGAAACAGACACACCCGGGGGAAAACACAGCATGCCGACTATAACACTGACTGCAAACTTTTAAAAGACTTCCTATTACAGTGCGAGGAATAAAAAGACAAAAGGGAAAAAACCTTAAATTTTCTACAGACAACACACTGACAAATGCTTAAAAACTTGCAACATTTTTACTCCTAGCGATGAACAGGATGCAGATGTGAAGAAACAAACTTTGTTACTGATGGGGGAAAAATAAGAAACAGCAAAAACTTTGATTACAAGCAAAAAAGCCAAGACATTTCACAAGTATAAGCACAAAACGGGGTGATAAAAAGAACAAACACCACAACACTTCAAGATTCAGAAAAAAATCACCGATACTAAGGTGTTACCCCCACCTTATCAACATCTCTAGTAGGGAAACCAATGGATAATTATGTAAAGTGTAATTCTTTTATATCCCCATTCTTTCAGAGGCTGCGGGGGCACTCGGGGAAAAATGTGGGTCCTGATTTTGTGCGGAATGTTGTAAATGCGCAAAAATCCTGTAGCCCCCTCCAATTTTATGGTTTTACAGCATAACTGCTGCCCTAAAGCATTTTACACAGTACTCTGAGATACATATTATTTTTGAGAGTAGTTAGATGCACTGGTATTTAGACAAAAGATATTTGAACCTGAAAACCCACACCTGAAAAGGCTTTACTTTTTTCGTGAAAATTTTAGTCTTATGAGTAACTTTACACTGGGGGAAAATTTGAGAGAAAAAATGTTTGGGTTTGATTTTTTAGCTTATTTAGACTAAAATTGGGATGCTGATTCCAAATCGTAGTCGTTTTTTTCAGCAGTCAAGTTTTTTTTCCATAGCTTACCCTCCCGATAAGCAAAAAATTCCCCTTGTAGCCTCATTTAGCCTATTCAGCTGAAAATTCCAGTGCCAGTTTTCGAACAACTACCTCCTCTAAAGATCTGAGTGTGTTGAAAAACGCATGACGCAATGATGCAGATTTTGACATTCACGGATCAGTTCGTAGGGGATTTGATCGCACGAGTTTATGATTTAGACTGATTTGGGCCTATCCAAAAAAGCTTCAGAAATACTAGCATCAATGAACGAGGAAAACAACTTAACAAGGGGTGAAGGTACATACTTTCGAAACCAGAAAATAAATTTCTGCAGTACTTTCGAAGTGCCCGCGGTTTTTTTGTTTTTCCATAACATTCCTGGTTTACTGATGGAATTAGGGCTTTCAAAACTACAATCCAAATGAATGGCGATTGTTTATTTATAGTCAAAGCGGGGGCTTGAAGTGGTCCTTCTACACAATGGCAATTTGTTTCGCAGTCCCTATTGGGCTTCGGTCTGTCTTCGTGAAGAATATGGGATGTAAAGAGAGTCATTGATTATTGCAAAACAAACACAATTGGATCATCTGTGTTGACCTTAAAAAAGGTGTCCTTCCTTCTTTTTGGGCACAACGTGGATAACAAAGTATCCCTGCTTTCTCTGTATTGGGATAGCAGAGCTCGGAGAAGCATTGGGGTTTAACGAATTGGCCTCCGAGATTGATCTTAAAACCCGGGGATCTAACATTGTACATGAGCCACTTGTTGACAGGAAGAAAAAAAATATTCCACCCTTTCACTAAAAATAGGTCCATGAAAAAATTTGTAAAAGCATTGTCAACTGATGGCACTGTTTTAAGTAACATCTTGGCATTTCCCCGGACTGTCAATTGAAAAAATCAAGGCGGTGTGTTTGATGGTCCAATTCGACACTCTCAAGATGAACATTTCAACGGGGACTATGTCGACCTTGAAAAGAATGCTTGGCTATCATTCAAAGACTCGTCAAGAACTTTCTTGGAAATACAGTGCAAGTAATTACACAGAATTTTTCAGAAAATATTGGGAAATACAAGCGCTTGGTTGCAACAGAGTATTTAAAATACATTTTTTTTTCATAGCCATTTGCCAACTTTCCGGAAAATCTTGGTGTGCTAGCGACGAGCAAGGGGAACGATTTTTACCCAAAATTTTAAGGGTTTTTGGGGAAAAACTTACCAGGGTAGATGGGGGTGTGCATATGATGGGTGACTATTGTTGGAGCTCAACGCGATAGTCCCCAAGTTGAACACTCCAGACAAAACTACAAACGTAAATTTTTACCTTTAAACCCGCACACAATTATGCCTTATCCTTTCTAAAACTGATAATGTTAAATAAACATTCTATTCAGCTATTTCTTTCATTTTTTTATTGTATGTTAACATTTGCAACTTTTTATAAAATAAAACACTGTTACTGTTATGTACAGTTTTTTTTATTTTTTAAGAAAAAGAAAATCCTAAAAGTTCAAAAACTTTACGTGATAGAGAAAAAAATGAGATCATTTTGGATTCAGCACCCAAAAATTACTTAATAAAAAAGGTCAACCTAACTCAAAAAAAATTTTTTCCCCATGTTATTACTTGGTAAGTGTTCTCATGGAAAGCTGGCCCCTATGTGGCTTGTCGTATAGGGCAGCAGTTAAGTCGTAAAAAACCAGTGAAATGAAGATGAATGGAGGGGTCTACAGGATTTCGGCCCGACAATATTTCCCCGAAACACCCCATTCGTGAACCACATTCTCCACGGTGCCAGTGTAACCTGCATTTGTTCAAAAACTAGTCAGCCCCAAAAAGCTGATCCCACTAGCTGTGACGGAGGGAATTTTTAAACGAAACACAACAAAAAATGAAAATTTCCCTCAAATATTAGTAATTTTTTTGTGACATCCGCCTTTTTTTAATGCTAAAAACATTTCTTTTTGGGTTCCCTACAAGTATGCTAGATATGCTGGGGAACTTACCGTCTCACTTCTTTCTTATTACTAAAAAACTACTCAAATCAAACAAAGATCTAGCCCAAACCCTGCTATTTCCGTCGGGGGAAAATTGTCCTTTTTATTGATCTGAGCCACTGGCTGGCAACCCCCCGTTTTTTGGGGAAGAAAATTATACTCACTCTGGGGCCTTTTCGTATTTCCATTGCATTGGGAAACCCCGCACAAGGAGGGCACTTGCTGGTAATTGGAAAAATACCCCTGCCTTAACATAAGAAAAAATTATCCCAGGGGGGCCACATCAAAACGCCCTAACCCCCCTTCGTATGTAACCCAATGACTGAGCCTGGCCCCGGGTGGCGCGCGGGGATCCTCATCCCTGTGACGTCACACCCTTTTTCACCAGGCGATGAAACAGGCCTTGTCTCCCCGGTGGTCTCGCTAATACTCACTCATTTTAAAATTGCATGCGAGGGACTTCGGAAATTTCCTCGTGTGACAACCCCCAAATGTTGTTCAAATCAATCCAAATTTTTGTATACAAAGCTTTTACCCCCCAAAGGGAAACTAAGAAAAGGTGGGGACCTAAAAAATTGTTTTTCGAAAATTTTTCCCTTTTATTATAACCACCCCCAAAAATATATATCATAAATATTTTATATATATATATATTTTTATATAAAATATATTATATATATATATAATATAAAATATTATATATATATAATATATATATAAAATAATATATATATATATGTAATATATATATTTTTATAATATATATATATGTAATTAAAATATATATATATATATATTTTAATATATATAAAATATATTATATATTTTATATTTAATATATAAAAATATATATATAATATAATATATATAAAATAATATATATTTATATATTTATATATAATATAATTAATAAAATAATGTAATATATATATATATATATATGTAATTATATAATATATATATATATATATATTTTATTATAATATATTAAAAATTTTTATATTTGGTAAAATAAAATATATTTATATATAATATATATTTATATATTATTTAAATATATATATATACATAAATATATTATTTACAAAATATATATTATATATATATAAAATATATATTATATATATATATATTAAAATTTTATTATATTATAAAATATATATATATATATATATATGTAATTTTTATATAAAAAAAATATATATATATATATATATATATATATATATATAATATAATATATATATTATATGTTTTATATATTATATATATATATATATATAAAAATATTTTCTAATATAATATATATAAAATTTTAATTATATATATATATAAAATTTTTTTTTAATTTATATATATATTTTTTAAATATTTTAAAATATATATAATATTTATATATATTTTATAAATTAAAATTATATTATATATTTTTTTATATATATAAAAATATATATATATATATATATTATATTTAAAATATTTTAAAATATATTTAATATTATATATATATATATATTTTATATATATATATATATTTTATTAATATATATATATATATATAAAATATTAATATATATATATATATATTATATTATATATAAAATATTGTAATATATATATATATATATATATTTTTATATATATTATTAAAATATATTTTATATATATATATATGTTTTAAAATATATATATATTATATTAAAATTTTATATATATTTAATGTAATATATTAAAAAATATATATTAATTATATATATATTAATTTTATAAAATAAAGTATATTAAAATTTTATATATATTTTAATTTAATTATATTATATTATATATGTAAAAATAAAATTATAAATATATAATATATATTTTTATATATATAATATATATATATATATATATATATTATTTAAAAAAAAATAAAATATATATAAAAATATATATTATAAATATATATAAAATTTTAATTTTATATATATATATATATATATAAAATATATATATATATATATATTAATTTTATATATAATATATATTAATATATATATATATATATATATATATATATATATATATTAAAATAAAATATTATTAATATATTATATATATATATATATATATAATATATTATATATATTAGATATATTTTTATATTAGAAAAATATATATAATATATATTTTTTATATATTATAAAATATATATATATGTAATATATATAAAATTATAAAATTTATTAAATTTTATATATATTATTAATATATATATATATTTTATATATTAAAAATATAATATATATATATATATATTAATATATATTATAATAAAATATAAAATATATTATATATATATTATTATATTAATATATATATATATATATATATATATATATTATATATATATATATATATTAAAAAATTTTAAAATATATATATTAATTTTATATATATAATTATATATTTTATATATTAAAATTATAATATAAAATATTAAAATATATAATATTAAATATAAAATATATAATTTGAATATATATATATATATATAATTAAAATATAAAATATATATATATATATATGAAATTTATTATATTAAAATATATATATTAAAATAAAAATATAATTTTATATTAATATATATATATATATAAAATATTTAAATATATATATATATTTAAATTTTATTTTATATATATATTTATATTAAAATTATTTATATATATATATTATATATATATATATATATTATTTATATAATAAAATTTTTGTAAATTTTGGCTAATTTTATTTGTAATAATAATTTAAATTTCAAAAGAATAATAATATTATAAAATAATAATTTAAAACTAATTTATTTTAAAATTATTTTATATTAAATTTCGAGGAAAAAAATTTGGGGGAACAAGGGAGGGAACAAATTTTGGGGGGAAAAAAGGGAAAAGGTCGGGAAGGGGGGGAAAAAAGGGAAAAGGAGGGGAAAAAAATTCCAAACTACCCAAGGGCCAGTTGCATGTTTTGGGGCCGTTTAAAATTTCGGGAAAAAATGGGGTAGGGGAAAGGGGGGGGACGGGGTTTGGGGGGAAGCACAAGAAATTATTTAAAAAAAAGGGGAAAAAAGGGGAAAAAAAAACGAAAAAACTCCCCGGGCCCCCTATCGGGCCTGGGGAAATTGAGGGAGGGGTTTTATTTTGGAACGCGGGGAAGGGGTGGGAAGGGTTGGGCCCCCAAAAACCGGGGAGGCCCCGGGGTGTTTTGGAAGTCACCCCCCCCCTTTTACCCCGAGAAAAGAAGGGAAAAAAACGTAGATAAACTCCCTGGGACACCTGATACGCCTGGTATAGAACACTTGTTTAGCCACGGTTTGAGGTTTGGCAATCAGCGGCAAGGTCCTGTGGGCAGCGGCGTCGCCCACCAGCACCGGGTGGAGTGCCCGACCCGGAGCCTGTCCTAACATGGTGCTGCAGCAGTGCAGCTCCACCCTGCCCCTGGGCATCCTCAGAGAAATGGGCTGGTTCCCTTACCGCTGGGCTGATTTAACCTCGCTCCTGGCAGACCAAGGCTTACCGGGGAAGCCTGCCCCCCGTAGTTGGTCTTGGCTCATGTGGAGCTTCTGCGTCTGAACTCTGGGCGTCGTAATCTCTGCCGTAGAGGCATTTATAGGATCCAAAATATCAATTAAGAGAAACATCCCAACGCTGCAGGTGACTCGGTCTCTTTACGACATCTTCCGCGGCGTTATTTGCGTCAACATGAGCGTCTACGCTGTGTTATGCAGCCAGAGACTTGCCCGGACCGTCAGCGACGCCGATCACATGGCCGGGAATTTTTATTTCGAGAACGCCCCGCAAGGAGGGTTTCCCTTTTACTTTTACTTCTTTTGTACATAACTTTGATCCTGCTTTTAAGTTTCTTGGAGTTGGGGAAAAAGAAAATCTCTCTCTGGTTGTTTGTGCAAGCTCTCTGACCCACGTGTTCAAAAACGCGTTGCTAGATTCAATAACTATTTTGTACAGCAACTGCATCCACATTCTCACCGAGGCGTACTGCAAGGTAACTGATAGGCTCTTAGCACCTCAATACACAATGACATTGGCATCGATTAAAAATAGATTGTCTCACAACCGCACGCAAGAGGCCTCACAGGATCTCACCGAGGACGTCTGTGACAATACTGGTCAAAAAATCCTCCGGCTTCAGGCTTTCCATAAACAAATCAACCACTACTTCGCACCGGCCATAGTCATGTCAGTGGCATTTTGCATGTACACAAACATCCTCTCATTCTTCTACTTGTCGCTGTTCCCTTATATGGGATGGAAAACCCGCATCTTCACCTGTGTTTACATTTTCCTGAGCACGCACCCGCTCATCGTCCTCACCAGTAGTTTTAGTTTGTTTATTGACAAAAACATTACAATAGCATAAGAAATAAACATAGTTTACATTATTTTGTCCAAATAATATTTTTACTTTAAGCATCAGAAATTTGAGTTACGTTATTGCAAGCAGACGACTCATGAATATAATTTCAAAATATCGTAAATAAAACTACACAATTATTTTGCATTGTCATTGCAATCCATCAGATTGTTCATACGTGTGAATTTCAGCATAGTGTATTTTTGTCTTACGTTAAGTGATACAGGACATCTTAACAACACATGTTCTTCTGTTTGTACAGCATTACTATTACATGTACACAGGCGCATCTCTGGTGGTGTCCTGCTCCATCTACCTGTTTCTATCTTCAGACTGTGGGACATACCACGTAGTCTTGTAAATGATTGACGTTGATAGTCAGGAATAAACTCCTTAGTGGTGTAAACCTGATGTAGTGAAAGTGTGGGGTTAAGAACAGATCTGTAAACCGTGAATTTGGTTGAATCTTGTTTTTCTCTGATTTATGTTTTTACCTTGTCTAAAGGATCAACACTCTGGGTATGTTGCAATGTGTGCGAGAGAAATCTGTAGCCTGGTGTGTTGGCCTGGTGACACAATTCATATATCCTGATAAAGGGTTCATCTGAATTACTAGCGTGAAGTTTCGTTTGCAAAAAATTGAACCTTCTCTTTGTAAGTATGTCCTCCACTGGATGTATTCCTGATTCTGTAAGACACAGGTCGATCAATACTCGTGTTATGTCTCACACCCAATAAACTTCGCACTGACTTCTTGTATTGAACTTTTAGGCTCTTTGGGTTGTTAGTGAACCATGTTTCGGTGCTGTAAAGCAGTGCACCGTTCATGGCTGCGTCGAACACCTGTCGCTTGTACACGAACGGCATTTCTGTATTCGTGGCACAAAACACTGTGAACTTATTCAGTGTCATCTCACTCAATGACTCGTGAAGCTTCATAACTGTGCTTACTTTAGCATCGTCACTGAACCAGGCGCCTAGATATGAGTACTTATGAGAGTATGAAATACTAGTACCACGAGTTGACAGCTGGAGGTTGTCTGCCGCACTACCACCCACTTCAAAAAATTTAGTCTTTTTTTCGTTTATGGCCATACTCGTCTTTATGGCCACTCATCACAATATTTCATGACTACCTCTAACTTTTTGAGACACATCTCTCGTGAACTAGCGATGAGCACAGCATCATCCACCAGCAAAAGAGAGTGCAGTGAGCCTAAGAAGCCATCTGTACCAATTTCACGCTGCAGCATCTTCACCATCTGATCTATGTATATAACAAAAAGAAGACAACTCGTCGGTGCTCCCTGCCTTACGCCAGCAGTAGCTGTCACTACGGCTGAGTGTATCACATTCTTCGTACATTCATACATCGCGTTAATGGCTCTGAGCATTATTCTACCGCAACCCAATGATTTCAAAACTTGAATAAACTTATTACGTGGAACTTTATCATATGCCTTACTAAGGTCGACGAAAAGTACATACATATGTGACCTTTCTATATAGTGCATAGTCACATAAAAGCCTCAAACTAATTATCTGCTCAATACAACCACGCCCGCGTTGACCACCCGCTTGACATTTATCAATGTTCATCCATAAGGTGAGACGGTTCAACAATAATAAATCATACATCTTGGCCAAAGTATTCATAACACTAATGCCTCTGTAATTACCACAGTTCAGCCTTTCACCAGATTTAAAGAGGACAAATAGTTTATTAAAACACCACAACATTGGGTAGCACATACCAGTGAACACAACATTAAACACACTCAAGAGAAACATAAACCACGTAGCTGGTAAAGCACTAATCAGACCTGGGCAAATCCCTATGTAGCTTTTATTCTTCTTTATGTTGGATGTTACAGTGACTAACTCCCTTGGCGTAAACGGGTCGTCCAATAATGGGAGTGTAGGGGCCGAGTCAAGGTCAATACTCTCAGCCACATCGTATGAGTGACCTGGGTTCAATAATTCCTCAAAGTGCTGTCGAAACTGTTCGTCATCAGGTCGGAAGTTTTCACTGGTATCAATGTTCCCTTTCCAGTTCACAGCTGCCCATATTTGTTTTGCATCGTTCGTCTCCAGGAGCCTCTGCCAACGCAGTAGAGTATCTTCCACCTCAGCGGAGTGTCGATCTCTCTGCTTGAAGCAGCGTCGGGCAACGTGGTTCACTGTTTCAAATCCTGCTGATATTACGTTGTTAACCTCTTGAGGAGTCACTACGCTCACATCGGGGGGTGACATATTTTCCATTATACATGTAAATTCTTCTAGATTAACAGAACTGTATTTACAACTTCTCGCCAGTGCTTGGTGACCGGTGGGTTTGTTGTACCCGTACTGTTCACCCAGCCTACCGGATCGTTCCAGTAGGATGGCTGGGGTCATCTGGTTGAGCCCACTCGTATCCAGCACCACACACAGGGGCGCGTGGTCCGAGCCCCACATGGACTGATTCACATCTATTGTCTTTACATAAGGAACACAGCCATTTTTTGCCACACACAGATCAATTTCAGAGATCCAAAGGTTCCTTTTCTTAAATGAAAGATCACCGCCAAGTACTCTGCTGTTATGTTTGAGGTGATTCACCACGACCATATCGTTACTATTACACATTTTGGTTAACAATCGACCGTGGCTATTCACTGTCTCATTGTCTACGTCACAATACTCTTTGACACTACCATCAGGACCAATGATATGCAGTTCTCCAACTCGTGCGTTTAAGTCACCCATAATCACTACCTTGTCATCCTCAACACATCGTGCGTTAAGTGAACCAAACTGGGACGACTCGAAAAATGGCGAGTCACTGGGTGGAATGTACACTCCTAGCTTAACACCGGCACACAGTGATAACTCTAACCACACCATATCATCCGTGTCCATGTCTACCCTCGTAACATATCTTGATATAGAACACTTCACTAACATTATCACACCGCCTCTGTGTTGACCATGCTTAGATTTATTGTAGTATGTGCTGACCCCTGGGATACTTAATTGAGAAACATACTTAACTTCCAAAAGCCAAACTATATCATAACTTAACAGAAAATTTAGTATATTTATGTTTTGTAACTTGTCTTCATGCCTCCTAAGTTCCATGAGCACAGTTTCAGTTCCTGTTATCATTTGGACAGTTGATACAAAATACGGAGAGTACCTGTCAATCACAACACCATCTCGTAGCAGGACGCGGTTTTTCCAATCGTAGGTTATGGTGGCACCAACATTTCCTGGTTTTTCTTTCTCTTCCTTTTCCTGTTTTCTCATCTGGTCCAGTTCCTTGCGTACCACCGGGTGCAGATCCTTTTTGATGTAGACTCTCGAAAAAGGTCCTTCGCAGCTCTTCAGATTTTTTGCCACTTTCAGTATTTCATTCCTTGTTCTTCCATCCTCTACGACGATGAGTATTGGTCTTTTCTTGACTCCATCTTGCACAGCTGGGGGCTTCCCGAGGCGCTTCATTTCCCACGACTCAGGATCAAACGCCTCCGCGTAGCCCGTTGCCATTACCACTTTCCGAACCTTGTCCATGTCCGTTGCACCTGTCTCGTCTGCTTCTTCAGTCAGTCCGAAAATAAGCATATTTCGTCGTCTCTCTTTACCGTCCATCGCCTCGAGGAATAACTGCTGCTGTGATATTATCTTGAACGCCTCGTCCAGCCTGTTTGATAGGCGGTTAACCTCTTGTTTCACTTCCTTTAATTCTTCCACCTGCGTCCTCAGCCCACGAATCTCTTCGAGCAGGGTGTTGTTTGAGACTTGTTCGGTATTTTCTACACAAAGCAAGGTAGGCAAAGCTTTCTTCAACTGGGGATTCGTCATCTTGTTAACTTCTCCAGCTCCCAGAGCTCGAACCATCCCAACATCTTCGTAATCAGCCATACTTGTGTTAAGTTGTAGATTCCTTCCGTCACAAGTGTGATGATGGGTGGCTTTGTACAGTCACTGGTCAGCGTGCACTTCTGTGACTTTGCTAATTACAGGATTACAGGTCAGCAAGGTGGAGCACCTGGCCAGACGTCTGCTCGGCTCGGTGTCCACACACACCTACGCCTCCGTCAAGCTCAACAACAAGGTACGATAACTCCGCCCAACGCCTGACACAATTCCTGATATAAACCAGTCATGCCAATGTTGTCTGTCTGTATCTGTATGCAAGCAAAGTTAAATGTTCTTCAATCTCTCCGCAGAGAAAACTTCTACTGGACGCATTGGCAGCTACCAGCCACCAGGTATATATTTCTGTTTATTTACAAGGACCAATTTGTTATATATATATATATATGTAATATAATAATATATATATTATATATATTATATATATATATTATATATATATATATATATATATTATATATAAATATATATATATATATATATATATATATATAATATATATATATAAACTCCCTCAACCAAACGGAGGTTGTTAAAAGGGCTAAGACGCCTTGACAAGGGTTCGAATCCAACCAGATACTGCTATACAATTTGTCTTAATTGATTAAATAATACAAAAAATAAAAAAATAATATGAATTATAACAATAATATTAATGACATAGTAATAACAATAAGTAGCTTAGAGAGATTAATAAATAAAGGAAATACCTTAATTTTCTACTACTATATCTGCTTTCCCACTAACAACATCCCTATACACATTTCTTCCCTCCTTCATCCCACTAACCTATTTCATCCTCCTCTTTCCCTTCGCGCTCTTTTATCTCTATACATCTACTGTACCCTTGCCTGTTGGCCTGACCCTTGCCTCCCTCCTCACCACATTATCCACCCTGCAGGGAGGCGCAGTGCAAGACCTCAAGAACCTGACGGAGGACTTCCCGAACTTCAGTATGTGTGGCTTTTTCGATCTTCACAGAAAATTACTCGTGAATGTAAGTCTCTCTCTCTCTCTCTCTCTCTCTCTCTCTCTCTCTCTCTCTCTCTCCTCTCTCTCTCTCTCTCCTCTCTCTCTCTCTCTCTCTCTCTCTCTCTCTCTCTCTCTCTCTCTCTCTCTCTCTCTCTCGTTAATTTTTGTCAACACTGTGGTTGACGCGAGGTTTGCCTATAGCAGCCCGCCTGTGGAATTATGGCATTACAATAAAAAAAAGGCAGTGTGTTGGAGCTACTTTGGGGGGGGGGGGGAGTACTCCCGAACGGTGGAGGTAAGAGTGGCCAGAGGGACAGATCTGATTACCGCAGCAGCAGCGGCGGCGGCACCTGGATGTCTGGGCTGCGGATGAGGTGGGAGGCGTTCCCTGAGGTGGGAGGTTGCCTCGCATTTCAGGAGGTAGTGTTGGAGTGCAAAGGGGGAGGTGACATGGCAGTGATCACAGGTGATATCCACAGCGCCCTGGCGGATTTCCTCAAAGCAGGAAAAGTTTGAGGCGGAGACGGTGTAGTCGGTTCCCCGTACGTGTGGGGCGATGGATGGGTTTTGGGGGGGAAGTGGGTGATAAGCTGTTGCAGCGGGAGTACCAGGGGGGCGGGAGGGTGATGACGGGCGGGGGACCTGTGGCCTCGTGTTGCTGGCGGGGACAAGGGCGTGCGAGGCAGACTTTATTTTAAGTAGAGTTTGGGAGAGGGGGCAGGGGAAAGAAACAACCGTAGTGGGGCTGGGGGAGGGCAGCGGCTGATTTGCAGCTCTGTCAGCTGCTTCTTTTGCCATTTAAGGCCTACATGGCTGGGAACCCAATTGAGGGTGATTTTGCAGCCAGTGCAGCCAGTCGCTGGGCCAGAAGAAGAGTGGAGGTGGAGGAGGTGAATGTTGTCCTGTGGTTTGTGTGTTCGCTGAAGGCCTGGATAGAGGATTTTGAGTCTGTGTGTATGATGACATGAGGGGGGGTGACTCTCCGGGAGCGTGGTGAAGAGCGCCACGAATGGCGATTTGTTCAGCCTGGAGGGCAGTGGTGCCATCTGTTAGACGCCATTGTTTCGTGGTTTGTCCGCTCATAAAAAGCCGCTCCCGCTGCTCCTGTGGCAGGATCTACTGACCCGTCTGTGAAGATAGTGAGGGAGGCAAGGGTCGTCAATCCTCCATGACCTGTCGCATTTCCAAGCGTTAAGGCAGCGGGGAACCAGTGGGGCCTTGGGCGCTCAAGGACTGTGGAGTGAGGGGTTTGATTGGAGGAGGGCTCCAAGGCAAAGCGTAGCGAAGTTCGGGTGAGGGAAGGGGGGTCCTCGCCCTTACTGGGGAGTGTTTCGTGTATTCCCTTTAGTGAGAATTGCTTCTGCAGGCGCAACGGGGGGCCAACATTCCCGGGCCGAAAGGGTTGGTTGCGGGGCCTGGCAAGTGATTGGCAACCTTGGCGGGGGGGGCTTTAGGGGTAGGGCAGGTGGGTCATTTTGGCGGGGCAGGCAGGCGGCGGTCCGTTTCTTCGATACAGCGCCGAGTCAGGATTACCTGGCACTCCTGCGGGCAGGTTGCAGACCTTAGTCCATCTGGGGGCGTTGATGATGAACTATCGGGGCGCTGTTTTTTGTGTGGCCTTTAGTTTTTGGGTGTAGGTTTTTCGTGAGGGAAAAAAAGGCATGGGGCGCTATAGTCCAGGAGAGAGCGGATGGCGTGAATGTAA
Organism: Chionoecetes opilio; assembly: GCA_016584305.1. Taxonomy (NCBI): domain Eukaryota; kingdom Metazoa; phylum Arthropoda; class Malacostraca; order Decapoda; family Majidae; genus Chionoecetes; species Chionoecetes opilio. The sequence continues at coordinate 78,389 of JACEEZ010021112.1, forward strand.
AAGGTGCGCTTCACCTGGAAACTGGCCCCCCTTTTTAAGCCAGTGATTGCCCGTAGGATGGAGAGCCTGCTGTTTTCGCGCTCCTGCAGGTAAGCTACGTGGGTGCGGAGGTTGAGACGGTTGTCGAGCCAGATGTCCAGGTATTGGTGCGATGTGACCCAGGAGAATGGTGTGTCCAGGATATAGAGCAGGGCGCGCGGCGCGTCACACCCAAAGGTCATGGCCTTGGATTTTGCCACATTCAGCTTCAAGCCTAGTTCCCAAACACTTGGGGGGTTATGTCAAGTCTGCAGGTTTCTGGGCTCGTTGTTGCGTGGGCTGGTCCAGTGCAGTAGAGGGCAAGGTCGTCCCGCTTTAGCAGAGGGAGCTTAGTACCGGGTGGGAGTGGGAGAGAGATGAGTTCTTCCATTAATAGGTTAAATAGGAAGGGGCTCAGAATGCTGCCCTGGGTTGTTCCGTTTTCGTGTTGATGGAGTTGAGACGTCTCATCCTGAAAGGCAACTCTGGCCGCTCGGCCCGAGAGGAAGTCCTTGAGCCATATAAGGAGTCTGCCGCATACTCCCTTGCGGACCAGAAGCGAAAGGATCACTGGGCAGTTGGTGAGCTTAAAGGCTTTCTCGAGATCGAGAAAGGCTATTGTGGTACCTCCGGAAAATGGGGAGCGCATAGGGAGGGGTGGATAGGCATTCAGCTGTTCCCATGCCCCGCCTGTAGGCAAAGAGGTCTTGATGGAATGGACCGACCGTCCAGGTTAGCCTGTTTAGGACTATCCGCTCCATGGTTTTGCCCACACAGCTGAGGAGGGAGATAGGGCGCATGGCACCAGGATCTTTGGGCTTAGGTATGGGTATGATGGTAGCCTCCTTCCATTTTTATGGTAGTTGACAGGCCTCCCAGGAGGCGTTGAAGAGGATGAGAAGGGCGGAGTGACCATCTGAGCCTGCGTTGGTGATCATGGAGTATGTAATCCTGTCAGCCCCGGGGGAAGTATCTCCACTCGTCTTAAGTGCCCGGCGTAGTTCGAGGAGGGTGAGGGATGTGTGGTGTTTGACTGATCTTCACAGGCGCGGTCTAATGATCATTTCTTGCGGGGAGGGGGCTCTGTCAATCTGTCGCATGTCTCAACGGGTTTGAAATTGTTTAGTGCAGGTGCGAGTGGCAAATGAGGAGGCGAGCTTCTCTGCTTCGCGAGCAGGGGTCAGGGTGGGGGGGTTTGGATGGGCCGCTTGTTTTCCTGTGAGACTTGTAATTGTCGCCACATTTCACCGAGTGGGCGAGTGGGAGTCGAGCCCTCGACATCAGTTAGCCAGTGCTCCTCCGAATGTCAGCTTTCCCCCTGTTGGCAGCACTGACAACTGCCTGAAGGAGCGGCCCTGTTTTGAGCCGTTGGTTTTCGGCCGGTAGTTTTTCTGCGGGTGGAGTTAATGCGGCTGTTGAGCTCCCTCACGCGGTCGTTATAAAGCCAGTAGTCCCGAGTGGGCTTTGTGGTAGAGGAAGATGTGAGCGGGATGCTCTCGGATGCGGCGGCGTGAAAGGCATCTGTAAGTGCGGCCTCCTTTTGATCAAGGATGAGTGATGGGTCAAGAGTGGCGAGGTGTGTTTTGAGGTCGGTTTGAAACTTTGCCCAATTGGCCAGTTTTGTGTTCCATCTGGAGGCGGGTGGCTGGGGAGAGGGGACTTTAGGTTGGTTGAGATGGCAAATTATGGTAAAGTGGTCGCTGGTTAGTGTGGGGTGGAGGGCCCAAAAAGGCGCAGGGGCGGAAGAATGTCAGTGACGAAGGGGGAGATCAAGGCGTCCTCCGTGCAATATGCGTTGGCTCTCCGTTTGTTGAGGAGAGCAACGCCAGGGGTGCCGGTTGAGGGCGGTCTCGAGCTGCCGTCCTGCTGAATTTGGGGCGACCTGGAGAGTGAAGAATTAGGGTGGTGACAGTTAAAATCCCCGCCTATGAAGGTCGGTGAGGATGCGGCGTGGGCAAGGAGCTCACCTAGCTCAAGGGAATTGACGTCGGGAGGCTTATAGAAGTTGTATAAGTCGAGGGTGGAATGGGCAAGGTGTAGTGTGACACCCTAGATTTCCACTCTCGGGCCACAAGGGATGGGAGCTGCGATGGTAGAGCACTGAATGTTATTTTTTACAATAATAGAGCATCCGTTCTCTCTCTCTATTCCTCTCTCTCTCTCTTTTCTCTCTCTCTCTCTCTCTCTCTCTCTCTTTTCCCCTCTCTCTCTCTCTTTTCTCTCTCTTCTCTCTCTCTCTCTCTCTCTCTCTTTTCTTCTCTCTCTCTTCTCTCTCTCTCTCTCTTCTCTCTCTCTTCTCTCTTCCCCTCTCTCTCTCCTTTTTCCTTACTTTACTGTTCGAAATTGTGTACTCGTACCAGTTCCGTACTGTTCCTTACTCCATCACGTACGCTCCCTGATTTTATTAATGAAAAAGAAGAAAACCGTACCTATAACACCCCACACACACAAAACACACACACACACACACCCCACACCACACACACACACACAAAGCACACACGCACCACACACACACCCCACCCCACACACACACCCTGCATAATCACACACCACAAACACACACACACAACACACACACACACACACACACACACACACACCTGGTGCCCTGGCGAGAGCACTTGGTATTTGGCTACTCCGTAGTGTAGAGGGAGCCCCGCCGGTTCACAACCGAGAAGTCCCGGGTTCGATCCCCGGGCGGAGCGGAAAACATAGGGCCGTTTCCTTAAAAAAACCCGAGCCCCTTCCACCCCGCAGTGACTGGGTACCGGGTGTTAGCGGGGGTTTGTTTACCCGCCTCCCGGGGTGCTGGCTTCAGCCAAAACTAAGCACTAAGGATGAATGATAAAAATGTTGATATGGTGACGGGGCCATACGAGCGTTGCTCAGGCCCTGTAAAATACAACTAGATGAATACAAACTAGATAAATACACACACACACACATACAACACAAACACAGACACACACACACACACGCATACATACATACACACAACACACACACACACATACACACACAGGTAGGGTACTCCGACACACAGACACACACACACACACACACACAGGAAGAGAGTACAATGACTACATACTTTTGCTTAGAATTTATAGATTTGATAGTTTTATTAGTTTATACTTACGTCCACTCGAATTTACAGAAGTTGGTGCGCATGAACAAACATTTGCTTCGTATTCATAAAAACTAGATGATAATGATGATGGCTTAGAGACTGATGATAATCATAACAATAATAAGAATCGTAAATGATAATAATAACACTCTTATTATACTAATGTAAACCTATAAACACATTAAAAGTATTTTAACTATGTGGATACATTCCCATTAACCCTTGAGTGCCGGTCTGTATAGTGCATGGTAGTAGAGAAAACAGAGCGAGAGGGAAGCAGTGGAGGATGTATGAAAAAAATGACTTAGCGAAAGCACTGCAGAGTGAAGGGAAGCTGACAGAACTTACAGAAGAAAGAGTACCACTAGAGGTGAAGGGCTGGATGTGAGAGGAAAATGTATGTGTGTGTGTGTGTGTGTGTGTGTGTGTGTGTGTGTGTGTGTGTGTGTGTGTGTGGTGGTGGTGGTGTTGTGTGTGTGTGTGTGTTGTGTTGTGGTGTGTTGTGTGTTGTGTGTGTGTTGCGCGTGTGTGTGTTGTGTGTTGTCTCTTGGATTAGACAAATCAAAACATTATTACTTGAGCGGGAGGAGGGTGTACAAAAGCTAGATTTAAAGAACAAAAAAGGTGCTAGTAGAAAAATATAGGTGCACGGATTACTAGTTACACCTTAACATCCACCCGTTGCTGGGCTGCCATTACTTCACTTGAGTTACACTGTCTACAGGACCACCACCACGAAAACATAAAAAGTATACTAGGTATAAACGACACCTGACTAAGACGGAGGTTAGGAATCCAGGTAACCACCATATTAGTAACCGTGTACGTCAGAGGTGGCAGTCCCTGGTTGTCCCTTGTTGGCCTAAGTTAAGAAAGTAACCTACAGTTTCTTTAAAAATAATATAGAAAATGGTAACAAAATGAAAAAAAAGAAGTTAGTATAGGAAGATGGAAGTGGAGGAGTCGGTTGACCTTTGATGCCACTCGCGTCCTGTCTTCATAACAACAACGCACGTCTTGTCCTCTCGTCCGTCTTCCACGATAACAGCCTTCTAACGTTTTGTCCTCTTGATTGTCCAAAGTCGCTTGACGCGCTTGGACACCTATTTCAGCCGAAATCAGGTGTCATATAGGCTTGTAAAATGTTTCCACGAATTCTTTTTCTTCTTCTTCTTGTGACTTTTGTAGGCAACGGGTATGCAGGCGCAAGGAAAGAAATTTGGCGCAGAAAGTTATATTTCGTCTCTTAACTCATTGTCCAAGCGAGCGAAGCGAGCTTCTACCCTCTATGCTAAAATTCGTAATATATTGTGCCTGAAAACATTAGTGCAGAGGCGAAAGTAGTGCATTAGTGCAATGGAAATAAAATGTGTTCGTAGCCCTCACAACAGCAGTGTTTGGGCCCCTGCCGAGACCACCGAAGAAAAAGGGCCTGGGGGATCGCCCGTGACGTCCCACCAAAAAGGATCCCCACCCCCCTCCGCCCCCCTACAATTTTCCCTTTACCAAATATAATGTTTATCATATAAAGATATACTTTTATTTTGGGGAAGGGTTTGTCCTAAAAATTTTCAAAAAAAAAACCGAAAAACACCAAAAAAAATTTCCATTATGAGACTTTCAAAAAAAATATCCTTAACTTAAACTCTTCGCCATTTAATATTTTTGCTCGAAAACATTTTAAAATGGAAAATTCACTAAAGCGGATTTTTAATTAGCTTTCCATTTATATATTTCGTTTAGTGAAAAATAAATTGGGCGCATGCAAAAATTAGCTTAACAAAATAAAAAAAATCAAAAATCGGGTAATTTCCTCCCAAAATTATATTTTTTATCAGTATAAAATTTTTTACTGATCTTGGGAAAAGGGTTTGTTCTAAATATTTCAAATAAAAAACCGAAAAAAACCCATTAAAGAAATCCCATTATGAGACTTTAAAGAATATGCATGAACTTAAATTTTTCCGCCTTTTTAAATATTTTGTGGAAAAAAACGTTTTACAGGGAAATACCCAATTTAAAGGGGAATTTAATTAGTTTTCCCATTGAAAAATTTTCCCTTTTTCCTGATAAAAAAATTAGAACTATGCAAAATTACCTTTAAACTAAAAAAATAACATCATAAAATGGGGAAATTTTCCCCAAAGTTTTCCCATGATTTTATTTATTTATTTTAACGCTAATTTAGGCATGGTTCAATTTAAATTTTTATCAAAAAAGGGAAAATATTCTGGAAAGCTAATTAAAAATTCCCGTTTCAAATTGGGATATTCCCCATTTAAAAATTTTTTTCCAAAAAATTTTTAAAATGGCGAAAATTTTAATTTCTCCCATTTTTCCTTAAAAAGTCCAAAAGGGCATTTCTTTGTGTTTTTTAAAGGGTTTTTTTTTATTTGATAATTTATAAAACAACATTTCCGAAGAACATAATTTTTTATCTGAAAAACTATATTGGGTTTGGAAATTATCCCATTTCATGATTTTTTTAATCTATTTAAACCGCAAATTTTTATGCATGCCGCTAATTCTTTTTCACAAAACAAAATATATCAAGGGAAAAGCAAATTTAAACCCGGGGCTTCTTTGATATTCTCCATGTAAAATGTTTGCGGCAAAAAATTAAATTCGAAGAGTTTTAAATTAATGCATATTTCTTGAAAATCTCATAATGGCCTTTTCTTTTTTGTGTTTTTAAAGGTTTTTTTTTTTGATAAATTAAAATTATAGAACAAACATTTTTCCCAAGATAAAAGTAAAATCTTTTATGCTGAAAACCCTTTTTTAGGTATTAAACTTGTACGGGGGGCGGGGCGGGGGGATCCTTATGGGGGTTTACGCCCCGGGCCATCCAAGGCCCTTTTCATCTCGGTGGCCACGCTCCTTTAGCCCTTTGCCGCTTACCGATACCCCCACCACCCCCAAACCCCCCCACCACCACCACCAACCCGGCCCACCAAACCCCCCCAAACCCCCAACCACACCACCACACCCCCACCCCACCACCACCACCACCCCCAAAAACCACCACCACCACCCAAACCCCCACCACCCCCCAAAACCTCCTCTACCCACCAAACCCCCACCACAAACCACCAAACCCCCCCACCCACCCGACGCCACCACCACCACACCACCCCACCACACCCAAACCCCCTCCCACCACCACCACAAAAAAACCCCCTCTCCCCCCACCACCACCAAACCACCCCACCACCACCACCCCCACCAAACCCCCCCACACACCCACCCCGCCGCCGCCCCCCCGCCCCCGCCGCCGCCCAAAACCCCAAACCCCAAATGCCCCCAAAATTTGCCGATGGGCCGAGGCTGGCCCCTTGGGTAGATATCGATATCCTCCTCCTCCTCCCCCTCCTCCTCCTCCTCCTCCTCCCCCTCCTCCCCCCCTCCTCCTCCTCCTTCCAAACCCTACAAAAGACTTTAAAAACGCTAACAGAATGGGCAAAAAAATGGCAAATTTAATTTCCAACCCCTTTACAAAAGCCATGTAAATACATATCGGGGAAAAAAAACCCTCATGAAAATTTTCTATGAAAAAATTTCCAACTAACAAGTGTTGATAAAGAAAAAGATTTTGGCGTTATAAATCTCGAAAGATCTCCCCCCCGAAAAACCCCAAATTATAGGGGTTTAAAAAAAACTGCAAAAAATTTGGGTTGCTTTTTTGGGACGAATTTTCAGTTTTCAAATATGAAAAAGTTATCTCCCCTTTTTTTAAACTCGCTTTTTTCGCCCCCCATCTAGAAACTTGTGCAGTTCTGGTCACCCTTAAATTATAAAAAGGACATAGTTTAAACTAGAACAAATACAGAAACAGAAACCCAAAAATGATCCCTATTGCTTTAAAAAAAGCGTACGAAAAATGGGCTCAAAAAAATTTAAACCCTTTTTTCCCCCACTAACCAAAGGGGGGGAAATAAAGGGGGCCTCACCCCAAAAGTTTTTAAAAAATTTCAAGGGATTTACAAACTTATTTCCAAAAATTTTTTAAACTTTAACCCGGGGCCCAAACAAAAACTAAAAAAAGGGTTTTTTAAAAAGCAAAAAGGGTTTTGGGAAACGAACAAAGAAAAAGAAACTTCTTCAAAAAACCGGGTTTTTGTAAACGTTGGAAGGGCGCCCCCCAGCTTTAGAAAAACTCAAATAAAATAGAATCATTTAAAAATCCCCCTCGATAATATTTTATATCAAACCCCGGTTGCCCACTGTTTATCTGGGTAAAAAATTTACCTCGCGGCCTTGATATTTAAATTCTCATTGCGAAAATAAATTGCGAGTCGCGCTACAAAAACCCCTCCCACCCTCTCAGCCCCCCCCGAAAAAGGGGTCACTACTACAACTTTTGACCTGTGACGGGCGGGGTTTTTTAGTGGGGCCCTTTGTCATTCTGACCACCTTTCGGGATTTATATCCAGGGGTAAACTGCTGCGGGGCATTGAAGTGCACGGCGTCCTACTTCGAAAGTGCACTACCCCAGTGGGTTGAAAAGGAGCTGGGGCCTGATTGACTGCTGCCTCCCAAAAACGCCAACAAGGGGTGCCGCACCCCCCTTGAACTTCCACAATGAAAACCCCACCCCCAAAAACTACATTAGACCTCATAACCCCACACAGATAAACCCCGAGTTTAAAAGGTTTAAACCCCCTACTACTCTCGACCTGTGCGGGTTTTTGGGCCAGTAAGGGTCCGGGCCGTTGTGACCACCTCGGGATTTAAGGTACCTGGGTTTACTGCTGCGGGGGCATTGAAGTGTAAAGGCGTCCCACATGGAAATACACAAACCCCCGTGGATTTTAAAAAGGACTGGGGGCCTTTATTTAAATGCTGCCCCCAAGAAAGCGCCCAAAGGGAAGGCTGTCGGGACCAAAACCCCTTTAAACCCCCACACTCTGTTCACACCCAAATTTCCAAAAAAACACATAAAATGAACCCTCTAAACAAGCATTAAAAACCCACCCCCAAACTAGGGAGTAGGTTTCCATAGATTACAGCTTTCAACTTTTTTTTTACAAATTCCCCTGCAGTTTTTCTATACTGCATGGTTCACTTTTTTCCGGTCGCTTTGGCTGGGGGGGGGTGGTTTGGGGGGGAGCTTCTACTTTCCTACCTTTTTTCTCTTTTTTTTATCTATTAGTGTAGTGTAAGTTAAAGAAAAAAAGCCTTGTAAGGAAACCCAAACGGGCTGTTGCTGTTTGTGTTTCCCCCTTTTAATCCTTTGTAATCCCCCTCCTTTTCCCCCTCCTCCTCCTCCTCCTCCTCCTCCTCCTCCTTTCCCCCTCCTCCTCCTCCTCCTCCTCCTCCCCTCCTCCTCCTTTCCCCCATCTCCTTTTTACCATTCCTTTTTTTTACGCTCTCCTTTCCTTTCTTCCTTTTTCCCCCACACCCCAAATTTAGCTTACCTCCATATTTTTATAGCGGCCCCCAAAACATGTAACTGGCTTTAACGCCCTTGGTTTTGGAAAATGTATAAAACCCTTTCTCACTTTCTATAGTATGCTATTCATTTTTTTTTTTTGATACAGAAGGGGAAAAAATTTTTTTTAGTGAGTACGAGATCAATGTTTGGGGCAAGTTTAAATAAAAATTTTTACATTTTTGGGGGGGATAAACCAAAAAAAATCTGGTGTGCTGGCCCTTTTAAAACAATTTTTGAAACATTTTTTTATTGTTGATCTTCCATAATGGGTGTTAAAAAAGTGTTTTGAAAGGGGACCAAAGGGCTGAGAAACCAAATACTTTAAATTTTTGACCAAATTTTTGCTTTTTTTTGCCCTTAAGTCAAAATTTTGTACTCGCCCTTTTCAGCCCGTGTCCCCCTTCATCCCCTTTTTTACACCTGTTTTTAAAGTCTTCCATAAAGAATTTTGTTGAAAAACCGATTTTATTGATTTTAAAAACCATAAAAGAAACCATAAACCTACCTAGTTTGAATTAAATATGACATGTATTGTATTTTTTTAACAAATTATTGTATGTAAAATATTTGCATTTGAGTTAAAAACATAAGAACGTGAGAAAATAAGGAAGCTACAAGAGGCTGCGAGACCTACACGAGGTAGTTCCTGTCACATAACACTACCTACATCCATGAAATTATCTTGCCTCCTTTTAAAGCTCCCTACCCAGCTATGGGTTAAATAGTGGGCAGCCTGGGGTTAATCCCTACAGGGGGTTCTGCGTCCCTGGCCACGGTGAGCAGTAAGGCCAATCCCTGACATAGATTGGTTGGGGGGGTGGTTTGCAACCCTTCCCTGTAAAAACTAAACTAGCCACAAACATAGTAAGAGGTAGAGGACGGGGGCGCGGTAATCGCGCCCCCAACCCGGTTTTGCCGGGGGGCCCGACCATGCAAACCCCTCCTATGCCGACGCAGGGGAGGGGTCTGCCTATGACGATCGGCGGGCAAAGCCTCGGAATCCCGCCTCTAAATCAAGTGGTAGGGGCTCCCTTGGTGGTGGTGGTGGTGGTTGGTGTTGGTGGTTGTGTGGTGGTGGTAGTGGTGGTGGTGGTGGTGGGGTGGTATATATATATATATTATATATGTATATATATATATATTTTATATATATATATTTATATATATATATATTAGTCTATATATATATATATTTTATATATATATATATATATATATTTATATATGAGAGAGAGAGGAAAGGAGAGAGATGGAGAGAGAGAGTAGAGGAGCAGATGAGAAGAGGAGAGAGAGAATAGATGTGAGAGCTAGAGAGAGGTAGATGAGAGTGGAGAGAGAGATCGAGAGAGATTCGAGAGAGAGAGAGAGAGAGATAGAAGAGAGAGAAGAGAGAGAGAGAGAGAGAAAGAAAGAGCGAGAGAGAAAGAGAGCTCCAAGGCAGGCCGACCATAAAGAGTTCACCCTCAATTTGAAGTTTTCATCGTTTACACTGTCAGTTAATCGAATATTTTGTTAAGTGGTCATTCATACTTTTTACTGAGAAGAGTAACATTCCGTTCAAGTGAGTGCATTACATGGCATGATCAGCTGGCACCTAATGCCGCTCTTGACACCATCTTATCAGGCACGAGGATCAAGGGGTAGAGGGACCTTCGTGTTTATTTTCCTTATCAAAAACGATGAAAGGAACTAATAAGCACCTTTCAGCAAATAATCTATAACTGGATCGGTTCATAAGCAACAAAGACGGTTGATTAATAGTGCCTCTGCAGCTACCACCAAACAAAATTTAGATGACGAATTTTTAGATAATGATTTCATTTTCATTTTAGATGACGAATTTATTCTCTATGATTTATATACTAGGAAATAGACGTCCACACTAAAGATGTGGAACGTGTCCAAGCTTGCACAGGCTAAGTCAACTTTTTAAATACCCTACCTTAAAATCCTTCTATTACAACCTGACCTAACCCAACCTAACCTTCACCATCCCCTTCTTTGATTTTCTTTACTTTTTTCAAAGAAAAGAAAAGTGCTAAATCTTTCTTGAAAAAAGTTCTGAAACAAAGTTCTAAAAAAAATGGTGTGGTGATTGCGGTGGTGGTGGAGATGGTGGTGGTGATGGTGGTGATGGTGGTGATGGTGATGGTGGTGGTGATGGTGGTGGTTGTGGTGGTTGTGGTGATGGTGATGGTGGTGGTGGTGGTGGTGGTGGTGGTGGTGGTGGTGGTGGTGGTGGTGGTGATAGTGTGGTGGTGGTGGTGTGGTGGTGGTGGTGTGGTGATGGTGGTGTAGTGGTGGTGATGCTGGTGGTGTGGTGGTGGTGGTGGTGGTGATGGTGATTGGTGGTGATGGGTGGTGGTGGTGGTAGTGGTGGTGGGTGGTGGTGGTGATGGTGGGGTGGTGGTGGTGGTGGTGTGGTGGGTGATGGTGGTGGTGGTGATGGTGATGGTGGTGGTGTAGGTAGTGGTGGTGTGGTGGTGGTGGTGGTGGTAGTGGTGGTGGTAGTGGTGGTGATGGTGGTGTGAGGGTGGTGGTGGTGGTAGTGTGGTGGTGCTGGTTTGGTGGTGGTGGTGGTGGTGGTGATGATGATGGTGGTGGTGATGGTGGTGTGGTGGTGGTGGTAATGGTGGTGGTGTGGTGGTGGTGGTGGTGTTATTTCATAATTGTTATATGCAAATCAAGCTTATAGGTGTTATTTAGGGTTAGCGTGGGGTTATATACGTGGTAGAGTGTGTGTGAAGTGTTAAATATGACATTTCAGCCGTGGGTACAGAGAGGAGTTGTTCAAGCTCCCTTCGCTCGCTTGGACAACTCCTCTCTGTACCCACGGCTGAAATGTCATATTTAACACCTCACACACACTCTACCACGTATATAACACCACGCTAACCCTAAATAACACCTAGAACGGCATTAGAAACACGAGTTATAGTGGTTATATGAGGCCTAACACAAGCAGCTTGTCTCTTCGGCTCAGACACTGTTAGTGTGAGGGTTACGAGTTGAATTTTTTTTTATTTCCACTACACTAATGCACTACTTTCACCACTGCACTAATGTCGCCAGGCACAATATATTACGAATTTTAGCATAAATGCTAAAAACTCGCTTCGCTCGCTTGGACAATGAGTTAAAAGACGAAATATAACCTGTTGTGCCAAATTTCTTCCTTTACGCCTGTATACCCGTTGCCTACAAAAGTAGTTACAAGAAGAAGAAGAAGAATTCGTGGAAACATTTTACAAGCCTATATGACACCTGATTTCGGCTGAAATAGCTGTCCAAGCGAGCGAAGCGAGCTTGGAAAATTATGTAACACCAAATAACGCAATCGAATTTCCACAGTGTCATCACGTGTCCACCGCGGGAGGGTGATTTAGTGTCGCCAGTCAATAAAGCAGTCAGTGTTGTGGTCGCTGCCAAAGGGGATACACGCACCTGACATCGCACTGATACAGAATATCACGTTTAACGACTTCAGAGGAAGACCAAAGAGGCAACTGAGTAATCAAAGAAATCGTTCTGGACAGCATTCCCAAACAAACCATCTTTTATGAAGTAATCCTGTGCATTCATCAAGTGTTCAAAGAAACACATAAGCAATGGGACACGCGGCACAGATCACAGTGGGCGGCCCCTCGTTACTTCTGTCCTTGGTTGTGGTGGGAATGAGGCTCGCTGGTGGCTTTCCCTTTGTCGAGAAGCGCAGAGAAAAGCCCCTCAAGGAAACTACACTCAACCATCCCAATACGCACCAAAGCGGCGAGAAGCAACCAGCCTTCGTCACGCTTATCAAGGCGGAGTGTGACGTCGTCTTCCAGAGGAGCTTTTTCTGGACCTACTGGACGGTCGTTATGGGCCTGGCAGCGACTCTCTCCTTCGCAATAGAATTTTGGTACCTACATTGTCACGTTATTGCATTTCCTGTCTACCTTAAATCTTCCTTCTACGCCCACAAGATACACAAAATCATGGATATTACCAGCATGGCGTCACTAATGACTTTTGTCATTTGCAGGAAGTCTCTTCTCCGCCAGGTGGTTGAGTTCTCTTACCACATTCTCCGTGGTCGGATCAGTGATGCTGCGATGCCAAGCTTTCTCCGCAACAGTATTATTCCATTAATGCTGAACCTGACCAGTACGCTACTCATCAGTTACGTTATGGTATCCGAAAATAAAATAGGTACAACGTTAACTATCATTAAAATCTTTCAATTGATTAACTTCTCTTTTTTGGGGCTAAACATTCTATTTCTGTTCCAAATGGCCGTCTGCCTCAGCATACAAGAATATGAGAGCATCATCACGTCCCTGCACGCCTGTCTGGGAGACGCCTCGCTGGGCCCCATGCACCGCCACCACCATCCAGATATTACTCTACAGGCTCCAAGAGTGTTCAGGAATAAAGTAATGCATTACAGCAATGCCTGGGCAGAGCCGACACACTCATCAGTCCACCGAGACCTAGCGAGTCCCTTTGAGATCGACCACCGCCTCTTTGAAGCTAAGGAAATACTTGCAATAGTGAACAAACTCTTGTATCTTATGAACAAGTACTGCGGGGTTCCTGTGAGTCTGATAATGTTCTACTTCATGGTCTCGTGCATCCTCTCCTTGTTTTACATGTCTTTCTTTTTACAGCTGAACGCAGAGTACATCGTTGTCACCGTTATGTATACCATTAACGCACTAGTGATTTTCGCTTCATTCGGCAACGCCCCACACGCCCTCGATGAAAAGGTAATGACTCATGCAGTGCATCTGCCATGGCACTTACAAACTATAAACATCCCTTACTGATGATTCCATGAAATATGTATCCATCTTTGTAACCCTCTTTGTATTCGTTATTCATCTACAAGCTACGATTCCTTAGCTAAACATGAACGTTGTTTCAGAACGACTTTTTAGTAAATCAATCTGGGCAACTACCAATTTTTTTCATATTGCCTTCCCTTCACGTTCTTGATTTCATGTATGTACTTTTTTCTCTTCCTTTTTGCTTTACTGTTGTCACTTTTAATTAATTAATTAACACCATCCCTGACTTTCTTGTTATCTAAATATTTTCTTTTCCCACCATTGTTAATACTCATAAACACGTGACTTTATCTCCCTTCCGAGGATGTTTTATGGCATCAGGTTGACAACGTGAGGGTTTTCATAATCTGGCCATCCTGTGTGTCCTCATGGCACTCACTCCTATGTTTCCATCAGTCTCTTTATTGCTCTTGTTCGTTTATACATCGGGAATTACTCATCTCATATGGTATAAGAATTAACATAATATTTTTCTACTAATGACCGGGATAACGGGCGCTGTTCCTTGTCCTTAGAGTTGCTACAAGTCATAATAAAAAAACATTTCCCTTGTATAAATTTTCCATTTTATAAACTTATATGATTTTGGACTAAATAGTGTTCAGAGTTTATCGTTGCAATGGTTTCCTTCACACGCCGACTCACGCCTGTCTCCCTCTCTCCCCCGTGCAGCAGCAGCAGCTCAAGTTCGTCCTCAGAACCTTACAATACAACCCCGACAACAGACATCTCAGGACCAGGGTAAGGACGGCACAGCTTGGCCTCTGTCAATGCCACAACCACAACCCCCTCACCATCCCGACCACCAGCACAGTGCAATACAACACACACGCACAACACACACACACACACAACACACACACACACACACACACACACACACACAAGGGTACTCCGTAGTGTAGGGGAAGCACGCTCGGTTCACAACCGAGAAGTCCCGGGTTCGATCCCCGGGCGGAGCGGAAACAGATGGGTTGTTTCCTTAAAACCCGAGCCCCTGTCCACCCAGCAGTGAATGGGTACCGGGTGTTAGCCGGGGTTTGTGACCTGCTCTCCGGGGTGCTGGCTTCGGCCAAAACTAAGCACTAAGGAGGAATGATAAAAATGTTGATATGGAGACGGGGCGATACGAGAGTTGCTCAGGCCCTGTAAATACAACTAGATGAATACAACTAGATGAATACACACACACACACACACACACACACACACACACACCACACACAGACGCACACACACACACTATGGCTATGACCATCCATGATGTGTCTGTCCGTCTGTCTGTCTATGAACAATGATAAAATCAAGACGGAATGACGAACGAAAACTTGCAATGTGCACTATGGGATTGAATATATCGACAATATCGAGAGAGAGAAAAAAAAAAAAGAGAGAGAGGAGAGAAGGAAGAGAGAAAGAAGAGAAGAAGAACGAGAGAGAAGAGAGAAGAGAGAGAAGGACAGGAGATAGAGAGGAAGAGAGAGAAGAGAGAGAGAGAGAGAACGAAAGACTAAGAGAGAAGAGAGAAAGTAAGAAGAAGAAATTGTGTGTGTAACAAAAACCATCCCGATTGTCTTTATAGCATCATATTAAAGTGTAATTTGAAGTAATAAATAATAACAATAAATAATAAAATCTTGGTTTCCTTAAATGGCCACAACAGATGTAACGGCAACAGCTAGCGACACTGGTGGGTTGAAGTGCAAGGAGTCTCGCCGAGCCCCGTCATGCTGGGACTTATTCACACTGAGGCCGACGGCACCATCACCAGCGTGAGTATCCTCGCTCACATAACCCGTGGGCTGCGGAGCCTTCCGAAGCTACTGACTGAGTGAGCTGAGTGACGGACATAGCATTCGGAAGCACAAGTTAAAAAAAGCATACAAAAAAACGAGCCAAACAATTCGTAGAAGTCTAGAAATTGGTCACATAATGTATATATAGATGCGGTACGGTGACGAACAGGTGATAGTTACTTGAGATAAGACTACGGAGAAATGTTGAATGAATCCCTCCAAAAGTCTATGATAGACAAAAAAATTTACGGCAACGCCAGAGAGACCGAATCCAAAGTCTATGAAGAGAAAAAGGAAGATAGGAGTGGTTCCCAGCGTAAAGAGTAGTTAGCAGAGATGAGGTAGTGGTAGAGTGATCGAGGGCTGACATCAAAGCGTAAACATATATAATATATATGATATAAATATATAGGATATATAAGATATATAATAATATTAGAATATATACGCGTAGATATATAAAGATAAGTCGTGAAGATATAGATATAATATATATATTAGAATATATAGTATGAAAATAGTATAGATGATATAGAATAATATAGAACTCGATATGATAGATGTATAGTAGTAATAGATAATATAAAGAAATAAATAAAGTAAATAAATATAGATAGAATAAATAATAATAAAAAATAATAAATAGATAAATAAATAAATAAATAAAGAAATAATAATAAAGAATAAATGAAATAAATAAAGTAATAAAATAAGATAATAAATAATAATAATAGATAATAAATGAATAAATAAATAAATAAGAAATAAATAATACATACATAATCATACATACAAATAATACATAATATATAAATACAGATCATACATACATACAGTACATACATACATAATAACATACATAAAAGAATACATAATAATACATACATACAACATAATAATACATACATACATACATAATAAAATACATACAATATACATAATAAACATACATACTAATACATACATACATACAATACATACATACATAATACATACAATACATAATAACATACATAATACAACATACATACATACATACATACATACATACATACATAAATACATACAACTATACAATACATAATATACATACATACATACAATATAAATCATATCATACATACATACATACATACATACATACATACATAAAACATACATACACATACATACATACATACATACATAATAAATAACATACATACATACATAATAAACTACATAACATACATAATACATACATACATACAAAATAACATACATAATAATAATAATATATAATATATAATAATATTAAATAATAATATATATAATATAATATATAAATAAATAATATAAATATTATATATATAATATTATCTGATATTTCAGGGTGACAAAGACACTCGTCATACTTGGGGTTGTTTATGCGTAACGTTTCGCAAAGGCACTTGGCATCATCAGGCTAAAAATAGTTAAAATTTAATATATACAATGCTAAAAAAGCGAACATCTAAAAAAAATGAATTTCTTAGAAACAATAAAGTATTCCTATATTATCTAAAATTACTAATAATAAATAAAATATAATTTGTACTTAACGGACCTTGGTGTGTATGCTGTCTGAGTTGGTAGAGGACTGAATGAACAATAGTTTCGTGGATAACATTTCGGCTTGTGTGGGGCGATCGAAACGAGAGTCGGACAATCGAAACAGTGATAGTCATTTGAGTATATGTAGTTGGTGTGAAGTGACTTGGTTATAAGATCAGGGGACAGATGTTGATGTGTATGGATTCTAATAATTTAGTGTCACTAGGGTAGTGTGCCTTGGATAGGATACTAAAGTCATTCATAGAAAAAGGGTGATCTAAATCATGTGAGTGTGAGCGGATTGCAGATTGCGAAGGTGAAGAAATGGGTCGACTAGTACGTGCAGAAACACCTTTATGCTCAGAAAGCCTAAGGGTTAGATTCCTTGTCGTCTCGCCGACGTATCTAGCGTTACAGCTAGAACATTTGAATTCGTAAATTATGTTGGAAATAAGGGCTTTAGGTATAGAGTCTTTATATTTGAAATGAGTTCTTAAGGTAAATGAATTAGTAAAAATAAATTAAAATTTTGAGTTAGGAAGATGTAACTTAAGTAGATCATTGAGTTTTTTTCGAATGGTGTAACTGAGATGGCCGTAAAATGGAAGTTTAACATAGTGTGTGTCTAATATGGGTTCGGGTTCGTTCGGGTAACGCTAGATACGTCGGAATAGATACGAATTTGATTTCATTATCAAAGGCAAACCAATTAACCCCAAGTCGAACGAACCCGAACCCATATTAGACACACACTATATTAAACTTCCATTTTACGGCCATCTCAGTTACACCATTCGAAAAAAACTCAATGATCTACTTAAGTTACATCTTCCTAACTCAAAATTTAAATTAATTTTTACTAATTCATTTGCCATAAGAACCCATTTCAAATATAAAGACTATATACCTAAAGCCCTTATTTCTAACATAATTTACGAATTCAAATGTTCTAGCTGTAACGCTAGATACGTCGGCGAGACAACAAGGAATCTAACCCTTAGGCTTTCTGAGCATAAAGGTGTTTCTGCACGTACTGGTCGACCCATTTCTTCACCTTCGCAATCTGCAATCCGCTCACACTCACATGATTTAGATCACCGTTTTTCTATGAATGACTTTAGTATCCTATCCAAGGCACACTACCCTAGTGACACTAAATTATTAGAATCCATACACATCAAGCATCTGTCCCCTGATCTTAATAACCAAGTCATTTCACACCAACTACATATACTCAAATGACTATCACTGTTTCGATTGTCCGACTCTCGTTTCGATCGACCCACACAAGCCGAAATGTTACCCACGACAAACTATTGTTCATTCAGTCCTTACCAACCAGACAGCATACACACCAAGGTCCGTTAAGTACAGATTATATTTATTTATAGTTAGTAATTTAGATAATATAGGAATACTTTATTGTTTCCTAAGAAATATTTTTTTTAGATGTCGCTTTTTAGCATTGTAATATATTAAATTTTTACTATTTTTAGCTTGATGATGCCAAGTGCCTTGGCGAAACGTTGCGCATAAACAACCCCAAGTATGACGAGTGTCTTGTCACCCTGAAATATCAAGATGTACTACCAACTAAGAAAATCAACTTATATATATATATATATATATATATATATATAACATTATATATATAATACATATACAGTATATAATATAATATATTATATATATATATATATATATATAGTAATATATATATTATGTATATTATATATATGTTTGTATTTTATATATATTAATATATAATATATAAATTATATTATATTATATTTTAGTATATATATAGTCTATATGAATATTCGATATATATACAATATATAGAGTGTTTCACTATAATATCAAGATTATACCATACTAAGAAAATCATATATATATATATATATATATATATATAATATATAATATATTATATACATATATATATATATATATATATATATATATAATATATATATATATATATATATATATATATATATATATATATATATATATATATAGTATATATATATTATATCATATAGCTATTATGATGTATATATATTGTAAACGAGAGTGAGGGGGAGAGGAATGAGGAGAGAGGAGTTGAGGAGAGGAGAGAGAGAGAGAGGAAGAGAGAGAGAGAGAGAGAGAGAGAGAGAGAGAGAGAGAGAGAGAGAGGAGAGAGAGAGAGAGAGAGAGAGAGAGAGAGAGAGAGAGAGAGAGAGAGAGAAAGGAAGGTGCCCACCCCCTGGTGGGCCCCTCAATACCACGTGGCGAGCGGCGCCAGAGTTCAGTAGAGGTCTGGCCTTGCTAGCGAATAGACGTGCCGCTCTGCTCCGTAGCCTTCCTTGCTATCCATCGTTTTTGAGTTGCTACGTTTGTAGTTATTGAGTCCTTGTTTAGGGAGTTTGCTCAGCATTTACTTGAGTCAGTGAATTGCTAGAGGATGTCTGAAGTTATAGTATTTCTTGCATAGTATTGAATACACGTTGGTTCCACAATTACGGTGAGGCCTTCGGGCCTACCACATGCTAAGTTTAGTATTAACGGACGGAAGGCGGGAAACGAATGGTTACCGTGTTCTGGAGTTCTGGCTAGCACATGAGGCACTGACACACACACACATCGCCTGTACACTAATTAATCTTTGTTCTGTGAGGCCAGCTCATAACACGACTACCAGTTTCCCGTCCTTCTGGGCAGTGGGATGAGAAAGGCGGGAGGTGCACTCCAGTACTAACGTAAGAGGGAGGAAATTTCCATCACCACTATTTAACCGCCCATAAATACAACCGCGGTAGGGTTTTGAGGTGTTACGTATCATATTTCTTCAAGTATCACTTAGAGTGGAGGTGAGAGCAGAGGGTGCTCTCACTCTTGTTTGTTTAGTGATACAGCCGGGCCTGTCAGTAGCCTCGGCTGTAATCGGTAGTATACGCTTGTGTTTGAGCAGGAGAGTAGAAGGGAGGGTTACGGCCCCTCTCTTTCTCTGGATAGAAGCTGGAGGGCTTCTATCGGTTCACGGTTTAGTGAACAGTCTGTTGCGCTGAAGCCGAAGTTGTAACAGTGGCGACCTTGCCAGGATACTTGAAGTAAGCTGCTACGTTAACACTGTCTTGAAGTGTAATACGTTTTGTGTTGTATTGTGTTGTCTTTTGTACGTCAGCTGAGTGCAGCCTAGTCCACTATGCACTCTCCTGCCCTTGGTTCACGAGAGGGCTCCCGACCAACGTTTCCCGAGCACGTGTCGTTACTACCCGTCCCACCCCACAGTCCGCTCCCTCGTCTGGCGGGTGGCCGTGGTGACAACCCCGGTATAATGCACTCCACGCCTGTATACCAGGGAGGGTTGTCGACGGAGGCTCTGTTGCAGCTGGAATTAAGGAAGTTGGAGGTAGAGGAGAGAAAAGCGGAAAGGCAGTGGCAGCCTGAGGAAGCGGAGAAACAGAGGCAGTATGAGGAAGCGGAGAGACAGAGGCAGTATGAGCTGGAAAAGTCTCGCTTGGAGTTCACTGCCGCCACTCGTATGTCGCATCAAGTGCCGACGCGGGAAGACACTGCCGAAATGAGGCTCGCTAGAAGTCTCAAGCTAGTTCCTGCTTTTGACGAGGCAAAGGTGACAGAGTGGCTTAGGAGGTTTGAAAAGAAGGCTCGAGAGTTTGGGTGGCCTCGTGAACAGTGGGAAGGACTGGGATCTGGGAGTGCCTTTCATCATGTTTGCCGTGAGGGAGGTGCCCTCGGAGTCGTTAGGTTTCTCGCCCAATGACTCTGAGGTCTAATGAGGTTTCTCGCTAGTTTTCGGCCACCGGGTGCGGGGTCCTTTGGATGTAGTGCAGAAGGTGTGGAGTGGCGCCGCCCAGGGCAAGGCCGAACCATTGCTTGACTTTGTGGCCCGTACCCGGGGAAGGTTGCACCGAGCTCTAGAGGTGGCTCGGGAGAACCTAGTTGTGGCCCAGGCCAGAATGAAGGTCTACTATGACCGGAAGGCCAAGGTAAGGAGTTTCCAGCCAGGGGAGGAGGTACTAGCTCTGTTGCCTCTGCAAGGGAAGCCGTTGGCCGCAAAGTTTTATGGTCAATATAGAGTGGAGAGGAGAGTGGGCGATTTGGACTCCTTGATCGCTACTCCTGACCGACGCTAGGACTTCCAGCTGTGTCACATAAACATGCTGAAGCCCTACTACCGCCCTCATACCTCCAGAAAGGTTTGAGTGGATTCTCTCAGTTTAGGAGAGGAGGAGTGTGATGGGCCTGCCGGTGGTGCGGGGGTGGAGAAGAAGAGGGAGTTAGTGATGGTGAGAGTGGTGAGGCCCCTTTGGGTCAGCGGCCACCGCCAAAGGGACAAGGTGTAAGCCCTGAGGAGGGGGCACCCTTGGTCCTGACGCCTGGTGCGGGAAAGGAGCCAGGCTTTGGAGATGTTGTTCCTGTCGGACTGTGGGAGAACAACAGTCAGGAGGCCCAGGGAGAAATTGCAACTTTCTATCCCCCGGAGAGAGAGATGTGTCGGTGGTTTGGCAGTACCCCTGGGTCTTTGGCAGTGCCCCCGGGGGGACTAGTGGGCTGTGCACGACATTGATGTCGGCGATGTCACGCCAGTAAAGCTTTCTCCCTATCGGGTTAATCCCCTCAGGCAGAAGTCCTTGGAGGAGGGATTACTTTTTATGCTTGATCACAAATTTGATCAAACGGGGGCCCCAGTGAATGGAGCTCCCCTGTCACCCTGCAGCCCAAGCCTGATGGCAAGGCCCGCTTTTTGTATCGACTTTAGAAAAGTAAATACACTGTCGAAGATTGACACCTACCTCTGCCTAGGGTAGACAAACTCGGTGGACAAGATAGGGGCTGCCAAACTACATTCCCAAGGTATATTAGTCAAGGGCTATGGCAGGTTACCCCTCTCGGAGCGTCCCAAGCAGGTGACCAGTTTCGTGGTAAATGGGGCGGTGTATCAGTGCCAAGAAATTTGCCCTTATGGCCTGAAAAATGCACCAGCCACCTTCCAGAGGCTCATGGATCGGGTCGTGGAGGGGGTGCTGAAACTGTGCCGTGTATATGATGACGTGGTGGTGTTTGACTCCAGTTTGGGAGGATCACCTTGGACCACGTGGAGGCACTTGTTCGTCGCCCAGGTGAGGCTGGCTTGGTGGTCAATTTGGACAAAATGTGAGTTTGTCCCAAGCCCGGATGCAGTACTTGGGTTACGTTGTGGGACATGGCCAGGTGTCCCCCCCTGAAGCTAAGGTGGAGGCCTTAAACAGCTTCAAGGCAAACCCTTTTTGTCGGCGGGCCCCTTTAGCGTTTCCTGGGCTGATAGGGTACTATCAGCGGTTCATCAAGGGCTACTCTACGGTGCTGGCCCCCCTACGGACTTGCTGCGAAAGGACAGGAAGTGGGAGTGGTCCGCAGGGGTGTGAACAGGCTTTTTAATTCAGTGAAATCGTTACTCTAAAACTATCCTATCCGCGGTGCCCCTGACTTTACTAAGCCTTTTGCGCTGGCGACCGATGCTAGTCGATGGGCGTGGGTGCTGTGTTATTACAACAGGGGGAGGATCAGAAGGAAACACCCAGTTGCATTCTTCTCTGAGAAGTTCACGCCGTCAGCGGAATTATTCGTTTATAGAGCAAGAGTTATTGGCCATTCTATTGGCCTTGCAGCATTTTGAGGTGTACTTTCCTTCATAGGCCCGGTGATCAAAGTTTTACTCTGACCATCACCCTTTGCAGTTCTTGCAGAAGTTCAAGTTTAAGAAGCAACGTCTCATCGCTGGAGTTTGTTGTTGCAGGAGTACAACTTGGACGTGAAACATATCCCAGGGGGATAATGTTATAGGTGATTGACTTCCCGCTCAGATTTGCATGAGGGCGGGACTGTAAAAAAAAATTTCTCCAGGGAAAAAAAAAATTCCATTGAGGGAAGGGCGTGTAACACCTGCCACGAGCCTGACTGGTGTGGTCCTCAAGTGAATGAGGAAGAGGAGATGAGGAGAGAGAGAGAGAAAAGAGGAAGGTGCCACCCCCCCTGGTGGGCCCCTCAATCCCCCCATGGTGAGCGGCGCCAGAGTCCAGTAGAAGTCTGGCCTTGTAGTAAATAAAACGTGCCCCCTCTGCTCCGTTGCCTTTTGCTATTAATCGTTGTTGAGTTGCTACGTTTGTAGTTTTTGAGTCCTTGTTTATGGAGTTTGCCCTGATTCACTTTAGTCAGTGAATAGCTAGAGGATGTCTGAAGTTGTAGTATTGATGCGTAGTATTTAATACACGTTGGTTCCACCATTACCGGGGAGGCCTTCGGGCTTACCACGTGCTAAGTTTAGTATAGACGGACGGAAGGCGGGAAACGAATGGTTACCGTGTTTGGGTTTTTTGGTAGCACAGGAGACACTGACACCCCACACACATCGCCTGTTTCACTAATTAACCTTTGTTCTGTGAGGCCAGCTCATAACACGACTACCAGTTTTCCCCTCCTCTGGGCAGTGGGATGAGGGAAAAGGCGGGAGATGCAACTCCAGTACTAAAGTAACAGGGAGGAACCTTTCCATCACCATGTTTAAACCGCCCATAGATACAACCCCGGTAAGGTTTTTAGGTGTTACGTATCATATTTCTTCAAGTATCACTTAGAGTGGAGGTAAGAGCAGAGGGCTCTCTCACTCTTGTTTGTTTAGTGATGCAGCCGGGCCTGTCAGTAGCTTAGACTGTAATCGGTAGTATACGTTTGTGTTTGAGCAGGAGAGTAGAAGGGAGAGTTACGGCCCCTCTCTTTCTCGGGATAGAAGCTGGAGGGCTTCTATCGGTTCACGGTTTTAGTGAACAGTCTGTTGCGCTGAGGCCGCAGTCGTAACAATATATATATATATATATAATATATATATATATATGAAGAAGATAGATATGATATATATATGTAGAGAGATATAGATAGAGATATAGAGAGATACGAGAGATGCACATATATAATAGTATATAGATAGTATATGATATATAGATATAGTAGATAGAATACTAGAATGTTCAATATAGATATATATATAATATATAGATAATATATATATATATGCATATGGTACAATATAGTAATATACTATATATAATATATAGATAAGAGATATATAAGTATATATAAACTATAATATATGTACATAGTCATATAGTATATATATATATTAATGATATAATATATATATATATATATATAATTGATATATATAGTATATCAAGTATGATATAGATAAGTATATATATGATAATAATATGTACATATATGTACATATAACATATATATATATATTATATAGAGATAGATATATATATATAGTATATATGACGATATAAGATAAATGATAAATATAATATATAATAATATATATATATAATCTATATATATATATAATGTACATATATATAATATATAGATATATATATATTAGATATAATATATATGTTACTATAAGCTATATATATATATAGATAGATATATATATTATATATATATATTATAGTATATAGATATAGATATAGATATGATAATAATGATATATATAGAATAATAGATATGTATAGTATAGATAGATATGTAAATATACATATAGATATATATATATATCTGATTTATAAGATATAATAGTTTTAATAATAATATAGAATATTAAATAATAGAGATACTATAGATAATGATATAGATCTATATATATAGATAAGATTATAATATAAGAATATATATATATAATATAATAGATATATAATATAATATACTATATATATATAATATATATATAGATATAGTATTATAGATATAATATAATATTATGAGAATAGATAGATTTATAATAATAATTGATATAAGATATATATAGATATTATAACTAGTTTATAATATATTATTATATTATATAATTATTATATATATATGATATATAATGTACATATAGATATATATACGATGTATAGATATCTATTAACTATATTATTACTGATGAGATATAGATATATGAGTATATTAGATATTAATATTAGTTAATGTTGTATAGATGAGATGTTAGTATATTTATATAGATATATATATATCATATATAATAGATATATATAGATAAATGTACAATAGATATATTATATAGATTATAGGGATATAGTATTATTATAGATTTAATTTTTTTTATTAAAATTTGGTTTTTTATTTTATTTTATTATTATTTGTTTTTATTTTTTTTTTTTTATTTTTTTTTGTTTTCCCTATTATTTTTTTTTTTTTTTATTGTTCTTTTCCTTGTTTTTTTTTTTTCCTTTTTTTTTTTTTTTTTTTTTTTTTTTTTTTTTTTTTTTTTTTTTGTTTTTTTTTTTTTTAAATTTTTTCCCCCCCCCCTTTTTTTTTTTTTTTTTTTTTTTTTTTTTTTTTTTTTTTTTTTTTTTTTTTTTTTTTTTTTTTTTTTTTTTTTTTTTTTTTTTGTTTTCCCTTTTTTTTTTTTTTTATTTTTCTTTTTTTTTCTTTGGGTTTTTCTCTTTCTCTTCCCCCCCTTTCTTTTATTATAAACGTAGCTACATAGTGTCCATTGTTTTGTAATAATATTATATAACTTATACATAATAATAATAGTCTTATATATATGTACAAATATATATTGCAATAATATATATATAGATATTATATATTATATAATATATTACATTAGTATTATAATTTTACATATTTTAGATATATATATTTCTATGTATATATTAAACTATAGATATTAATATATTATAGAATTATTGTTAGTATATTATAAGTGATCTTTATATCTAGGTATTTGTTTTTATGGTCTTATTTATTTGTTTATTTTATAGTTATTTTTATTATTTTTTTTTTTTTTTCTTTTTTTTCTTTTCTATTATTATTTTGTACATATTTATCTATGTACCTTTTTTGTCTTTATTATATTATGTACATATATTATTTTCTGTACATTATATACTTTATGATTATATTCTATTATATCTATATATATATATACACTATATTATATTCATATTTTATATATACATATTATATATTTATGTCCCTTATATATATATAAGTACCTATATTTTATATATAATATACTCTATATATTATTTGTCCCCTTATTTTATTATTATTTATTATATATATATATATTATTTTTTCTTATTTTATTCTAATTTTATAAATATATAATACGGAACGGTCCAACGGTACCTATGCTTACCTTGATATGTACTACTGGGAATACTTGAATAACCCCTTCAAATCTTGAGAAAACCCCAAGGGGGGGCCATCCTTGACCCCATTTCCCAGTAGCCCTTGCTAGCGGTTTGGTGCCATACTCGCCAGAATTTCAACTCCCGACCACAACAACCCACAGCCCCATACGTTTGGGTTACAAATAGACATATTGCCGTATGCGGATTTTTATTACCTTGTCGTTGATGGGATTTT
The DNA here is from genome assembly GCA_016584305.1 of Chionoecetes opilio. Taxonomy (NCBI): domain Eukaryota; kingdom Metazoa; phylum Arthropoda; class Malacostraca; order Decapoda; family Majidae; genus Chionoecetes; species Chionoecetes opilio. Next base: position 104,603 of record JACEEZ010021112.1, read on the forward strand.
CATCCATTCTATAATGGTCACTGGGTTTCACTCCACATTCCCGCACTGGCGGCACTAAAAAAAATCTTTGCCCGCAGTCCCCGGGTTTAAAAACTTACTGTTTAAAAAATTTTTCCCTTATTACACTTTTCCTGTTTGTTTATTGCGATGCGTCGCCTATGTTGGCTTGGCACGTCTTGAATCCTGTGTGACGCACCTTACCGTTGACTCCTCAATTTTTCTGATGCACTTCAATGCTATGTTTCGGGCCCCACTTGTTCCCGTCGCACTCTTGGGCAGGCCAAGTTGATTCGCGCTTCATAATATGTTCGGTTAATCGTGTCAATTAATTAACCAGGAACTAACGTACCAAGCTAGCTTGCTATAGGTTAATATGAAAATATGTGTTATATTTTTTGTTTCCGTTTGTTTTGTATCCAAGACCTTTTTATGAATGTCTTATCTAATGCAAAAGTAAAAGAAAGCCAGGGACTTTTCACCATATAAGACTTATCTTTTGTTTCGTAGACTATTTGTAAGTGTGTAATCTATCTTCCGTATGGCTAGAAAAAAACATTTTATATTCTTATTTGTTTACTTGATGACGGTAAATAGGGTTGTGCATGTGTAGGACAATTAATTACATATATATGTCAGGTAGATACTAATTGATATGCATATGTGCAGGACAATATTAATGACAGATATGAACGAACACTAGAAAATAGCATTATTTTACTACCTGGAAACTCACACATGGTTGCACCTAGTGCGTGTGCAACCCAGCACACCAGATTGGCTGACCTTTGGACCAAGCTGAGGACGGCCTCGGGGAAGAGACCTCCGAACCCCCCTGCTCACCCCCAGCCACAACAGGAGGCGGATAGACTGGTGGACATGTTCGTAGCAAGGAGCGCCAGCGACCAGCTCCCTGCTCAGGTCCAGAGACTGCAGACACAGCTGAGGTCGCCGCGGGATGCGGCCATCAACGGCGCGCGGGCCAGAACTGACGTCACTGACCAGCCTTTCACTCAACAGGAGTTGGTGCGGGCCAGAAAGGGACGAGACACAGCTGCTGGTGCAAACGGCGTCACCTATTCCATGCTTGCCAACGTCGGAGCATCTGGGGAGAAAGCGATCCTGGCCCTGATCAACTGCTCCTGGCTGACAGGCCGTTTGCCGTCGGAGTGGAAGGCGGCAGACATCCAGCCAATACCTAAGCCCAAGGAGCCCACCAAGCCGTGACCCATTTCCCTGATGAGTTGCACGGCGAAGACAGCGGAGAGGATGGTGCTCACCCGTCTCCAGTGGCGCCTGGGGCCCCTCCACCCGCACGTTTTCGGCTTCACGAAGGGTGTGGGGACCTCAGACAGCATCATGGCCCTCATGAGTCTGGTCGACAACCGCCCCGCCGTCGCTGTCTTCCTCGACTTGGAGAAGGCGTTCGAGCTGGCCTGCGCTCACGCCATCCTGGGCGCGCTGGTGCAGAAGGGCATCCAGGGACGACTCCTCGCCTGGATAGAGGACTACCTCCAGCACAGGCGAGCCAGGGTCAGGTTCCAGGGGCACCGGTCGCATTACCGGGAGCTGGAGAACGGCACGCCGCAGGGCGGGATCCTCAGTCCCTCCCTCTTCAACTTGCTAATGGAGCAGCTGGTCAGCCTGCCGTTCCGGGAGGGCGTGGCTCTTCTCAGCTACGCCGATGACCTCGTTCTGGTTGTCACAGGTCGAGATGACAGGATTGTTAGGGCCCAGCAGGCACTTGACCTTGTCAGTGAAAAATGCAGAGAGCTGGGCCTGAAGATCTCAGCTGAGAAGTCCAAGGCCATGACCATCAAGGCCGCCACCCCGGACTGTCACTTGCTGGTGCATGACGTTAAGCTGCCCTGGACCCGCGTCTACCAGTACCTCGGGGTGTGGATAGATCGGGGTCTGACTTTCACCACTCAGGTCAAGTACCTGAGGGAGAGGACTCAGGCGAGAGTCAATGTTATGAGGGCCATGACAAGGACACACGCCGAGGCTTCGTACGCTGTGCTGGGACTCTTCTATGTACAAGCCGTCCGCGCGCTTGTGGATTACAGCGCGCCGGTGCTCATCGCGCTGTCACCCACCCAACAGAAGAGGATCGAGGTCATCCAAAACCGGGCCATGAGGACCATGCTGGGGGCGCCACGCTGGACCAGTGGCTGCGTCATGCAGAGCGAGGCCCGGCTGGTGCCCTTGACCACCAGGACTCAGCAGATTGTGGCCTGTCGGGTGGCCAAGATCCTCCACCAGGTGAGAGAGTCTGGCACGGACAAAGCTGAGCACAGTCTTGCCACAAGGGCATGACCTGTCAGCTGGCAACACCTGGCTACGGAGGGTGGCCGAAGCCGCCAACCAAATGCTCGACCTCGACCAGCTACTGCAGGAAGGACCCGATCGTCCTGCCGCCTTCTACGTCGCTCCTCATCCGTGGCAAGCCCCGACTGTGGAAGTCGTCATCACCGCCCTGCCGGCCAGTAAGGCGCTGTGCACCCGGGTGGAGCTGCGGCAGCACGCACTGAGGGGGATTGCAGAGGCCAACGTCCCAGGCAGCGCCGTCTACTACACGGACGGCTCAGTTGACCCTGAGAGAGGCACGACGGGCGCGGCGGTGGTCACAGGGCAGGAGGTGCTGTCCTGGAGGACGCCCGACCACTGCTCCACTCTGCAGACGGAGCGGGTGGCAATCCAGCACGCCCTGGAGCACGCCCGCCACCGTCGGGAGGAGATGGTGGTCGTCCACTCCGACTCCAGGTCTGCCTTACAGGTCCTGCAGCAGCTGAGCCCACCAACGGACAACTTGCGGCTCACCACCACTATCCTGGGCCTCGCCCAAAGAATCGCCGCGCAGGGGCGTCACGTGCGGCTCAACTGGGTGCCCAGCCACGTGGGGCTGCGGGGGAACGAGGCTGCTGATGAGGCGGCCCGCGCAGTCACCAGGTGGCCTACAGTCCACCGCCGTCGTTTCTGCCCAGCATACAGCAGGGCAATACGATGGCCAGACGTGCTGCCGCCAACAGCACCGAGCAGCAACACCGGGAGATGGAGGCGTCATCGCGGCAGGCGGCCTGGTATGCCAAAGCCACCGCCTACCGCCCACTGCTTCCCGCCCGCCAGCTTTCCAGAGCAGACGAGGTCAAGCTACACCGACTCCGGCTTGGCTATCGCACCTGGAGGAGCTGAGGACGATTTTGAGAGTCGGCAGTGTGACCACTGTGACCACCTCGCCCGACACCCACTAAGGCACTACCTGCTGTCCTGCCCAGCCACGGCTCAGCTGAGGCAGCAGATCGGCGGCCCAGAGGACGACGAGGATAGGGCAGCCTGGTGCTCCGGCGGGCACTAGAGGACCTGCCTCGGCTGTTGGTATTGGTGCGCAGCGCCCTCCCCCCCACTGAGCGCACCATGTACTACACAGCGGAACATGGAGCGAGGTGACGAGCCTCGCTCACAGGAAGTCGCTCGTGACTCCAGCGGCGGGCTGGTGTCCGCTCATCTCTTATAAATGTATAGATGTAAGAATTAGTATAAGTATGTAGTTTAACTTAAGGTATTATGTAAGGTTACAATAAGTTGTTGTTTTCTGTAGAGATGTAAATAAACTTAACTAAAAAAACTTGGGAAAAGTAACTTCTGGCACAACAATCATTGCTTGTTTCCCTTTATGGTATGCACGAGTCTGCACCGCTGGCATTGTCATCACCCTTGGTGAAAAATCTTATACGTTATCTTGCCTTTGGATAGTTTATTTTAAACCAATGTTGGTATGTACTGGTTTTTTCATTAGTGTCTTTATATTAGCTCTGGATTCCTTTTTGAATGCATATTGAATCTTTATAGACTTAAAGCATCTTTATTAGCCCGTGATACCTTTGATTTTGCTCACATTTTAAGACTAGTGAACCCCTTTTGAAAGTCTCGCCATAATGTTGACTGAAGGTTTACCCTTTATGCAAAAAAAGCGTCTACTCATATAACATTGCCTTTTGTCCTCATGATTCTAGGATTTTGTTTGGGAGAAGGGACACCTAAGTCTTTAGTGAGATGTGAGTGGGCAGACTCTGCCAAGTATGTGTGAGGATATTGATTTTATTTAAGATTTTCACTCTCTTCATATCTTGATGTTGGATTTTCTTATCTTTTAAAGCTTTGGACACGGAGGGAAAGGGGTTGGAATACTTTATGGGGGGATTTTTGAAGACATCATTTGAATTTTTCTTTCCTACATTTTCGTCTACGAGAACTCGGCCAATTATATTACTCCCCAGAATGTGAAATGATGATCCACTTTAAAACATATCCGTTACCATTCTACTCCTCATGCAGCATTTCCTCTTCCCAGATGCTGGGTTTCATATCCACCTACGTCGTGATCCTCCTCCAGTTTCGCTTCAGTGAGACATCCCAAGAAACCTCTATCACCAACACCACCACCGCCACCACCACCGCCACACCTCTGCTGGCAGACTTCACGGGGCCTCCATATCAAAACTAAGACGCGTTATACTCAACCCAAATTATCTTGGCCCTTCGGGTGAGGCTGGTCGAGTCAACGGTGTTGTCATATCACCCCGCTACCTCAGCCAGGCCGCCACCCTCTTAACCTCTCTCTTCTTGCTCTGACTCTCAATATAATTTATTTTTTCTTATATTTTGACTTTTTTCCACATCACTAATGGGGAAATGGTCTAGGCGCTCTTTTAGGACCTTCCATGGCGGAAGAGTCATCGTGAATGACCGGATGGGGCTGTATCAAGAACACTCGGTCAGCATCGTCGCACCATGCCAAGTGTAATGGAAGGTATACAGAGTCGTTGTTTTGTCTCAAATCGCAAGCCATTCATAGAACCATGCAGCCATATAATAAAACTATATGTTCAAAAATAGTTAATGTAACAGCTAATAGTATGAGAGAGAACTCGTCATCAGCCTGTCAACGGTGAACGTGGCACACTGCGGGAGTTCCACAACCTCACCCGAGGGGCCAAGATAATGTGGGTTGACTATAGGCTGTCTAGATTCCTGTGCTTCGTTCACTTCAGTTTATGTGCACTAAAAGTCTAAAATCACTCACCCTCACTAACGGGAATAGATGAGGAGAACACTGGAAAAATATAGTATCAAATATAAATCGTAATAAAAAAATAAAAAACTGACTGACCATTTCGAGTTCGACACATGCACATGCCACTTCATAAAATAGGTAATTTGATAGCGTAACTTGATAGAATTACGCTAAATCACCTTATGCAGTAAGCTCATGTATAAAGTTTTGCGTACTTGAATTAGTTGCAATGCCTCTTTCGTGTTTGATAATACCTGATGGAGCTGACCAGGAACGGGAAATTGAAGAGCTCTGATACGGAAAAACAAAACATGACAAAAGCAGCAATAAATGTAGTAGTAGTTGTAATGCGGGGGGAGGGGTCTTCTTTCTTCTTACTTGCTTACTTCTAATCTTTTCTCTTCTCTTTACTCTTTCTTGCTGTTGAGATATTCTGAGGGGGATTCCTACTCGGGCAGTCTTGATCAAGGGCAGTCCCAGTACTCTGTTTGACAGACACTTGCATGTGGCCGTATGATGGAACCAGGTGATGCTTCTATGGGGGTTAAGTTTGGACCCGACAAAGGCTTCACATTGCCCTGGGCTACAGTTACCTTTTGAAATCTAGTCAGTATGTCCTTCCAGCAGACATATGAATCAGGCTGTTAATCATAATTCAAAAATGAATTAATTCCTTTTACTGGTCCCGGCGAGGTTTCGAACCGTCGCAATCAACAGATTTGCACCCAACTTGGCGCCTTAACCGACTAGGCCAGGAGGTATATACCACTTGACTTAGTGGTTCCGGTGGTATTTATTTGCATTACACAGTAGTAGTAGTAGTAGTAGTAGTAGTAGTAGTAGTAGTAGTAGTAGTAGTAGTAGTAGCATTGGGGAGGCTTTGGCCTAGTTGTTAGCACCTGCAAGTGGCGAGCTCGGTGTACCGAGTTCACAGAGGGCGGCATGAGCCTCTAATCACAAACGTCACTATAAAAATCATGCCTGCGGCACCACGGGTGGGGACCAACCATCAAAGCCCTCGAGTGAACCTCCAGGGCCTACCATCCCACCCCTGGAGGTCACTGCCTGCAGGCGCTAGAGGCCCAAATGGAAAATGTGAAAATGAAAAGGAAGCATGAAATGTGAAAAAAAAGTGAGCACCTCTGCAATACCTTCGAAAGAACTAATCAGTAACAATATCTACTGTCATGACTAACTAATAATAACATAATAACTAATGTCATGCTGTACAGTCCTCTCAGGGATGACAAAGTCTTTTAAATCACCAGCCTCGTCACACACACACACACACACACACAGACACAAACACACACACACACACACACACACACACACACACACACACACACACACACACACACATATTACCCAAAGATCGGTAATAATGAGCTCCAAGCTTGCACCTGGCGGGTGAAATTGGTGATCACGAGTCTGACTCGCGTGGACAAGACCAATTCATCTTGTGTGAATAACACACACATACATCAGGACACACTGTCCCGATGGTATAGTGGACAGAGCGTTGGCCTACCAGTCTGTGGTTAGGCGGTTCGAATCACCGTTCGCTCCCGGGGATTTTTCATTGAAAAATTCCCGGGCTCCCGGGTATTCCCGGGTAAAAATTCCCGGGATGTGTGTAGTGTGTGAGGTCCCAGCATTACCCTAAGATCGGTCATAATGTGGTCCAAGCTCGCTCTGGAGGGTGAAACTGGCGATCGCGAGTGCTCGCGTGGACAAGACCGTGGGTGAATGAAAGACACACACATACACAGACACACACACACACACACACACACACACACACACACGTACACACAGCATACAACAAACACTTATATCCTAGATCATACGCCCTGAAATATACGTAGGTTCACGCGTTCAGTATTAATGTCACATGACAAAGGTTTCTATTCGTACCGAGTGAGCGACGACGGACCACGGATGGAGCGAGAGAAGGGAAAGAAAGTGAAAAAAAGTTGTTTATCTGCAACTCACTCTTGCGCCTTTCAAAACCGCACGCTAAAATGTTTGGGTGTGTGTACGTGTCCCAAATTCTTTAGATTCTTTGTTGTGACAAGTTTGGTATATGCTAATGTTGTCCTTTTAGTCTGATAATGGTAAAATGGCTACGATTATGGTTATGGTTTGAAGTTAGCCAGCGGAACAGGTTTGATTGATATATTTAGATTTCTGATAATTGAATTAGCACCATGCAAACATTTGCTCTGTACACATGGAATCATACACAGTGCAAGTGGGGACACGCAGTGAAAGGCATCTAAATGTCCACATGATTATCAACTCGTGTGACCTCAAACGACCCACGGTCCACCTACGGACTCTCTATGATTAAAGTTTTTTGGCTCTGCCGGGATAAATTTTGGACTTAGAGCAAATCATAAACCATATTAACGATATTTGTTTTTGATCTCTACAACTTAGTTGTCAGTGACTAACTATCTTCGTATCTGTACTGTAAGTGGATTTTGTACACGTATTCCATACAAAAACGAATCTACCTCCAAAAATATTAATCATAGGGAAGAAATCACTTAACAACAATCAATAGCAACGACACGATACGCAATTGTTATTGAGATAGTTTTTGCGTATGCATGTATATAAGAAATCAAATTTTGTGGATGAAATAATGCTCAAATTTTTGCCTTGATTTGGATTTTTGCATTTTACTACGAAACTATTGACCCTAGACGAAAAATGACACACATAAATTATGTCCGGCTTAAAGAGATCTATCATAAACATTTATCCGTTTCTTCCTTGTATATCAAGTTTTTTAGATATCTTATGTTTATTGAATCTTTCAAAACTTTGTCTTTCAAAACTTTGATATAGAGGATTATTTATTAATGAAATTTAATTCTATGTATAGCACAGGGACGGCGTTCAGGAGCTGCATCTTTATATATTAATTCCGTGTTCACCTAGCTGCTATGAATTTTGAGATATTATTGAAAATGTGATATTAAAAAAAAATTCCAAGGCCCGTCCGTAGCAAAAAGCCTTCAAAATATGGAGAAAAAAAATTCCCTCGGATTTTGATGAAACGTGGTTCATTGGGGCTTTTGCCTCTGCCGATCATGAATTTGGTCTAGAATTTTCGATATTTGGTTCAGAAATAACTTTTGAGCCTTTGTCAGCTTATATACCCCAGTAAATATATATTTTACGCCTTTTTCACAACTATTCTTCTCTGATAAAATTATATAAAACAACTACTACTGCAAATAGAAAGATATACAATTCTTATTAACAAGATTTTCAGGTATGTATATAAATAAAAATAATAAATTAGGGAAATGAAAATTTCGAAATTATGCATATTGCTGATACGTGGCCCCGGAAAACAACGTGGGCTTGTATATAATAAGCAATTCACAATGCACAGTTTAACCCGGGAACCCTAACCCTGGGGAATGTTGTTTATTACTAACCCCGGGTTAAATATACCCAATATCTAGGATGAAATATTTTCTAAAAAAAATTCATTAAATCAGGCAATGCAGTGAAAAAATATAACTCTATAACTTTATTTAACTGTAAAAACCTTTAACCTACACTGATATTTTATTACTGAGGTAGGACTGTAGAAAACAACAGAAAAAAATGCTAGTTTTCCTTACTTTTGTAATATAAATTCCAGAGACAGGTTACTAGGGATCAGAATGACTTTATACTTATCAATCACACTCCTGGGTCCCTTCAGCCTCGTACTGGACCACTAATACCCCTACGACCTCATTCATCGATGAATATGCAAGTATATAATCGGCACTGTGACACTACTACGCTGTTCCTAACGGCGGGAGAAATTCACCCAAAATAGAATCCAGAGCTAACACAAATAGAGACACGAGAGAACAGCACCTCTCATTACAAGGTCCTGACACGCACTGAGGACTACTGGGAGGGACAGACTCCACGCCCCATGTGACAGTCACGCAGCGATGGCGTGTTGGGTAATAAACACCCAGGGATAGGGTTCCCGGATAAATACACAGCTTAAGCACAACAACAATAGTAATAATAATGAGCCGTACTGTGTGAGTGATGTGCGAGGATATAGGCGAGTCTGCTAATATCCCTAGTGATGACGTCATCGAGTTTACGCTAATTTTTGTATGGTGCTTATTCATTTATCAAAAAGCTAAATATATCAATAGAAAGCTAATAAAATTAGACAACGAGTTGAACTGAATTCATTGTTTATGCTTAAGTCTCATAATGACTTTTTTTTTTTCTTTTTTTTCATCACAAAGGACTGGCCAAGGGCACAACAAAAATGGGTAACACAAAACCCGCTTAATTGCCAGTCCCTACAAAGAGGATAGTAAGAGAATAAAGTAAAAAAGAGGGGTGAGCCAATTTAGTTCGGGAGGTATCTTGTTACTCTTCTTGTGAAAAGATTTAAGTCATAGGAAAGTGGAAAAATAGAAACAGGAAGAGAGTTCCAGAGTTTACCAGTAAAAGGGATGAAAGAGTAAAGATACTGATTAACTCTTGCATTAGGAAGATGGACAGAATAGGGATGAGAATGAGTAGAAAGTCTTGTGCAGCGAGGACGCGGGAGGGGGGGAGGCATGCAGTTAGCAAGTTCAGAAGAGCAGTGAGCATGAAAATAACGGCAGAAGAGAGCAAGAGAACCAACATTGCAGTGGTGATTTAAAGATTGAAGACAGTCAGTCAGAGGAGAGGAGTTGATGAAACGAAAAGCTTTTGACTCGACCCTGTTTAGGAGAGCTGTATGAGTGGATCATCCCCAAACATGTGAGACATACTCCATACATGGGCGGATAAGGCCCCTGTAGAGAGCAAGGAATTGGGAGAGAGAAAAAAAAGGACGCAGACGCCACAGGACACCAAACTTCTTAGTAGCTGTTTTAGCAAGAGATGAGATGTGAGATTTCCAGTTCAGATTTTTAGTAAAGGATAGTCCTAGAATGTTCATTGTAAAAGAAGACGACAGGTGAGTGTCATTGAAGAAGAGAAGATAGTTATCTGGTAGGTTTTGTCGAATAGATAGGTGCAGAAATTGGGTTTTTGAGGCATTGAACAAAACAAGGTTTGCTTTGCCCCAATCAGAAACTATAGAAAGATCAGAAGCTAGGCGCTCGGTGGCATCTCTCCGTGAATCACTTAGTTCCTGTTGAGTTGGACGTCTAATAAACGACGTTGAAAAATGCAGGGTAGAATCATCAGCGTAGGTTAGGGCTTTGAGTTAGACTTAGAAGATCATTAATGAATAATATAAAGAGAGTGGGTGATAGGACAGAACTCTGGGGAACACCACTATTGATATTTTTAGGAGAAGAACAATGTCCGTCTACAGTAGTTGCAATAGAACGGTTTGAAAGGAAACTTAAGATGAAGTTACAGAGAGAAGGATATAAACCGAATGAGGGTAGTTTGGAAATTAAAGATTTGTGCCAGACTCTATCAAAAGCTTTTGATATGTCAAGGGCAACAGCAAAAGTTTCACCAAAACCCCTAAAGGAGGATGACCAAGATTCAGTTAGGAAAGCTAGAAGATCGGCAGTAGATCGCCCTTTACGGAAACCGTACTGACGATCAGATAGAAGATTGTGAGCAGATAGATGCTTAAGCATCTTCTTATTAAGTTTAGATTCAAAAACTTTAGAACGGCAGGAAGTCAAAGCTATAGGACGGTAGTTTGAAGGATTAGAACGGTCACCCTTCTTAGGAACAGGTTGGATGTGAGCAGATTTCCAGCAAGAAGGAAAGTTGGAGGTAGATAGACAAAGACGGAAAAGTTTGACCAGGCAGGGTGCAAGCACAGAAGCACAATTTTTGAGAACAATAGGAGGGACTCCGTCAGGACCGTAAGCCTTCCGAGGATCTAGGCCAGAAAGGGCAAAGAAAACATCACTACGAAGGATCTTAATGACAGCCATAATATAGTCAGAGAGTGGAGGAGAAGGAGGAACAAGCCCTTCATCAACCAGAGTGGAATTTTTTGCAAAGGTTTGAGCGAAGAGTTCAGCTTTAGAAGTAGATGAGACAGCTGTGGAGCCATCTGGGTGAAGCATAGGTGGGAAATATGCAGAAGAACAATTGTTAGAAATGTTATTTGCTAGATGCCAGAAGTCAATAGAGGAATTTGATTCAGAAAGGCGGAGAGAATAGTTTCACAGAGGAAGCAGAAGGGTTAGTAGTCAGGAAAATATCAAGAATGTAGGGCGTGTCTCCAAGTCGGACAGGAATACGGGTAGGGTGCTGCACCAGCTGCTCTAGGTCTTGGAGGATAGAAAAGTTGTAGGCTTGTTCATCAGGTTGGTCAGTGAAAGAAGATGATAGCCAAAGCTGGTGGTGAACATTGAAGTCCCCAAGAATGGAAATTTCTGCTAAAAGAAAATGAGATGAGATGCGCTCCACTTTTGATGTTAAATAGTCGAAGAATTTTACATAGTCAGAGGAGTTAGGTGAGAAATATACAGCACAGATAAATTTAGTAAGAGAGTGACATTGAAGTCGAAGCCAGATGGTAGACAATTTGGAAGATTCAAGGCCGTGGGCACGAGAGAAAGTGATGTCATTGCGCACATATACGGAACAGCCAGCTTTGGATTAAAAATGTGAATAGAGACAGTAAGAGGAGACAGAAAAAGGTCTGGTGTCAGTGCTCATAGACAACTAGGTTTCGGTGAGGAAAAGAAGATGAGGTTTAGAGGAGGAGAGATGATGTTCAACAGAGAGAAAGTTAGATCTAAGACCGTGAATGTTGCAGAAGTTTAAGAAGAGAAGGCTAGAAGAAGTATCAAGACACCTCGACTCGTCATCTTGAAGACTGTCCGACCTGGGGATATTTCTGGTCCCCTCCCCAGTTAGGGAATTCGAGGCAGGGCGATTAACAGCCATAATAAAATTTTGAGTGCATATAGTGTAGAGATGTAAGTGCTTGTAGTGTAATGTGAGTAGTAAGAGGAATTGTCTTTAGAGTGCAGGCTGCAGCTACTCTCTTGTGTATCTGAAACACTAAGGGATATGGAAAGAGAGGACACGAGAGATTTCAATGATAAGTCTGCAGCACCCCCTCAACTCCCGTAAGTACCTCCCCGGGAGTCTTTCACCATGGCGGCAGGTGACTGACTGCCTACTCCCTATATATATATATATATATTCTGAGTGTTTTAGAACAAACATTTCCGAACATAACAGTATATCATTTATACTGATAAATGTACTTGGTAGGGGGCAAATTACTCTAGAAGTTAAATTTTTCCCTTGCGTAGTCTCCCGTATCTGTGACGTCATCAACTTCAATCTACTCCATGCTCAGGCCTGGTGTTCAAGGAGGCCTTGCTTCGGGTCTGTCAGGAAGTATTTCACGTCATACGTACGACAACTATTTGAAGAACTGTTCGGTGGAACCCTTCCTTAAATCACGGATGAGCCTCTGCGAGCGCCTACAAGAAGATCACCTCGAGGACATCGTCTATAATGACATAAAGTTTCATAACATAACTTACACAGGCACGATCACCAAGCCTGTGTTTCATACCATTAAGTGACGCTTTTAATTCTATTAACAAGAGCCAATAATCAATTAGACATGAGTGTTAAGTGTTATGAAAGTAATCAGACGAGGGAAGATTAATGACTAATAAAGGTAACGCGGTACTATATGTTTGTAAGGATAACAAGCAGTCACACCCCTTAGATTCACGGCGACATGCGTGACACCGTAGTTCACCTTGCCTACCTTTCCTAGGTGTACCCATTTACCGCCTGATCAGGGAAGAAAATAGGTTAATATATATATATATATATATATATATATATATATATATATATAATATATATATATATATATATATATATATATATATATATATATATAATATATCTATCTATATATATATCAATATATATAAAATATATATGTATATATATATATATATATATATATATATATATATTAGTATATATATATATATATCAATCAATCAATCAATCATTGGGGGCATACGCCGGGGGGCGCGTCGCCTCGCCCACCCTACGACGCCACTCCCGGGGGTCACCACGCGCGAGTTCCCATGCAGGCTCCTTTCCCATACCAAGCAGCTCTCGACAAGAAACATCAACTTGCCCCAGCCACGAGCCTTGTGGGCGCCCCCTTGGCCTCCTCCACGCCGGATTGTCTCTTACAGATACAACCCGATGGGAAGGATCGGTTTCAGGGTAGCGTGCCACATGCCCATATAGCCGAAGTTGGCGCTGACGGACTATGCAGGTAATAGGCCTCGATTCAGTCTCACGGTGAAATCGCTGATTTGTCACGTAATCATCCCAGTGATACCCCATGATTCTGCGAAGACACTTATTACCAAAGGCATTGATTCGTCTCTTCAAGTCACTATTTAGTGTCCATGTCTCACAACCATAGAGTAAGACAGGGATCACAAGCGACTTGAAGATCCGGATCTTTGTCCTCCTGCACAGGTACCGACAACGCCAAATACTCCCGCTGAGCGAGTCCACAACACCGTGGGCTATGCCAATCCGCCGTAAGACTTATTGACGTGACCCGCCGTCATTATGGACTGCGCTACCAAGGTATGTAAAACTTTCCAAGATCTCAATGTCCTCGCCACACGCATGAACAGACTGTACTGCTTCATCTAGTAAGTCTCCAAATACCTGGACCTTGGTCTTGAGCCAGGAGACCTCAAGTCCCAAAGGCTTTGCCTCCTCGTGCAGCGCCTCGAGAGCCATCACCAGGACCTCCAGCGACTCAGCAAAGATTACTGCATCATCGGCAAAAACAAGATCAGTGATCTTGGGTGTGCCAACGGATGCTCCACAATCACTTTGATCTACAACCTTGTCCAATACCCAGTCCATACAAGCGTTGAAAAGTGATGGGGCAAGGACGCACCCTTGCCTCACTCCTGTATTCACAGGAAAGAAGCTGGATACACCTGCCCCACACTTCACAGCACTCTCAGTCCCAGAATACAAACCAGTTATCAAACCAATAGTCCTTGCAGGAATCCCTCGAAGTCGCAGAAGATCCCAGAGTGACTCACGATGCACTGAGTCAAACGCCTTCTTGAGATCAAACATAGGCTGCAAGCATCCCCTGTCGAAACTCACGTCGGCGTTCCACAGGACACGAAGCGCTAGGATACGGTCCGTTGTTGACTTACCAGGCGTGAACCCAGACTGCTGAGGTCTCTGATGCTTCACCAGATGACTGTGAATTCGTGTCAGCAATAGATGGGCAAGCACCTTGCCTGGTACGCTGAGCAGTGTAATACCGCGGTAATTGTTGCAGTCCTGACGGTCCCCTTTCCCTTTCCAGATAGGGACGACCAGCCCCCTTGTCCAGTCAGGAGGAATGGTACCTGATTGCCACACGGCAGTCAGGACAGCATGCAACCCGCGGATCATGGCCTCACCCCCAGCTTTGAGGAGCTCCGCACTGATATTACAAACACCAGCTGCCTTTCCATCCTTCAACTTTGCTACAGCCTCTCTGACTTCGTCAAGAGAGGGTGCGGTTTCGTCAATGGGAGGATCGGCATCCACTGCCTGTAACCCAGTGGTGTGAAGCTGCTCAGTTGCCACAACTGACGTCACACTCCTTTGTGTGTACAGCAACCACCCTCATTCATACAAATTTACAGACACTGCTTCACGCCACGCAACCACCACAACGAACACACAGACATACACACGCCTCATTCGCGCACACACAGACCCACTCAACCTGCCTTCCCCCCACCCACATACATGAATATATCGCCAAGCGCGTAACAATATATATATATATATATATATATATATATATATATATATATATATATATATATATATATATATATATATATATATATATATATATATATAAAATATCATGAAGTTTCAGGGTGACAGAGACACTCGGTATACTTGGGGTTGTTTATGCAACGTTAATTTATATATAACAACTACATATACTCAAATGACTACCACTGTTTCGATTGCCCGACTCTCGGTTCGATCGCCCCACACAAGCTGAAATGTCACCCACAAAACCAGTGTTCATTCAGTCCTCTACCAACTCAGACAGCATACACACCAAGGTCCGTTAAGTACAAATTTTATTTTATTTATTAGTTAGTAATTTTAGAAAATATAGGAATATTTTATTGTTTCTTAGAATTAATTTTTTAGATGTTCGCTTTTTAGCATTACAATATATTAAATTTTAACTATTTTTAGCCTGATGATGCCAAGTGCCTTGGCGAAACGTTGCATAAACAACCCCAAGTATACCGAGTGTCTCTGTCACCCTGAAACTTCATGAGGGAATCTAACAAGAATATATATATATATGTATATATGTACATATATATGCATATACATATTATACATATACATATATACTTATATATAATATTATATATATATATATATATATATATATATATATATATATATATATATATATATATATATATATATATATATAATATATATATATATATATACATATATATATACATATATACATATATATATATATATATAAAATATACATATACATATAATATACATATATACATATATATATATATATATATATATATATACATATATATATATATATATATAATATATATATATATATATATATATATATATATATATATATATATTATATATATATATATATATATATATATATATATATATATATATATTGTTACGCGCTTGGCGATATATTCATGTATGTGTGAGGGGGGAAAGGCAGGTTGAGTGGGTCTGTGTGTGCGCGAATGAGGCGTGTGTATGTCTGTGTGTTCGTTGTGGTGGTTGCGTGGCGTGAAGCAGTGTCTGTAAGTTTGTATGAATGAGGGTGGTTGCTGTACACACAAAGGAGTGTGACGTCAGTTGTGGGGATAGTTCTTATTGGTGCGCGAACGTCCATACAGCCGCGTGATTGGCTGGTTAGCTGGCGGGGCAGACAAGGGGAGACTGGGAGCGGGATGGTGTGGCGGTGAGGCGGCGGGCAGAACAGGCTGGGCCGGGAAGGGAAGCAGGGTGTCTGCAGGGCGGCGAGCATACCAGCCGCGCGCCTGAAGGGTCCACCTTCTTCAGGAGGAATCTGAGTGCCTCGCCATAAGTCAGTACCTTCGTGTGTTTGTGTTGCCTCCCAGTGTCTCTAGTGAAGCCTCGTGATTGGTGTGTTAGGGAAGCATTCTTGGACCATCAACTGTGATTTCTTTGTTCCTTCTGCTACTTCGTCAGGAGAACTGTACGTGTATTGTGTGACCTCCGTCATTAAATGTAGAGAAAGAACAGTGAGTGATCAATGTCCTCTATCCGCCATGTAATTGATTACGTGTTACACACCGTTGCTCGCTCAGGTAATTCTACCGAGCCCTTCGTCAGGAGGGAGGTAAGTGGTTACGTGGAGCGCCTGTGGGGGGTGAATTAAGACAGGTGAGTCTGTGAGGGTGGAGGCTGTGCGTAACACTGGTGTTCAGAAGTTAGGGATAAATTGTAGAATAATCTGTAGCCGGTAATTGCTGTGTAGCACGCGGTTAAGATGGCGGATAGGGAGGAAGAAAGAGGGGAAGGCGAGGTGAAGCCTTGTGACGTCACCGATGAATGTGCACGTGGCGCGTTTCTAATGATGAGAGAGATGACAGAAATGATGAGGAGAGAGATGAGAGACATGATGAGTAAAAATGAGAGAATGAAGAAAGTAATGAGAAAGGAAATGGTTACACAAAAGGAAATTGTAAGTGAAATAAAACAAGATATAAGGAAAATGAGAGAAACACCGAGGAGAGGCTTAAATAATGAGGTACAGGCTTACGCAAGGCAGGACTTGACGAAGGGTGGGGTGTGCGTCGGAGCGGGGAAGAAGTTGGTTAGGGTTGGCGAGGAAGAGCTGCCCTTGTCCTGAGGTGACGCCCCTGCAGAGGAAGTGGGCGTGGAAATTAAGGCGGCACCGTCAGAAGGGATCAGTGAAGAGGTGCCCTTACTCCCCGGTGACGCCCCAGAGGAGGTAGTTGCGGCTAAGCGCGTGCTCCTTGCCCCGAGGACGGAGACAGGCGCGCCGGCCGCATCATCCGCTCTTCACCTCCCTGCCCTGCCTTCGTCAGGAGGTGATGGAAAGGCGGCGTGGAGGGCTGGCCGGGCCCGTCTCGCTGCGCTGGCAAACGGCGTAAAAGGCAGGAAGGGCCGCGCT
>JACEEZ010021112.1:129396-159396 GCA_016584305.1 Chionoecetes opilio
ACGTAGTAATGACTCTAAATTCAAAACAGCTAAAGCTTGTCATAGGAAAAAACTGTGCTCTCTAGGCATTCCTCTGGAACACTCTGTCAATAAGGATAAAGTCGCAATTAATCTTTCTAACCGTTCGTTAACTCTGCTAAAAAGATTTACTTTCACTCGGATTACCTTTTGCCTTACCAAAATTTAATATTAACTACGTCAATCATTACTTTACATTTGAGAAACTTATTAATACACTTAAATATAAAGCTAAAAAAACACTTATTACGGAGTGGGATAACTTAGTTCAAGGCATCTCTACTATTGCTCATTCATCATATCGCGAATTTAATGCATTCAAACATTCATTCCCAAAACTCCCACAAATTCAGTTTGATGCCCTAAATGACCTTAAATCTGATGATACTATCCTAATCACTAGACCCGATAAAGGACGCGGTACAGTAATTTTAGATAAAACTGAGTATGTTAACAAAGCTGAATCCATCCTTGGTGATAAAACTAAATTTAAAGTCCTCGCTGACAATACATTTTCTTTCATCACTAAAATGGAGGATAGACTTATCCGTCACCTTAGAACTTTACTTAAATTAAAAGTTATTACTAAAGATGTTTTCCATTATATATTTCCTAGTGGCTCTTCTCCTGGCGTCCTCTATGGATTACCAAAAAGACATAAAATAGGTAACCCCTTACGTCCTATTCTTAGTACTATAGGCACCTTTAACTATAACCTAGCTAAATACTTCGTCCCGATAATTGACCCACTAACTAGTAATGAACACACAATTAAGAACTCTTTAGAATTTGCACATGAATTAAAAACAATTAACGTAAACAACGCGGTAATGGCTAGTTTTGACTCTCCCACTTCCCCCAAAACAAGTTTAGTGACATGTGGGAATACGGCATGACAACGGGCACCCTCTGACCACGCCCGGCTACGCCCGCTGGTACCAGACGCCACGACACCTAAGACAGTCAGTGTGTGGGGTTGTGTGTGCGTCACCTGGTCATTATTTGTGGTGAATACATTATTTGGTGCCCTGTGATTTAACAGAGAACTTTAATTACAACGTGCTGTATACGGACGATTCACTCTGTTCAATAGATCGAATAATAATTATAAAATCACCATGAGTTTTTATACTTGCCCGCCGCTCGGCCTTGTTCGCGCATTCCACTCTTACTCAAACGTAAGCATATGTTATCTCATACGTAGTGACGTATGTATGGGGCTAACATATTTGGTGGCAGCGGTGGGATAAGATTAATCCAGTGATTTTAAACCAAGATTGTTCAGTGCACGGAACATACATTTTGATACAGGACGATAAATTGGGGAACGAGACATTGAGCGAAGTTGTGTGATGAACTGAGAAGCGAGAGGGAACTTTCGGAGTGACTACGAAGAAAAGGTCACGTTTGTTTATAGTAAACAGTAACCGCGCGGCACCCTAAAACCACAACCATATCTTGTCTTGTTACCCTCGGTCCTCACTCTATTCCACATTCACTATCCACATCTAATCCACATTTACGCCACACTTTCCACCACACTTAATTAAAAGACTATCTTAGCAATTACGAGATAATTAACCCTCTCACGCACGGTGACGCGATCGCGTCAAAACAGGTCCGTCTACATTGAGCTTTTTGACACGAATTGCGTCAAAAAACATTTAAAAATTCGCCATAAATAAAGTATTTATCAGAATTGCGTCAAACTTTTCTGCGTCAAAGATCCAGGCCAGACCTATAAAATAAACTAATTGTCAACTCTCTCGTGTGAGTGGATGTGAAATGATAAGGGTTTGTGTCTCAGTTTCCACTCAGCAGGCAGCCTGTGAGCGCGGTTGGCGTCCCTTTAAAGCGTGTCCGAGCTGGCCATACTGGCCATATGAAAATTATAATGGTAGCGTTGGAATCCTCATAAAGATCCGCTTTTATTAGCATATAAACCATAAAACGTTGACTTCAGAAAGTTTCGAGCTACGAAGTGGTAAACGTAAGTATCTTTTATTTCTCTTTACTCAATATTTTTTCGGAGTCGGTAAATTCCGCTATTTATTTGCATTTCTTGTTATTTTTTTCTTTTATAAGGCAGAATAATCTCTTGCAAAACCAATGATATATAATAATGCCAGGAAAAAAGAATACACGTTGGTGAAATTGATAACATAAAAAAATAATTCGCCGCACAGTCAAGCCATTTTGCGGGGCCCCTTAGGGAGCATAAGACGGATGTCGCAGTGGACGGAAAAACTTATTAACGTTTTCGTGCGTGAGAGGGTTAAGCTTCTTGCTTACTGAGGAAAGAAGGTGCATTAAACCCCTTCGCGACACTACAAGGTGATCCTGTCCACAAGTTAATTGAAGAAGCAAGACCAAACTACAGCTCCAAGGTGGAACACTGGTGGAGAACACTGGAAAGGAAGATGTTGGCTTGGTCGTCGCCGCCCAGCGCCCCACCGTCTAGCGCCCGACGCCCCCCTCCACTTGATGACTCGCGGTCGGGAAGAACTCAGCGTCACACCCTGGATTGGTTGACCTTCTACACGCCCAACCACCCCCACCCCTGGATGCTGGCTTTGCTTCTAGGAGATTATATTTGCACCAAACCTGATATACTTAGATGAGATTCACATGCATTTGAGCTGACACTCCATTGAAATTTTATTAATTACATCACTTGTTGAACATAAAATTGCTAGTGATTAATTTATTTCACATTTTATTGATTAATTATCCATGTGAAAAGAAGAAAAAAAATCATGAGACAGTTCTAATTGACTTAATATAATCGCATCAATACTAATATTGCTATTACTTTATCATCAGTACTTTTTAGTATATTAAAATATCTAACTATATATCTCTTATATCTATGAAATGTACTTTTCTTCTTTGTGATGGCAAATACATTCAATAACAACATAAAGGTTTAGAAGCACCTGAGTAAGAGTACTCGCATTAAATAATTGCGGTAAAAATAAGTAATCACATTAGATAATTGCGGTAAAAATAATAATTATCATACATGCATTAATTATTATTTAAATTTTATTACGCAATTTACTACTAATTGTATCTATAACTTATGGATCGGAAATCTAGTCTTGAGCTTTTAAGTGAGAAATTTGCTAAACTTTGTGGTGAAAATAAACCCACATATACTGACGATAGCACTGGGACACATAATGGTGTTAAATCTGATTTTGAAGAAAGTAGTGATAGCCCTCGTGTTCTGCATAGCGGTTCGTAACACTTCAGGCTTCCATCTGCTTCTTTTAACCCTTCCTTACCTCAAACCCCACTAACAAGCATGTCTCCTCCGGCCGGAGTATGTAGTAGTAGTTCAGTCCCCTCGAATCCTCAACCACAGGCAGCTGGAGCGATTAAGTTATTACCTACCAGCGAGGCTGTCAGGCCTTTTTCGGGAGTTGATGTAGATTACACAGCCCGGGAGTATATTGCCATGTGTGAGGATATAATGGCTAATTAATTTATTACTGATGAGAGTGACAACATTTAATTTGTTCGCTCACGTTTACAGCCAGGCTCACGTGCTGCACACCTCATGCAAGCTAGTGCTTTTACTGAACCCCAAGCGAACAAAGACTACCAAACCTTTCGTTCTAATTTTCTAGAATCCTTTGGGAGTAACGACAAGCATAGTTTAGTGAAAGGAGTGAATTTAGCTGTTGAGGCTTTGCTAAGCGGTGCTGCTACCACTGATTTGTTAGATGCACAGTGGAGGCAAACCGAATTTCTGTAGATTTCATCCAGTATTTATAGGAGAATGGCTGGACCCAGGTAGATAACATTTCACTTAGTAACAATCGCAAATTTGTTGAATTTTTTGCATACATAATGTTTCTAAGAGGTACCTTCCGAGAATACTCTCTGTCCCTTAATTATAGTCCCCAAAAAGTACTGCATGATTTTGTATTGAAATTAAAAACCAAGATGGAAGAGAAAGATGGTGACATACGAACAACTGTGTCATCTGTAGCCACTACTCAGCCTGATGTAGCCGGTAGGGATATAGATGTATCTTATACAACAGTTACGGCCATCCCTAGTTCTCATCAAAGACCTATCTTGACATGTCATTATTGTCAACGAGATTGACACACCAGAAATCGGTGTTATATTAAATATAAAGAACGTCGTCGCCAAAGGAAACTTGAAGCCGCCTCAGGGCAATTACCTGCTTCAAGGAACTCAGACGGAAACAGAACCTCTACTGGTACACATGATCGCGCACGAGTACCGACGACTGCTAACAGTAATCCCGCACGACAAGGAAATACTGGTGTATTTCCTGCACTGCTGCTGCTGCACTCCTTCACTGCTGTTCCCCACGGTGTGTCACAAACTCTTTCCTACTGTGTTATCCATGAGTGTTACGGACACTCTACGGAGAATTGCTATTCCGTTTCAAGTTTAAGGACTCGAATACATCAGAGTCGCGGTAACACACAGTCGGGGGAACTCGCGCGCCCCGTACAAACCAGACAAGGCTAGCAGATACAATTGGTATAATTGATAATACTGCAACTCGGTTGGATGACAGTAAAATTCTCTCATCTATAATTGCCGCCTGCAGTCAAGCCAATATTTTGGCTATACCAACCAGATTAGGATCCGTGAGAGCATCGTTCGCGGTAGACATAGGCGCAACGATTAACGTGCTGTCCGAAAAGGCTTACCTTGCACTAAAGCGCGCGCTATGTGGCAGCCGATGACATATCTTAAACCGAACGATCTCAATCTAATGGGAGATACTAGCGATCCTCGTAATATATATAGAGTTGTTCGTCTACCCGTTAGGTTGGGAAAAGGTACGCCTACTATTCGTTTGGACTTTTACGTGGCATCTAATTTTACGTTGCCCTCGGACGGATTATTTGGTTTAGCATCTTTGAGAGCGAACCGGATGATAATACATCCAGATACCAGTACCATAAGGTTCTTAGGGAAGAATTTCAGAGCGATGGATCAACCCATATGCTTGGCTTCCCAAGGTTAAAGGTTAAATAAACATATCATCACTAACAAAGAAAAAAACACAATTCCCTTACCTACCTATCTTCCCTTCCCTTCCCCTCCCGTTCCTACTTTCCAGTACGTAAATCACACGCCAGTTCGTATTGCATAACCCGGTACGCCCCTTCGATATCCAATACTTTAATGGGTTGTGCAATGGTAAGGGATGGGAAGGGAGAAGAGGGGAGGGAAAGAGGGCCTATGTTGTATGGGGAAGGGGAGGGGGTTGGGTGAGAGGGGAAAGATGGGATGGTATACAAATTCATAGAAGCGATTCTAACATCAATGAAAAAGACATATTTGCTCTCTCAACAAAAATTACTACCTCTGCCCAAGTTGCCGTGCACGGCAATGGTGAAGGTGGCGCCTGAGGAGGAAGGAGGGGAACACCTATGTCAGGGTGACCTGCCTGGCGGACGGCGGCCCCATCGTGACCCAGGACATAACCCTCGCCGAGCCTGAGGCTGACAAGACTTGAGTACAGCGCGGTGCTCTTCTTCAGCCTCTGGGGCGGCAGGCTGGAGGGCGCTGCAGGACCAGGACAGCCTATCACGGGAGTGTTCTGTAATGGCAGGGGCCTCGGTGATGGCGGCGCCCAACATCTGAAGGGTGGCGCTCCCCGGCAGGAGGACGGCGAGGCAACGGTGGACAGCCGTTGCCCGGCAGATGACGGTCCCGGGCAGGAGACGGGCTGTGAGGCGGCGCCTCAGGGAACCCCAGAGCAGGATGACGGAGGCCCTCGGCGGTGAGCCTGAGGGAGGGAACACGTGTGCCGCAGACAAGGACTGTGTGCCCGCCTGTGTGCAGGAGGATTAGCAGACCGAGGGCGAGTAGGTCCTCGAGGAGACCCGAGAGAGCGCCAACCCATCTTCGAGGACGAGTGCGAGACCGAGGACCTCTCCGCCCCCGAGGACGAACACTTCCCCGACCTCGCCGACGCCTGGGATACGGATGGGATACGGATGGCGAGTTGTGTCTTGCAGAGGAGGAGCGGGACTTGTGGGATGGTGTGGGGCCCGTGCTTGCGTGGTGAGCGTGACTACTTACACCACCACTACTACACTTCAAGGAATCGAAATAATGAACTAACACGCGAATCTTTGCTGCATTGAAAGAAGCTCGAACGCTGCTGCTACGTGGAAAAGGTTAATTGACAAACCTTGAGCATATTATTTATTATGAAAAAAGGCAATGTTCTCGTTGATGTTGTATGTTTTGAAGTTCCACATATACCTATTCTTGTTCTAAATGTATCTAAGTCCTATTAATTAAAACATACCTACAACAGACACCTCATTCTTCTCATCAACAATCAATCAATATTAATTTAACCACCGATATCAATATATATTTTCGGATGGTGTGTTTATAAACTTTAGATCGCATAACTATTTTGTTATATCTGATAACTTGAGTGTGTTGTTCAAATTGTGGCAGAAAAGATCATAGTTTATAACGTAAATAATGACTCAAATATCGTATAGAAGTAGCTGACCATTTTTTGTGTTGATTTACAGTCCATATATATGAAGCCGGAAAAAATCACATAGACACACACACAGACAGACATACAATCCAGGGCTGCATGCTCCATCTTTCTCTACACTTTTCTCTCTTCTCTCCACACAGCAAAACGATGATCACCTAACCCAGTGTTCACACAGATAACATAAGCTTCACGATATACAACCTTTACACAATCAAACCTCCATCCAATATATCACGCCATGAATTCCACGCGGCATTTCTTTATAAACGTCCATCGAAAAAATAAAAAAAGGGGCTTTAAATTGCCAGATATTTTTATCTAACTCATGGACCAAACTTTTACTAGCCACTCCTGTTCATTTATCCACACAATCCACGTTATCAATCATCTTTTATCCATCAAAAATATCAAGTCCACAAAAGCTTCAATAAACCGTCCTTATCCAATACTTCCAATCCATAATCCAATAAGGTCGTCAAGAGCCATCGCTTATCCACCACTAACATCCACATTACCCACCCGCCACTGCCACAATCCAACACCACTCTGCCATCACGGCCGCGTGCCCTTACCCGCCCTGCTACACACACAGGCGGCGTCCTGAGGCGGGAACTGCGGGCAGCAGTCGGGAATACAAGGCTGACAAGGACAAACGGACCCTTCCCCACCAACGCTAAATACATGTCATCGCCCGTAATACAAATATTCTGAGAGACTATTTTATCATATTTTGTATTCCTATATGTGTCGCCTCCGTGGTGTAGTAGCTATATATATTTTTTTATTATTATTTTCTTGTTTTATATTTGTGCCTATAGCACCTGTAGGCAGTGACTTCTAAGGCTCGGATGGTAGGCCCTGGATGTTCACTTGAGGGCTGTGATGATTGGCCCTCGCTCGTGGTGGCGCAGGCAGATATATTATAGTGACGCCTGTGATTAGAGGCTCATGCCGCCCCTCTGTGTCCTCCGATGCAGTAGCACTCGAAGGTAGAGTTGATGGGCAGAGCAAGTGGGTGTTCTTAGGCCACTCGACGGTGCAGAAAGATTTTGGTTTTTCGTCGGGGATCGAACTCGGGTTACCGGGAACGCCACTCTGAGACGCTAACCACTCTGCTACCGCCTCCTTTAAATAGCGCGCCTATAGCTACGAATCTGCATATTAGCCATGTCTGGAAAGGTTCGCCTACTTCACTCTTGCACACGTCAGATTAGATTACGTTAGGTTACGGTTAAGATAGGTTTCCTTACACGTATTATTTTAACTTTGTGTGGAAATCACAATGAGGGTATTTTCGAGAAAATCCTATGGTTAGTTTGGGAACTACAGCCAAGCGTCTTCACCCGGAAAAGGCGATCCTTACCAGACTTGGGTAAAATGCATCCGAGCCAGGGCAAGTCGGCGGCCAGCCCAAACAACTGTTCATTCCCCCTTTCGGGGTTGATAAATGGGTACCTGGGGAAACCACGGGAAGGTAAATGTGGTAACTGGAGTCAGTGAGGGGAAGGGATGGGGGAAGGGGGAGAAATTGGGTTGGAAGGTTGATATGGGGAAAGGGAAACGTGGTAAAATAAACTGTGGGGAAAAAATATGTATCATTGGATGAGGCTCGATTCCACTCGTCTCACATCCCTTCCACTCACTCAATTAAACTTTTTTTTTTTTTTTTTTTTTTTAAATATATACCTTTTTCCCAATGATTACTTGAAGACGCGCGAAACCTTGCTTTGTACCGAAATAAACACGAAGGGACATGAGAGAGAGAGAGAGAGAGAGAGAGAGAGAGAGAGAGAGAGAGAGAGAGAGAGAGAGAGAGAGAGAGAGAGAGAGAGAGAGAGAGAGAGAGAGAGAGAGAGAGAGAGAGAGAGAGAGATTTAATGCTAAAAAAGGGAAAATGTGCCAGGCATCGGAGGTCATATGGCACTATGGCAAAGCATAATGAAGGGGAGGGTTATAGGGAAAGAGTGAAACGGTGGGGGAAGGGGAAAACAATGGAACGTTATAGCAGTAGGGTTAGATCAGAGGAAGGACGTGTATTTGTTGGGGGAAGGAGATCATAAATTGGGAATTGGGATAGGGGGGTGAATAAGAAAAGTTTCTGTGAGGCAGATAACTTGAGGCTTATAGCAAGAAATAAGGAGACAAAGGTCTTGTCTGTGGGATCGGAAGTCGTGAATGTTCCAATGAAGAACAGACAAGAGTGTAGAGGTTAGCGGGTGATGATAGTCGGAATGGGAGCGTCCGGAGTAGAGGGGTCAGCAGGATCAGCGATATTAGGTGGGGGAGCAAGTGTAGTAGGTGAAGTACAGTCAGTAGGGTCAGGGGGGCGAGGGGACAGGGATGGGGGTTGTTGAGACAAAAGGGAGGCACGTGTACAGCCAGGAAGGAGGGGTAAGTTAAGAACAGACGTAACAGGAGGGCGGGCAGAGGAAGTAGAAGATGGGGGAGAGGACATAGGGTGATCAGAGGGAAGGGGGGAAGGTTGCAGTGGGGAGAATGATGGAGAAGGCGGGGAAGAGGGGGAACAGGGGGGAAGTTGGGAGGCAGAAGGAGGAAGAGGAGTAGGCGGAAGATGGGATGGAAGTGGATGTATCTCAGCTGATACTTTGACGGTTGAGAATGAAGGTGGGGATGAGGAGGCGGTTTGTGAAGAGGGCAGAGGGGACATGTCTTGAGGCTGAGTGAGGTACTCCTCGATCATAGCCATGGTCTCAACAGGAAAGTCAGAAGGGGAGACCTGGGAGGCACAGGGTTTCTTAGTAGGAGGAGACGTAGAAAGTGGGGTGTGAGGAAATGAGAAGGGAGAAGAGATAGTGGAAGGTTTCGGGAGGGAGGAAGGGGAAGAACGTTTAGGTCGTCTGGTAAGAGTAGGGCGAGGAGGGGAGCGTTGAGGAAGGGGTGTGGGGATCGAGGAAGGGGTAGAGGTTGGAGTATCTGGACTGAGGACAGCAAAGGGGTTACTTATGGAGAGAAAGGGGGCCGCAGGAGGAGCAAATGAAGGACGAGGAGTGGGAGGAGGAGGAACAGAGAAAGAGAGGGTAAGAGAGGTTGTAGTAGGAGGATCCGGAAAAGTGGGATTGGAAATAAGCTGGGAGACGGGGGTAGGCGAAAAGCCTAGGCGGCGAGCTTCCTGGCGGGCTTCCCATAAAGTGAAGCCCTTCTTAAATCTGATGGATGCCACTTCTGATTCGAAGTGGTAGACAGGGCAACCCCTGTAGAAGACGTTGTGGGAACCACCACAGTTCGCACAAGTGGGAGATGTTGCAGGACATGTGGAACGAGCATGGTCAGGTTGAGCACAAAATGGGCAGCGGGCAGAGGATCGGCAGTTCTTGGCAAGGTGGCCAAAACGCCAGCAGGACTGGCACTGGCGTGGAGTAGGGCAGTAAGGTTTAACAGAGTAGTGGACCCCGGCAACATAAATGCTCTCAGAGAGATCTTGCCTTTTGAAAGTGACTGTTGGGAATGGGTTTGTAGCTTTGGGTTTTTTGGGTTTATTTAATTAATTTATTTTTTCTTTGCTTTATTTGATAGATTGAGGATAATTAACACTTGTTTCACTAATTGTAATGTGAGCGCTAGTATGAAATAAAGTCAGTCTAAAACGAGCGGCCATGGTGTTTACATCCCCTACCTGACCGGCGGCTGGTACGTGAGCCGTCTAACACCACACCACATCTTCGCCTGGTCGCCCCTGCCCTCCAGCTGTTCTAGGGGCGAACATGGTGCCCAGACCCGGGATTCTGTCACATCAAGTGATCCTGTACGTGATAATTGGCTAAGATGTCAGTGGACCAAAAGTAACAAGACGCCGGTCAGCTGGTCGAGGAGGGTGAGCCTAAAATGGCTGCCGGGACAGGGCCGGCTAACTCGACTTGAAAAGAGACCGTCACTGTGTGTGCCTCAGAAAAGGCTGTTCTTGTCGGGCCCTTTGTTCCAGTTGGGCCCTTAGTAACCAGCCAGGCCCTTTGTTCCAGTCGGGCCTTAGTTCGAGCCGGGCTCTTAGTTCCAGCCGGGCCCTTAGTTCCAGCCGGGCCCTTAGTTCCAGCCGGGCCTTTAGTTCCAGCCGGCCCCTTTGTTCCTGTCGGGCCCTTAGTTCCAGCCGGGCCCTTAGTTCCAGCCGGGCCCTTAGTTCCAGCTGGGCCCTTAGTTCCAGCCAGGCCCTTAGTTCCAGCCGGGCCCTTAGTTCCAGCCGGCCCTTAGTTTCAGCCGGGCCCTTTGTTCCTGTCGGGTCTTTAGTTCCAGCCGGGCCCTTTGTTCCAGCCGGGCCCTTAGTTCCAGCCGGCCCTTAGTTCCAGTCGGGCCCTTTGTAACCAGTCGGGCCCTTTGTTCCTGTCGGGCCCTTAGTTCCAGTCGGACCCTTTGTAACCAGCCGGGTCCTTTGTAACCAGCCGGGCTCTTTGTTCCTGTCGGGCCTTTTGTTCCAGTTGGGCCCGTAGTAACCAGCCGGGCCCTTTGTTCCTGTCGGGCCCTTTGTACCAGTCGGGCCTTAGTTCGAGCCGGGCTCTTAGTTCCTGTGCGGTACCTTGCTGTACTGTGGGGCTCCTGCAGTCCAAATTCGTAAGTGGCCCCCTTGGTGTAGGGGCTCTTTGTGTCCATGTTCGGTTAATGCCCCCTTGTGTACTGTGGGGCTCCTCCCAGTCCAAATTCGTAAGTGGTCCCCTTGGCGTAGTGTGACCATCTTGTTGTCCCAATGTTGTTAATGGTCCCCTTGGTGTACTGTGGGGCTCCTGCAGTTCAAATTCGTAAGTGGCCCCCTTGGTGTAGTGTGACCATCTTGTTGTCCCAAGGTTGTTAATGTCCCCTTGGTGTACTGTGGGGCTCCTGCAGTCCAAATTCGTAAGTGGCCCCCTTGGTGTAGAGTGACCATCTTGTTGTCCCAAGGTTGTTAATGGTCCCCTTGGTGTACTGTGGGGCTCCTGCAGTAGACCCTCTTGGCGAGCCCAGCGTGTGCGGTACAGGGGCGGGGAGTGCGACAGACCCTCCTGGCGAGCCCTGGTATGTAGTAGAGGAGTTAGTTTTGAGATGGAGTTAGTTTTGAGACGTATGACTCACCTTGCAGTCACTCTTACTACTACAGTTATGACTCACCTTGTAGTCACTCTTACTATTACAGTTATGACTCACCTTGCAGTCACTCTTACTACTACAGTTATGACTCACCTTGCAGTCACTCTTACTACTACAGTTATGACTCCCTTTGCAGTCACTCTTACTCTACATTTAAACTCATTGCAGTCACTTTACTACTACTTTAGATCCTTGCAGTCACTCTTACGATGTAGTGCAGGTGGGGGTGGAGAAGGAGTTAGTTTTGAAACAGGAGTTTGAGAAGGAGTTAGTTTTGAGGAGTTAGATTTGAGACGGGTATAGTTTGAGTTGTGGTGTGTGTGTATGTGACACACAAACAAGGGTATAGTTTGAGTCGTGGTGTGTGTGTATGTGACACACACACAAGGGTATAGTTTGAGTCACGGTGTGTGTGTGTGTGTTTAGACAGATTGAGTGGGTGAGTTCAATTGAGAAAATGAAAGAGAGAAAGAAAGACGTAGGGGTGGCCCAGTGGTGCTGTCTGTTGTGCCTGTTGTGATGCGGTCTGTTGTGTCTGTTTGTTAGTCTTTTATGCCTGTTTTGGTACTGACATTTTGGTGGCAAACAGAGGTGATCATTTTGGCGGTTAACAGAGGGGATCGTTTGGCGGCAAGCAGAGGCGATCTGTTGTGCCTATTGTGTGTATGTGTGTGCACTGAAGTGTTGTGCCTGTATTTATGTATTGTGGGGTTTTCAAGTTATGTTATTATAGGAGTATATATTTCATTATAATCCTATGGTGGGAAGAATGTTGGGAATGGGTTTGTACTTTTGGGTTTTTTGGGGTTTATTTAATTCATTTATTTTTTCGTTGCTTTATTTGATAGATTGGGGATAATTAACACTTGTTTCACTAATTGTAATGTGAGCGCTAGTATGAAATAAAGTCAGTCTGGAACGAGCGGCCATGGTGTTTATATCCCCTATCTGACCGGCGGCTGGTACGTGAGCCGTCTAACACCACACCACATCTTCGCCTGGTCGCCCCTGCCCTCCAGCTGTTCCAGAGGCGAACAGTGACTTTGGCAATGTTGGTAGGGGACTTACGGCGGCCCCGGGGTGGGATGGTGTAGCAGTAAACTGCAACGGCATCATAATCCTCTGTCAAAAGGTCGAGGAGGACATCCGCGCACTCAGACCATTCGGTGTCATCGACTGGGCAAGAACGCGGGGGGATGGAAACTGTTCCAGTGCAAGTGTTAAGAACAATGTTGGGCATGATGTCGAATGGGTTGCCGTCGAGGTCTTTAAGGTTGAGAAGTGCATGAGCTTGAGCCTCGGTGTCAACAGTCACCAGGCGGGACCGGTTGGGGCGGGTACGGAATGCAACCTTGCCAACTTGCCGTTGGAGGCATGCCGTGAAACGTAGGGCGTTAGCAGAGTAAGGGGCGGTGCTAGGGACGATGAAGAAACCGTCCCACTTTGCAGGACCAAATTGAGTGTCGAAGGAGGGGTGAGGGAGAGAAGTAGATGTGCGTGGGCGTGAGGAAGAGGAGACCGTGCTGACTGTAGTTCTCCCGACGGGAGAAGGGTTGTAGGGTGCAAGAGTAGCTACACAGGATGAGGAGGAGGACACAGAAGGTTGGGGAGGAGGAAGGGTAGAAGAAGGATCTGAAGGGGTAGAGCAGGGAGGCAAGGATGGAGAAGGTATGGAAGAGGTAGTGGGTTTGTGGGCTGGAGTGTCGCCAGGTACTGAGGATGGATTCTTGATCTGGCTAGTGGGCTCAGGAGCACTAAGTGACTCTGAGGGTCGAGTTTGGGGTACAGGCAGATTGTATTTTGGTCCGTAGTCAAAAGAGGAGCAGGGGTCGGTAAACCAGGGGGATCAGTAGGGTCATTTGGTAGAGGGGCCGGCCCTAAAGCCCCTATTAAAGTTAAAGTATCATCATTGGCCATGGTGAGCCTGGAGTAAAGAGGGGAAAATAAACAGTCATCCCCTCAAGATCTCCATGAAGGGAAAGAGCAAAGATACAAAGGGTATACCGTGCCGTGGCATCCTGAGGCCGTTTAACACTGACCCAAAGCCAGCCTCATATCCCATCAGCACGGCTCTCACACCTAAGGAGGAAAGGGGGATAGGAGGAGGCACAAGAGGAGAGATAGAAAGAAGGAGGGGAAAAAGGAGAGACAGGAAAGGCCAGGCAAAATTCGTCAGACCGAGGACAGGGGCTCGAAGCCAAGGGAGCGACCAGGTCGTCCCCATTGCGTCAGGCCCCGGGCCCGAAGCCCCCCCACGATGACAGCGGGCCTGGGAAAGGGAGGGAGAGAGAGAGAGAGAGAGAGAGAGAGAGAGAGAGAGAGAGAGAGAGAGAGAGAGAGAGAGAGAGAGAGAGAGAGAGAGAGAGGAGGAGAGAGAGAGAGAGGAGAGAGAGAGAGAGAGAGAGAGAGAGAGAGAGAGAGTTTCTGTAGCTTTTCTTAACACCGTGGGCACAGGTGTTGGGCAGCAGCGAGGGTGGGGCATGAGGGGACGCCACGCTGATACAGAAAACACACAGTGGCTTCCAGGTTGGTGTAAAATAAATAAAAAAGAAAAGGCATGACTAGAGGTTGAAAAATACTGATTAGCGATTTAACCTATAAAAGTGCGGAGGAAAAATAATAATGTCTTGGTTCATCTAAGTTATTTTTGTCTTTTTCCTCTTCTTCGTCCTCTTCCATTTTTGTTTTTTTTGTTTTTGCTTTCTTCCTTTTTTTTACCTTTTCGTCTTTTGGTCTTTATTTGTCTTTTATTCTTCCTTCTTTAATTCTTCATTGATTTTCTTTTAGTTTACCAATAAAGCGATTAAGATCATGTTGTTACTCTTTGTTATGAGTTCATATCAACCTTATGTACTATACAACCTAAATACGTTACTTACTGTTTATGTCATATACTTTATGACTACATCATTAACACTCATTACATAATCCAACATATATTTTCAAAAAAGCCTATTTTGAACCACCCAATTTCAAAACATTTATCTCCCTCCTACTGTATGCCTTATAGTGTCTTTAGACACATTTTACTCTAATTTTTTGTCCTTAGGATCTAAATAAAAATACAAAAAATACAAAAATAGCTGCTATATTAATTAAGTACTCGCAAAACAAAGAAAACAACCAAACATACACACATTCCGTAAACCCATTACAAAATATTCTTTAACGTTAACTGAGGCACCATCTTTTTCCCTTCCTAACCCCTGATTTTTTTGGGTAAAACTCCGTTGCCCATCACTTCAACCAACAACACTACCGCAAACAACAGCAAAGAAACGAACACATACAACACACTTTTCATTGAGCCACAATAATTAGTTACCAGATGTGTTTTCTCACCCAATGCTTTATCTGCAGATAACAACACTAATACTACACCACTTTTACCTCCTTTTACTTAATTTTTACTCCTATACTATATACATACACATACCACTCACAGCACATTAAGTTTTTATTATATTTTATATAGGATTCCCTTAGGTATCAAATTCTAATACGTTCTAATACACCTATAAACTCCATCCCTTTGTATTTCATCCTTATCTTACTGTCTCCTACTTACTATAATTGATCTAGGCCTAAAATTGCACGATCATAACATATAAATAGATACATTATTGGGAACGGTATGAGAGAGAGAAGAGAGAGAGAGAGAGAGAGAGAGAGAGAGAGAGAGAGAGAGAGAGAGAGAGAGAGAGAGAGAGAGAGAGAGAGAGAGAGAGAGAAAGAAAGAAAAAGAGAGAGCGTCTGTTCAGTGTCCTCTATCTCCTCCTTAACAGGGAACTAATTAACGGGGGAGAAAGTGACAAAAAAAAAAAAAAGTCCTAACATGCCACCGCTTTCTGATATGTACCCACTTAACTCTCTCTCTCTCTCTCTCTCTCTCTCTCTCTCTCTCTCTCTCTCTCTCTCTCTCTCTCTCTCTCTCTCTCTCTCTCTCTCTCTCTCTCTCTCTCTCTCTCAAGTGGTCCCTGAGGACAATGCAACGCTCTATTTTCAGACGATAAATAAAGAGAAAAGAGAGAAATAAAGATAGTGAGGAGTCTTATTCTTATATGGGCGCAGGAAAAAAAGATGGAAGGACAAAAACGTACGAAAAGGAAACATATAATTAAGCCGTTATATATTTTGGCATTGTCATTTCGTTGATAATACGAAAGAGACGGTGAATGAGAGAGAGAGAGAGAGAGAGAGAGAGAGAGAGAGAGAGAGAGAGAGAGAGAGAGAGAGAGAGAGAGAGAGAGAGAGAGAGAGAGAGAGAGAGAGAGAGAGAGAGAGAGAGAGAGAGAGAGAGAGAGAGAGAGAGAGAGAGAGAGAGGGGGAAGAGATGATATTCAAATTCAGTCTCATTGTTCATTAACCTAATTTTCGTTTATATGCATTAATGATTATTTTTTCTCTTCTTCCTCCTCTTCTTCTGCCTCTCTAATCAGATATGGAACTATGGAAATACATCCTAAGTAGTGATAGTAGTGGTGGTGGTGGTGGTAACGATGCTGGTGACAATCCTGAGGTGGACAATTTATAAGCGATGCTGGTGACAATGCTGAGATGGACTATGAAGGTGGTGGTGATGAGTGGTGGTGGTGGTTGTAAGCTGTGGTGGTTTTAAGTGGTGGTGGTGGTAGTGATGTTACAGCAGAAGATCGATGTAATTGTGAAACATGGCTAAGAATGGGTCTCTCTGTCTCTGTCTCTGTCTCTGTCTCTGTCTCTGTCTCTGTCTCTGTCTCTGTCTCTGTCTCTGTCTCTGTCTCTGTCTCTGTCTCTGTCTCTGTCTCTGTCTCTGTCTCTGTCTCTGTCTCTGTCTCTGTCTCTGTCTCTCTCTCTCTCTGTCTCTCTGTCTCTGTCTTCTCTGTCTCTTCTCTCTCTGTCTCTCTTCTCTCTCTCTTCTTCTCTCTCTCTCTCTCTCTCTCTCTCTCTCTCTCTCTCTCTCTCTCTCTCTCTCTCTCTACCCGTTAGGGTGGCTCGGTTGGTAGAGGTGAGGGCTCGCGTGCAGTGTCCCATGCGTTCGATCCCACCAGGTTCCCGCCAGGTTCATCCTGGCGTGGTGGCACTTTGTATAGTCAATAACCTTGTCGTTGGTCCTTGCAAAGTGTCTAGATATATATGATCAAAGTACTCTCTCTCTCTCTCTCTCTCTCTCTCTCTCTCTCTCTCTCTCTCTCTCTCTCTCTCTCTCTCCTCTCTCTCTCTCTCTCTCTCTCTCTCTCTCTCTCTCTCTCTCTCCATAATTCCTGCATCCAATAGTAACTTTAACCCCATTTTTTTCCTTCAATGTTTTTTACCCCTAGAATCCATGTCCAGAGGCTGAAGCGACGCTTACACTAAAAATGCTACAATCAAAACACATATCATTCAGGCGATACCCTTACCATGACCTAACCTAACAGAACGCCGCAGACACCACTGTCTGTAATGGTGATGGCATTGAAGACGCCACTGGCACCACTGACTCCCATAAACCATAGCACACCAACGGCAAAACTATGGTCGCCATGGTAGTATGAGAGGAGAGTAAAAACCCTCCATAAGACCAGCGATTTATATGTCCTTAATTAACGAGCATAGGTAACGAGAGGTTATTCTGTGAAATGATAAGAGAGAGAGAGAGAGAAAGAGAGAGAGTCCACAGCCGAGCTCACCCCTAGTCAAGGCCTTCACCAGCAGTCTCCAACAACCCGTCAGCCACAAAACACAGTCGTCACATTACCTTCTCGTTCCTCTGTATATCACCAGCCGGTTACTGTCACCTCTGCAGCCTCCCAACACATCGCCTTGGGACCATCAAGCCACTGACCACACAAAACACACACACACAGACACACACACTCGATAATGCAAATTGTGTGTCACTCTATTGAGGATTTCAGCGACATCTGACAGCCCATCTCTCCTCTGAGTTCGAACGCGGTCCGAGGGTTTGAATCTTTAGGGAATGAATCCTTTTGAATCCCTACAACAAATGAGGTGGACAGAGGGAGGGAGGCGGAGGAAGGAGGGAAGAGGGAGGGAGGAGGAGGAAAGAGGGAGGGAGGAGGAGGAAAGAGGGAGGAAGGAGGGAAGAGAGAGGGAAATATGCACGACGAAGGGAACTTGGACGAAAAAGAAATAGTTAAAGAAGAAAGGTAAGAAAGAAAGAGGTAAATGTAAAGTGAAAAGAGGAGGAAAATATAAGTACCCCTCTCTCTATCTCTCTGTCAGGAGCCACGCACGCCAAGCAGCGCTGACAGAGCCTTGTCAATCACCTTTACGGGGCGGGGCGAGTGAGGACATGATGACAATTAAAGGAATATAAAGGAACAGCCAAACAGCAACAAACACTTAAGGTTCAATGGAGGGTTTTTGCGGATACCTTTGAAGAACTACACGACATTATGTATACAAGGAAGTAGTGCAGGTTATAGGTTGTCAGGGAAATATTATAAGAAAGGGAAAGTTAATACTACGGACAGATAACATATATTTGCAAGCGAGTGAGAAAAATGTGGAACACATCCCCACGAATAGTAAAATAAAGCAACTGAAAGAATACAACAATGACCGTCGATGTTGTGATTTTTAACCAATTGAATAGCACCATAGAGACTCATAGTTAGTACATCAAAGCTATGATAAAAAGACTTAACTTGTATTGGGATACGAGAAGCTAACCAGAAGCACCTTAACACCTAAACTCGCAGCTCCTGAGGCACCTGTACCACCACCACCTTGGTACACACACTCAATCAATCAATCATTGGGGGCATACGCCGGGGGGCGCGTCGCCTCGCCCACCCTACGACGCCACTCCCGGGGGTCACCACGCGCGAGCTCCCATGCAGGCTCCTTTCCCATACCAAGCAGCTCTCGACAAGAAACATCAACTTGCCCCAGCCACGAGCCTTGTGGGCGCCCCCTTGGCCTCCTCCACGCCGGATTGTCTCTTACAGATACAACCCTATGGGAAGGATCGGTTTCAGGGTAGCGTGCCACATGCCCATATAGCCGAAGTTGGCGCTGACGGACTATGCAGGTAATAGGCCTCGATTCAGTCTCACGGTGCAATCGCTGATTTGACACGTAATCATCCCAGCGATACCCCATGATTCTACGAAGACACTTATTACCAAAGGCATTGATTCGTCTCTTCAAGTCACTATTTAGTGTCCATGTCTCACAACCATAGAGTAAGACAGGGATCACAAGCGACTTGAAGATCCGGATCTTTGTCCTTCTGCACAGGTACCGACAACGCCAAATACTCCCGCTGAGCGAGTCCATAACACCGTGGGCTATGCCAATCCGCCGTAAGACTTCTTGACGTGACCCGCTGTCATTATGGACTGCGCTACCAAGGTATGTAAAACTTTCCAAGATCTCAATGTCCTCGCCACATGCATGAACAGACTGTACTGCTTCATCTAGTAAGTCTCCAAACACCTGGACCTTGGTCTTGAGCCAGGAGACCTCAAGTCCCAAAGGCTTTGCCTCCTCGTGCAGCGCCTCGAGCGCCATCACCAGGACCTCCAGCGACTCAGCAAAGATTACTGCATCATCGGCAAAAACAAGATCAGTGATCTTAGTGTTGCCGACGGATGCTCCACAATCACTTTGATCTACAACCTTGTCCAATACCCAGTCCATACAAGCGTTGAAAAGTGATAGGGCAAGGACGCACCCTTGCCTCACTCCTGTATTCACTTGAAAGAAGCTGGATACACCTGCCCCACACTTCACAGCACTCTCAGTCCCAGAATACAAACCAGTTATCAAACCAATAGTCCTTGCAGGAATCCCTCGAAGTCGCAGAAGATCCCAGAGTGACTCACGATGCACTGAGTCAAACGCCTTCTTGAGATCAACATAGGCTGCAAGCATCCCCTGTCGAAACTCACGTCGGCGTTCCACCACACTGCCTTCCCACAAACATATATACAGGTGGTGGGGTCATAATACAACCCTTTGCCCCCCCGTCACACCCACACGCATAAGGAGGTTACGTAATGTTCAGAATAGCTTTTGTTTACCTGCTAAAAAAATCATACACGCGAATTACGTAAATTAGTTGACAGTAAGTTCAAAGATAAGTTGATAAGTTGAAAATACTACCGACAGTTTTGAGAAATTGATGTACATTCTAGTTTTTTACATAATCTTATCTTATATCTACTTATTTCATACTAATGCACAAGTAGTAATGTACAATAGTAAATAAGTTGTTAAGTCTTTAGTCCTACCGGCAGCTTTATGCAAATGATGTGCGTTAATGTGCTTATTACATAACTACCTCTACAATAGAGAGTCTTGCATATCTAAAGAGAGTGATCTATATTTTACTTATTGCATACTAATGTGCATACATAGGCTGGGGGAATTATTTTGGATGGAGCAATACATGATGAATGCGACGAGAGGAGCAGCCCTAACAAGGCAATTATAAGAGCGCTTAGCGATGTTACGGTCATACATATGTTACCTAAAATCCAAACACACTCATGCACTCCAGTCCCTCCTCCCCCTAACAACACCCTCCCCCTACAAGCAATAAACACATCCAAAAGCATGATTTTTAGAGCATCAATGATATGTTGTCTCTTATAAAGGTACTCTTAAGCTGAACCAACCCTTTCCCCCTCCAACACACACACACACACACATCGATATCATCAAACATCAGGACATGAGTTATACGCAGCTATATACATACATATACACACACACACACACACAAGCTATATGATCCAGGAATAAGTACAGCATATAAACACCTGAATAAACACGTTAACACACACACACACACACACACACACACACACACACACACACACACACACACACACACACACACACACACACACACACACACACACATCAGTAACGTAGAAACGATCACTTTACTAAATATGTACGTACTTATAATCTACATCAAATCTACTTATAAACGCTTAACTTCGTCTTTACTTAACAATAGTTACTACATTGTTTTCAAAACTACATTGCAGTATCCTATTTTCAACAAACACAAACATAATAATAAGCAATAGGCTACATTAAGGTTATTTCACTTCCTATCACCAGCTTTCGATATACGAGTATTCAAGAAATTAATATCTTGGGTAAATATCACATCCAAGAAATATGCCATAAGCTTGCGTGAAAACAGATATATTAACAGATATATAAGATAAGATACTTTGATCCTATCTAGACACTTTGTAAGTACCAACGACAAGGTTATTGACTATACAAAGTGCCACCACGCCAGGTTGAACCTGCTGGGATCGAACCGCTGATCGAAAGCAGGGACGCTGCACGCGAGCCCACAGCTCTATCAACCTAGTCACCCTGACGGGTAGATATATTAACAAAAAACATAAACATAAATACTATTGTGACTTTTCTCTCCAATACATTTCTCCAATATCGGTATTCGCTATATATGAAAATTCTAAAAAAACAGAAGAATTAACAAAAAGCTAGACATACAACACCCCCCAAAAAATGGACTATTGAACTAGAGTGTCCGGTAATCTGTTACCTTTCTATATGAAAAAATATAAACAATGTAAATGCCAGCGTATATGTTACAAGACAATACAAATATGTAAAGGAATTAAAAATGGCACGGGAACACATTATTTGTTGAGGTATTACAAAGTCTATTCCATGGTGCCTGCCTGGGGGAAGGTAACAGCCTATACGTACCCTTTACCTTTTTTATTTTTTTTGACAGCCTATTTTTTTCTTTTAAATTTTTTGTCTATTTGTATTTTTTGTCACCTTTTACGTAATGTCTTACCGATTACACGAGGAAAATAATCCATTGCTTTCTCTATCTTTATATTCAGGTGTTGATTGAGGAGACTGCTTTTTCCTCTATTATTGTTTGTTGGACCTTTTAGTCGTACAAAAAACTTATTACTAATACTTTTAATTTATTATTGGTTTTCTAGGTTAATATCATGTTACGATATGATCGTCTTCCCTACTTATGCAAAAGTCGAACAACTCTCTCTCTCTCTCTCTCTCTCTCTCTCTCTCTCTCTCTCTCTCTCTCTCTCTCTCTCTCTCTCTCTCTCTCTCTCTCTCTCTCTCTCTCTCTCTCTCTCTCTCTCTCTCTCTCTCTCTCTCTCTCTCTCTCTCTCTCTCACTGTCTGTCTGTGTCTGTCTCTCTCTCTACACTACACTGAACTACCTAGTCCAGTGGTTCTCAACCTTTTTCACTCCATTCCCCCCTTCATGAATTATCAACATTCGTGTGGCTCCCCTTAATTTTTCTCCCAAATCCCACCCCGCCAAAAAAAGTAAAAAAAAAAAAAAAAAAAAAAAATGTTGATGAAGAGAACACCCTTGCTTTATTACAAAGTTTACAGTCATAATTATCTTATATTTGATAGATTTCTGTGATATGCTTAACTTACATCACTTGCCTACAAAAGACTAGCGGACACTAGCAAATTTGAATCTGGTTGGGAAAAAGTTCAATTAATCTCTGCATATTTTATCACACATCAGTGGGAAGGCTGATATTGTTTCTTTTCAGTCAGTTGACGAATCTGAGGTTGTGTCACTGACAATGCACATCTCATGTCGGGGTCCACATCCAATCGGTTCCGGCTCTTATTCTTGATTTGTAGAAGGGTGGAGAAACCAGACTCACATAAATAGGTAGTTGAAAAAGGCAAGAGTAGTCGAAGTGCAATCTCACTGACTTTTGGATATGACTGATGCATTGAACACCAGAATACATTCAGAGATTTTTCTTCACAGAGATATTTGGCAGCAGAATCATGTTTGAGATCAAGGAACTCGTCCTGAACATCACTGGGAATGGTAGTAATATCAAGAGTGCCAGAGAATGGATTCATTACCAACATCCCTTCTTCCTCCTCGAATTCTGGGAAGTACCTATTAAGTTCACTTTCCAAGGATCTCAGATGCTGAGTGATTTCAGTTTTAAGTAATGGGTCAAGTAGACTATCTTCTTTATTCTCGTCAAGGACAGCTGAAAGGTTTTCAAACATGGCAACATTCCCGGCACCGACTTTCCTTTGCCAATTCTGGAGCTTGGCAAGAAATCCACGAAGACAATCCATCAGGTGAAACACATTTCTTTCCTTGCCCTGTAGCTTCAGATTCAACCTATTTAGCTGCTCAAATATATCTGCTAAATATGCAAGACGTGGCTCCCACAAAACCTCATTGAAGTGACTCAACAGATCATCTTTCCCTTGCATTTCCAGGAACAATTTAAGCTCCCCCCGAAGTTCAAACACTCGATTCACAACATTGCCCTTGGAAAGCCAGCGCACTTTGGAGTAAAAGAGGAGAGCTTCATGCTCCGAATCCATGTCTCTCAAAGGTTCTGGAAAAGGCGAGAGTTCAGAGCTCCAGATTTTACAAAGTTGACGCATTTGACCACTGCCTCCAGGATCTTGCAAAGTTCATCAGGGAGGGTTTTCGACGCCAGTGCAAAACGATGGATCATACAATGAACCCCCTTGGCATTCGGAGCTACTTCCTTGACACGCTTCTGGAACCCTGATTTTGATCCCAGCATCGCTGGAGCCCCGTCTGTACAGACTCCACAACAATTTTCCCAGGGGATCCTGTTAGCTTTGAAGAAAGAAGATAGCTTTTCCATCACATCTTTAGCTGTTGGGGTGGTCTCAAGCTGTGTACATAACAGATATTCTTCCTTGATATCACACAAGAAAACATACCTAACAAACACGAGTAGCTGTGCACAAGAACTCACATCCGTTGACTCATCCAGCTGTATTGCAAACATACCAGTTGGAGACGATTTGATCTCCTGTATCACTTTTTCCTTTATGTCATCTGACATTTCATTAATTCTCCGCTTCACTGTGTCGTTTGACAAGGAAATTTGTTGAATTTTACGTTCACTTGCATCTCCAAGAACACGCTTGACCATCTTTAAAGTACATGGCTTGATTAAGGTTTCACCAATTCCAATGATCTGAAACTCGAGAAATGCCAGTGGTCGCTGGCAGTTTTAACTCAAAGGTTGGTCTACTGTGTTTTGGCTTCGCGACTAATATTTTTCATAAATTAATTTCGCGATAAACATTGATGCACCGCATCTGAATACCAAAAGATATAGTTCTTCTGTTGTTCTACTAATTATATGGATGACATGCATTACGATGGAAGGTTCTATAATAGCAATTTAATGCAAATTACTCGCCTCGAGTAGCAAAGCTTAATATATTTTTTACATGTATATTGTGGCATGTAAAATTTGGGCGATGTTCACACTGTTTTCTAAGACAGTACTGCTGCGTCTGGCAAACGCTTGTCAAAATACAATAAGCAATGCCTTGGAAAAACGAAGAAAAAAGAATGCCGAAATCGGCTTGTTGCTGCGACAATGTAGGTTATAATTGTGGAGGCGACACGCCGCGGCGGGGAGTGGTGGGCGGGGAGATTGTGGCGGGAAGATTGAATCAAAACATTACCACTTCACGCGTCGACTCATTGCACTTCCAGGCTTTCTATCTGATTGATACACAATAATAACAGGAAAATATGACTGCCTAGGTATAGATAACTTCTAAACATACGTGATTGACTATATAATATCAAAGAGTAGCATTTACCTCGCCTCCTCAACTATAACCTCCATGGTTATTTGGTTATATACAATGTTTTACAGAATCAGGCTTCTATATAATATACATATAGAAGAAAATCGTTCTTAATATTATACTTTTGTGTTTTAAGTGCAGTGGAATAAGCCCATATTTTGTTTTCCAGTAGACCAACTTATTATCAAAAAAGTGAGTTAAAACTGCCAGCAACCCCTGGCATTTTGGGTTCCAGTTCTCTCGAATTGTGTGGGGCTTCTTTTGCTTCGCTATTTCGAGGGCAACCTCGTATGATGCCTCAACTACACTTGAGGTCTGTTGTTGGAAAGCACCAGTCGCATCCAGTTTCTCTTTTCCCAAACTACTTTCGTGGCGCCTGAAGAAATCGGGGTCTTTCTCAGCATACTGTGGATGGATGGTCAGCAAATGATGCTTCAACTTACTAGGCCTCATAGAATCGTTCCCCAGCACTTTGAAGCACAGTACACACTGAGGTTTCTCGATGCCATCAGCGAGGATTGATGTAAATCCGTAGTTAATGTACTCTTCACTGTACTTCCGCTTCTTACTAACACTAGTAGCCATCGCAAATCTACGGAAAATAAAGAAGACAGAACATCAGAACAAACATTAAGTGATAGGACAAAAGAATGATAATGAAGGACAGATAAATAGGACAAGTGATAAAATAACAAACACACAAATATCCACATACATAACACATCCATGCACTCACAAATTAAGCACACACACAGTCATACACAAACATACACACAGAGAGTAAAGATGATAAAAATTCACACTCAAGCTAGCAAGCTGAAATGTACTTTCTACAGCAAGAACACGCCTCCTTTGACAAGCACTGCCCCAATTGAAATAATAAGAATAGCGAGTCACATCAATATTAGCACTAAAAAAAAAAGCAGGAATACCTGAGTAGGAAATGAGCATGAAAAACAATGATACCAAAAAATAAGAAATATTTCACACACGAAAAACAGCGACCGCATTTATAATTGTCGAACAAAATAAGTAACACAGTATATGGTTCAGAATCAATTATACCCACATGTTTACGTGATGATATCCCAGGCCACACTGAGATCATTCGATCGCCTCTCTCCCTCAGTCTCCCGGTGACTCACCCTCACTCACCGCCCGTGTCTCTCACCCGTCTCATACGCGTTCGTTCTCCTCCGCGTTTTCTATCACACCTATACTGCACAAACAATTACAATTTCGCACACATCCATACATACACACGTACACACACATTCGTAACAATATTATGTAACAAAATTTTATGGTCAACTTAATTATTAATCAATTAATTATTAAAACAAGAACATTTTCTTTGCCAGGACAGTGATGCAAGTTTTTTTTTTAACTCAGATTCCTAACATTATTTATAAATGTATAATTTGCAACAGCCCACCATGGCCCCTTAAATTCTTGCCATGGCCCCCTTGGGGGCCATGGCCCCCAGGTTTAGTCAAAGCTATAATAATGTTAGGAATCAATGCTACACAGGTACACGTAGTGTTGAATTTCTTTCCACGCCTGTGCATTTAATCTATAATAATATAAGCGAAAGTGTGTGTGTGTGTCTGCTCTAAGTGCCGCCCCCTGGGGCGGAATCCCCTCATATGGCACAGTTTTGGAACCGGGTCGAGCAGGGGAAGGTTTTAAGCCCCCTTATGAGATGATCCTATCACTTTTTTTTTCTTTTTTTTAGCAGCCTATTAGCGAGAATTGTGAAAAAAAGTGGGTTGCGAGAATTGAGGAAACCTTGATGTAGGGTGATGGGTAATGGGTGAGTGAATGGGTGGGGTGATGGGTAATGGGTGTGGGGTGATGGGTGAGTGAATGGGTGGGCGGTGATGGGTGATGGGTGAGGGAATAGATAGGGGGTGATGGGTAATGGGTGAGTGAATGGGTGTATGGTGATGGGTAATGGGTGAGTGAATGTGTGGGGGGTGATGGGTAATGGGTGAGTGAATGGGTTGGGGGTGATGTGAATGGGTTGGCGTTAATACATACATTTCTACATCCATGATTTCAGGAAAGCTAGAAGGGGCTATCTGGAGAGTCTGTGTTTGGTGGGCCGAAGGCCCACCAATAGCCCTCCGCAGGAGCTAGCCAAAAAGTCCGCCCGGCGGGCGGCTTTGCATCTAGTAATAATATAAAATAGAATATTGTAGTCACCAGGGAAACACATTTTACGAGGGACACAATATTTCACCTGCATTTAGGCGCGGAGGAATAAAACAGTGTATTGCGTCACCGTGATGTGGAGAGTCGAGCTGGAGACGATAAGACTCGTAGGAACATTTTTATTCCTTAATATAGTTCGATCTATACATGAGTTACTATTTACTATTATTGTCTTGTTGGTATTGCCATCACTATCATGGTTATTAGTCTTGTCTGGTGTTGTGATATTGATTTAATTAATAATCTTGACGGGTGAAGATTGGGGATATCGGTTAGACTTATGTTTAGTTTTTGTATCAGTGAAAAGTTATATTCCTTAACATTGATTATAACGATGTACTTTACTAGGAAATCACCACCACCACCGATGTATGCCCTGACATATGCCTTTGACTTCAACCTTAACCCTTCATATACATACATACATACATACATACACACACTATACAGTATTGGTCAAAGGCA
Organism: Chionoecetes opilio; assembly: GCA_016584305.1. Taxonomy (NCBI): domain Eukaryota; kingdom Metazoa; phylum Arthropoda; class Malacostraca; order Decapoda; family Majidae; genus Chionoecetes; species Chionoecetes opilio. The sequence continues at coordinate 156,286 of JACEEZ010021112.1, forward strand.
GATGATATACCTATACTTTGCTGCAACATCTTGGGTCAGATAAACAAAACATGTGTGTGAAAGACTGCGTTGCTTCCCTCTCCAATTTGTTTTTATTGTTTCTCCCTCTTGACAGTTGACACAGCAGCTAAAGAAAAGTCTTGCTTCAATAACACACACACACACACACACACACACACACACACACACACACACATACACACACACATCGCCACGATGGTCAAGTTAATAGCGTCCTGGCCTGCCATTCTGTGGTAGCCGGTTCGAATCCTCACTGTTCCCAGGGATTTTTTTCTGACAAATTCGGGCGGTTACTGTCCCCCTTGAGCAAGGGGATGGGAGTGTGTGGTGTGGGAGGTCCCAGCATTACCCAAAGATCGGTAATAATGAGCTCCAAACTCGCACCGGGAGAGTGAATCTGGCGATCGCGAGGTAAAACTGCACAACTACTCCAACCCTTTTTACTTACTAATCTTCCGCTCTACCCAAAAAACTTGGGGACCTGTCGGTTACCGAGATTTTGGGTGGCGGAGAAAATTATACAAAAAAAAAATATATATATATATATATATATATATATATATAAAGTCACTTGTTTAAAAAAAAGGCTTAATCTATGGGAAAATCTAAACTAAATTAAACCTAACCTAACCTTACTTAACATAACCTACCCTGGCGTATTAACCTCCTAGCCTTTGCCTTTGTACTTAATATTTTTCAGGCACCTCAGACTTTATAGAGGCAGTGTGGTTTAAAAAGGCCTGACCGCACACTGGAACCTTTGCAGATAATTAATTACAGTAAGTGTACTATATGCTGCCGTAATGTCATTTATATCAGCTTGGAGCAGTGCTTATGCAGTTTAACCCCTATCTTTTATGTCTTCACAAACAGCCTGTCAAATCACGCCCCTTGACACAAGCCTATCATACAGCCGCCATAAGCCATCACACAGCCTATGGAATTCCCATAACAGACCTTCTCCATACTGCACAGCCTACTTGGAAATAAACAAACTCACCTCAAACATGCCAACCCAACAAACAAGAAAAATGAAATTAATACCGATAACTGTATTACTGCAAGTGACATAGCTAACTAATAAGCCATCATCAGGACACGGCATCCCCGTCTCTATGAACCTCCACAATACAGCCTAACACACAGCATAATGACACAGCCGCATTAACGCGGCCTAACAGCATCCTAACAACACTGTGTGCTGAAAGGAGGGTGATTATGCTGATGTGCCTCACAAAAACCACCACGCGTGATATCCTGAAAACTAATCCTTGACCACACTGTTACGGGGATAAAGGGAAGGAAAAATATATCATGAGTCATGTTGCGCAAGGACTTCGTGGCAATTATGAACATGAAAAAAAAAAAATATGATGAATAAACCATGCTACTCTTGAATGGCTGAAAACTATAAATGTCATGATAATTATTTCACTGCCATAGGGAATATAAAGGCAGCGAAATAATACTGGGCCGAGAAAATATACTTAAATCACGTGCCGTTAATTGAAGAACTACGTTAATTATATGAAAGAAATGAACGAATTATAAAAATGGGAAAAATAATGAAGAATCCAAGCCATGCACGGCCTTGGCAGCACTGCGGGAGACGAGGCGACAGTGGCTTGACGACGGCTGACTTCTGCCCTCATTACTTCCTTCCTTCCTCATATAATCATGTTTTCCCTCCCTCCTACCTGCAGTCTGCACATACCACCCCCTTCACAGCTAACACATCCCTCCCCTCCACCACACAGCTGGAAACACGGCCCAAGCCTTCACCAGGCTGTACTAATACCAATAATTTAACCCCGGCAATTTGAGGGCAGCTCGTCACCCTACCATCACTCCCTCACCGCCACACTCAATCAATCAATCATTGGGGGCATACGCCGGGGGACGCGTCGCCTCGCCCACCCTACGACGCCACTCCTGAGGGTCACCACGCGCGAGTTCCCATGCAGGCTCCTTTCCCATACCAAGCAGCTCTCGACAAGAAACATCAACTTGCCCCAGCCACGAGCCTTGTGGGCGTCCCCCCCTTGTGGCCTCCCTCCACGCCGGATTGTCTCTTACAGATACAACCCGTATGGGAAGGATCGGTTTCAAGGTAGCGTGCCACATGCCCATATAGCCGAAGTTGGCGCTGACGGACTATGCAGGTAATAGGCCTCGATTCAGTCTCACGGTGCAATCACTGATTTGACACGTTATCATCCCAGCGATACCCCATGATTCTGCGAAGACACTTATTACCAAAGGCATTGATTCGTCTCTTCAAGTCACTATTTAGTGTCCATGTCTCACAACCATAGAGTAAGACAGGGATCACAAGCGATTTGAAGATCCGGATCTTTGTCCTCCTGCACAGGTACCGACAACGCCAAATACTCCCGCTGAGCGAGTCCATAACACCGTGGGCTATGCCAATCCACCGTAAGACTTCTTGACGTGACCCGCCGTCATTTTGGACTGCGCTACCAAGGTATGTAAAACTTTCCAAGATCTCAATGTCCTCGCCACACACATGAACAGACTGTACTGCTTCATCTAGTAAGTCTCCAAACACCTGGACCTTGGTCTTGAGCCAGGAGACCTCAAGTCCCAAAGGCTTTGCCTCCTCGTGCAGCGCCTCGAGAGCCATCACCAGGACCTCCAGCGACTCAGCAAAGATTACTGCATCATCGGCAAAAACAAGATCAGTGATCTTGGTGTTGCCAACGGATGCTCCACAATCACTTTGATCTACAACCTTGTCCAATACCCAGTCCATACAAGCGTTGAAAAGTGATGGGGCAAGGACGCACCCTTGCCTCACTCCTGTATTCACAGGAAAGAAGCTGGATACACCTGCCCCACACTTCACAGCACTCTCAGTCCCAGAATACAGACCAGTTATCAAACCAATAGTCCTTGCAGGAATCCCTCGAAGTCGCAGAAGATCCCAGAGTGACTCACGATGCACTGAGTCAAACGCCTTCTTAAGATCAACATAGGCTGCAAGCATCCCCTGTCGAAAATCACGTCGGCGTTCCACCAGGACACGAAGCGCTAGGATACGGTCCGTTGTTGACTTACCAGGCGTGAACC
>JACEEZ010021112.1:164396-194396 GCA_016584305.1 Chionoecetes opilio
GTTGGTGTTTGACTGATCCTCACAGGCGCGGTCTAATTGATCATTTCTTGCTGGCAGGAGCTCTGTCAATCTGTCGTGTGTCTCAGCTGGTAGATTGTCAGTGCAGGTGCGAGTGGCAAATGAGGAGGCGAGCCTCTCTGCTTCGCGAGCAGGGTCCGGGTGGGGGAGTCGGATGGGCCGCTTGTTGCCTGTGATGACTTGTAACTGTCGCCACATTTCACCGAGTGACGAGTGGGAGTCGAGCCCACTCGGGAAGTTGTTGGAAGTGTCGGGTGTGATAGGGGGAGTAGCGTGAGTTTTTATCTGTGATTTTTGCTGCTGGGTTGGCAGAAGGGGGCTCGTGGAGTTTTGAGGTGAGTGAGTGAGGAGCGTCTGATCGACTAGTCGCCCTACCAGGGGCATCACGACTGACGAGTCCACTTCCTTCTGGAGGAGTGTCGCTATGGACATAACTAGGCTGGAGAGGAGGTCTTTCAGAGCTGTTAGTGGGAGAGTGACAAGACTCTCCCTGTCTGTGGTCGGCTGTGAAGGTGGTGTGGCTGTTGCCGTGGGAGGTTGGGTGGGGTGAGCTGTGATGTTCAGGTGGGCTTGATTGTGTGTTGCCACGGAGGGTATTGAAGCAGGATTTAGGGGGGTGAGCGGGGATTGATTTTGTCGTGTCTGGATCTTGGGAGCAGGTAGGGATGGAAACTCCTCGAGGATGTTGGGAGGAGTAGATTGTGCGGGGCGGGGCTGACGAGGAGCGCCCCATGTGAAGGTTCCTGGTGGGGCCTCGGAGTGTTTCTCCAGCCATGCGGCTTGACCTTGTATTCCCTGAAGGACGTGTCGTTGCCTCTCTTCGCATTTGGGGTTCCATGCGTGGTGAGCTTTGCCGCGCGCAGATGGGGCAGCACGATGTGATTTGTTCCTTTCTTTTGAATTTCTCGAGACATATGGAGGTGTCGTGAGGGGCGCTGCATATACCGCATTTCTTGGCCTGTCGACAGCGATAGATGGTGTGGCCGAAAGCGTGGCAACGATAGCAGCGCGTGGGCTCCGGGGAGAAGGGGCGGAGGTAAAATGTTCCCCACACTCCCAGGTCCAGCTGACTGGGTAGAGTTTGTCCCTTCAGTGTGACGCGAACCTGACGTGTTGAGACTCCATCTCTCGTGGCGGTGCAGCGAGTCGTCTCCAGGACATGGGGGTGTTTTTGAAGGGGTTCCAGCGGGAGGCGGAGTACCCACTCCGCCTATTCCTGTGATTTTTGGTGGGGTGGGCTGTACTAGGTGTAGCTTCACAGGTTTGGAGTTGACGGATGTGAGGCTTAGAAGAGCAGCTAGAGTTTCTTCGTCCTTGGGGTGAAGTAAGAAATCGTTGTCTCTGCCGGGGCGGGCTGTGAAATTCAGCTCTGGATAGACGTCCTCTATGGCGTCTATCAGGGTATAGGGAGTCTCGAATCCCTCTGTCAGAGGAACTCGTACCATTGGGGCTGTTGATTGAGGTAGAGCAGTCTGAGGGGCCAGTTGAGGGCGTGAGTTTGGTTTTGTGCGAAGTGGTTGTAGGGTCCGAGGCTGGGCTGTGTCGCCAGAGTTTCCCGAGCCAGGGGAGGTGGTGGGGATGTCGGAGGAGGTGGCATTTCTGTCTCTGCGGGCCTGGGCTTTGGACTTAACCTCTTTCCATGGCTCAGGGTTGGCGATGTTAGTCACAGTACTAGTGGAAGGTAGGAGAATCTCTTGGTTGTTTAAAGAGGGTAGAAGCGTCGCGTTAATGGGGTTGTCGGGTGTGTCGGGGGCGGCGGGAGTGCAAGTCCCGTTATCAAGTGTGTCGTTGCTGGGTGTGCTGGACCCGTTGTCAGGAAGTGTGACGTCTATGTCTTGTTCTCTCTCTCTCTCTCATCTCTCTCTCTTTCTCTCTCTCTCTCTCCCCTCTCTCTTCTCTCTCTCCTCTCTCTCTCTCTCATCTCTCTGTCTCTCTCTCTTTTTCACTCAATATATATATATATATATATATATATATATTATATAAGTATATATATATATATATATATATATAATATATATATATATATATATATATATATATATATATATATATATATACGTTATTAAACATATACTATATATATGCTGAGAGAGAGAGAGAGAGAGAGAGTAGAGAAGAGTAGGAGAGAGAGAGGAGAGAGAGAGATGAGGAGAGAGAGAGAGAGAAAGAGGAGAGAGGAGATGAGTGAGAGAGAGAGAGAGAGAGAGAGAGAGAAGCATAGGGTGAGCGACGCGGTGATGTGTTTAGTTAACGCTAATTATGCATGGTGCTAATTAATTTATCAGAAAACGAAATATATTTTATCTACATCATTTTTTCGGGCCCATTTGTTCTACATCAACGCCTCAGACAAGTGGCGAACACTAACTAAGCTATTATTTAATGGCAGAAATGATAAATTAGACTAGTAAGAGGAAGTAAATTTGTGTAAAACAGTCAAAATACGGATGCCGTCTTGGACTCGTTTGTGTTGGTACGACTGCACAGATCTCCATCCACTCCCCGGTCAGTTGAAAACAATTCTTGACTACCCCACCCGTCAGGTTACGACTGTTGGAAATATCCACCTGCTGGGACTTGACGAGCATTCTTGCATATAGCCCAATGACACCATGAAATAGACTGCGTATAAACTTCGGTTCTATATAGCCTATGTGACCATATACGTAACTAAGTAGAAAAGCTTATTAACGTATCAGTAATTCTTCATATCTTTATACAGAAACAATTTTAAGGAATGTTTCTCTATATTATTATCATGACTATCATTATAACACATCACTGCGTTAATGCTGATCTCGATGTATGTTACCGCCAACACAACGTTACACTATCACAAGACGATGGGAGGAGAGGAATAACGAATAATTGAATATCCAGACAAGGGTGTTAAGGATGTGGACTGAGAACACTGGATAAAAAAGGGAGAAGAGAAAAAAGAGGAAGATGAGTGAGGGTTTGGGTGTAGGGGAAGCGTAATCCACAGGTGACTGCAGGCAAACAGTCTTACACCTTCGTCAGGTTATGAAGGGAAACGCCTTGATTTATTGCCTGAATCAGTTATTTGAGGAGTAATGATAGACAATAACACTCACTTTTTGTTGATGGATCAGGTTTAATGACTGCATACAAACCCTACAACAGTATTTACAATTACAAAAAAATAACGGCGAACTACAAACTACAAACTACTCTCTCTCTCTCTCTCTCTCTCTCTCTCTCTCTCTCTCTCTCTCTCCTCTCTTCTCCTCTCTCTCTCTTTTCTCTCTCTCTCCTCTCTCTCTCTGACACACACACACACACACACACACACACACACAAAACACGACACGTCACACGCACTGAGCGGCCATAAACACACGAAAAGAAAAAAAACTAGATAAAAAAAAAACACACGTGAGGTTTGATGTTGGAGGAGGAGGAGGGTAAAGGGAGGGGGGACGCAAATGCAAGTCAAACACCCCAGGAGACCCACTACTGACGCGGCGGGGGGGAGTGAAGGGTGGGATGGCGGTGAAAGGGGACACAGGGGATTACGTATATGTACTTTTGTTATTCACACATTAATGGACCCGTTTACTCACACCTAAAACACGGAGTATTATGAAGCTTTGGATGCAATATAGGCTACATATCACTGTACTCATATTCTTTTTGCTGAGAAATGCACCATAAATGAAATATATGGCTTTTTTGGGGCCAAAATATCACAACACGGCGGAACGCGCTGTGATTGGTTGTGACGTAGTAGGTGTACAGTCTCAGATCTCGCCTGATCAGCTGATCGGCTTGTTTAGGCTCAGCAGACCGTCAGTACCTATCCATTCAACATGTTCCAGACAAAAAGAACATATTATGCTTGGTTTGTGCCAATGTGCGAAAACACCACAATTAAAACTCCAGAGAAAGTGTTTATAACTATGCCTAAAGACAAGAAAAAGAGGAAACAGTGGTGGGTGTCTGCAAGGCATGATTTCTCGATGAAGGAACATTCATACTATTGCTGTGAAGACTATTTTGATTAATGTATGTACTTGTGCATGGATAAGTAACTTGCAAATTATATGTAGCTGTGGGGCTTTAGTTGAGCTGTGATAAGTTGCGGGAGTGGTATGCAGTATGCAAGGCTTTTGAGGTAGGGATGAGACAGGCTGGGTTTTTTCATGTTATGTATACAACACGCAGTGAGTTAGGTAAAATTCTAGAGTCCTTTCCCGCCCTTATTAGAGTGTTTTTTTCCTCCAGATCTTCACAGATCCCTTCAGATACCTCTAAAATGTAATTATAAAGTGGGGAAGAGGTGCCCCCTTCACCCCCCTCCCCTCCTTAACGACCCCCCTGGACCCCTCAAAAATATAATATGTTTAATATTACTAATCTAACCTCACTATAACCTAACCTAACCTAATCTCACTAATAACCTCATAGCGAGACCCCCCCAAAAAAAATTAATACTAACCTAACCTACCCTTGTAAAATATAGGTATATTTTACTAACCTAACTAACCTTACTAACTTGCATTACCCCTACTACCCCAAGATGACCAGTAATCTTCAAGTGATGTAGTAGGTATTCACTGTGTTTGTGAATATATAAGTTGTAGTTTATAAGGAAAAAGTGGATAGACAGCGATAATTAAGTGGCCCGTGACACTAGGCAAGTGATTACTTCTGGGATCGGCATTCCTTATAGGGAGCTTATATGAACCTGCAATGACATGTACAGCTAGACAGATAGACGAATTCATAGAGAAACAGGTAGAAATGTATGGTTAGTAAAGGTTGTAGTGGTGACGAAGTGGTGAGTAGAGTGACGAAGGGTGTATGTTTTGCTTATGTGGGGAAGGAAAGCCATACATTTCTACCTGTTCCTCTATGAGTTCGTCTATCTGTCTAGCTGTACATGTCATTGCAGGTTCATTTAAGTTCCCTATAAGGAATGCCGATCCCAGAAGTAATCACTTGCCTGGTGTCACGGGCCACTTATCCCTGTCTATCCACTGTTTCCTTATAAACTACAACTTACATATTCACAAACACAGTGAATACCTACTACATCACTTGAAGGAGGATTAATGGTCATCTTGCGGTAGTAGGGGTAATGCAAGTTGGTATAGTAGTAGGTGTAGTAATAGCGTACATAGTAGCGGCCGCTTCACAGCTGTTTTGCTCTGTTGTCTGTACACTGTTGACGTCACAGCATGGCGCCAGTCATTATAGAGCGTATACATTTTCCTGTACTTAAATTGGCTGTATCATAAAAAATACTGTTCACATAGAAAAATTAACATCACTGTCCAACTATATGAGGCTCGAAGATTTCAAATCAATCGTTACCTCAAGTAGAGTAAATGGGTCCATTCAATAGTACACAAACACAACCAATACATGCAACATAAATGACCTCAAGATTCCCACTACAGCGAAGTTCAAATGTTTGTTTAAATATAGTTATGTAATTGTGTAAATAAATACATGTATATGCTTCTTCGCTTTATACATTATTATAGGAGGAGAAGGAGGAGGAGAGATGCGAGGACAATGGTACTATATAAGGATCCCGCTGGTGATATAACGGTAGGAGGAAGAAGCAGAGAGGCGCTGTGTGCTGCTGTATCCACCCACCTTCGTGTTATCTCCAAGGGCGTCCAGCTTTTGCCTCGGCCTGCCCTCACGCTCTCAGAGTCCCTCAAAGCTAACTAACACTTGACACTGTGGTCTTAATCAAAAAGTAAGGTAATAAATAGGCGACTCAATCTAAATAACGGAACACAGTACATAAAACACTATCACCTATCCAAAACACTATCAACAGTAATATCTCACCTGAACAGCACCTGAGCCGCTAGTCAGGCGGCCTCGTCACCTTCATCACAGCAGTCCCCACCTCAACTCAACCTCCATATCCAAGCCATGTCTCCCTTCCCCTCACCCCACCAATCATCACAACCACTACCACACTGCTACCCTTCCTCTCATTTACCATCACAGCCACTCCACGCCTCCACTTCTGTCCCTTGAGTGAGCTGGATGAGTGGATAGTGGAGGTGGCGGTGGTGGTGGTGGAGGTAGAGGTGGAGGTGGAGGTGGAGGGGTGGTGGGGGGTGGGTGGGGTGGAGGTGGAGGTGGAGGTGGTTGAGGTGGTGGTGGTGGAGGGTTGAGGGCTATGTAACAACTACATCCCGTTGCTGTCATACAAATCACTCTTCAGTTATTGGGAGAAAAAGCTTAAAAAAAACGAAAAAAAAGAAAAACTAATTTGGCAGTGCATGGACAAAAAAAAGGTAAAAACTGAAAGTTTAGTAAATACCCCATATTAAATCTCTGTGAATAATTAAACTAACCCCCCCCCCCCCCCCCCCCGCAGAAACTAATTTATGGGCTTTTAGTACCAAAACCCGCTTGGGGAATTTCGCCCAACCCCTGCCCCCCCTTTAGTTATTTTAAATTCTGGGGCTTTGTAGTGATTAAAAATGCTGAAAAATTGTCATATTACATGTGAGTGGGGTTTAAGACGTGCATATAATGCATTAAACTGCAGTTGAAACTATAAAGGTATTGCAAAAGTCCTCGAATTTCTTCAAACATTACAACCGCGTTTCTGAACAATATAAATCGAAATACTTGTGTTCAGTGCACTAATTACATTCAGTCCTCGGCTCCCCGCTATTGGGAACCACGTCTGTTTTCTTTGCCTCTTGTCTTCGTACCTTCCCTTTCACCCCGGGGGGAGTAAGGAAGGGAAGGGAGGGGGAAAGGGAAAGGGGAAGGAGGGGAGGGAAGGGAAGGATGGGGAAGGAGATAATTTGGGGAAGGGTGAAACGACAAACGGGAAGAACGCGTTGAGAATGTAGATCTAGTATATACATGGACCCAAATATATCTCTGGACTGTTTACGCGCCAGCTGTTTTGAAATCGCAGGCTGCCTAGGGGCCCTATGGTCCCAATCTACCATACCCGTCCCTTGACTGTACCGAGAACGCATAAGTGGTGGTTGGGGTGTGGGTAAGGTGTGGTGGTGGTGGTTGGGTGTGGTGCGTGGTGGTGGGGTTGAAGGGTGGGGTTGGTGGTGGGGGTAGTGTTGGGGTGCGAGTGGCTGGGAGATGAGAGGAAAATGATGTGGAATGTTGTGGGTGGGGGTTGGGTGGTTATAGTGGGTAGGGGAGGTGAGAAAGGCGGGGGTATCGTGTGTGGGGGGAGAGATTGGGGTTGGGGTTATAGTGTGGGGGGGGGAAGATAATGAAGTGTTTGGTTTATAGGGGGTGGGGGGGAAAGGAGGGGGGGATAGAATAATTGAGAAAAGATAAGAGGTAGGTGATGGTTATGGCTTTTGTGATAGTGGTAGGGAAATATTGGGGCGTGTTATAGTGTGGTTAGGGGGTAGAGGCAAGGGCGGAATATGTGGATGAAGGATAGAGAGAGGTGTGGTTATGGTTGTGGTTTGTGGTAGTGGTGGGGGGATCTAAGGTTGTTCTTAGGAGGAGTGGTGTGGTAAGGAAGTGGGAGTTGTAATGGGTTGTGGGTGGAGTGGTTGGTGCAGGTCCGGTCGAGGATGATAGTTAAGGTGGCAGGTGTTGAATTGAGTGTGCGGTGTGAGGTGTTTAAGTGGGTTGTGAGTTGTTATGAGGTGTTGTTAGAGTTATAAGATTATTATTAATAATTCTGACGGTGTAGTTAGGTGGGTTTTGAGGGTGTTGTGAGTGGGTATGGAGGTGTTGGTTTGTCTAGAGGAGTTATAAGATATTATTAATAATCATGAGGTTGTTAGTGGGTTGTGAGGGTGTTGTGAGTGGGTATTGACGGTGTTGTTAAGAGAGGTTTATAAGATATTATTAAAAAATCATGAGGTGTTGTTAGTGGGTTGTGAGTGGGTCCTTGTGAGGGTGGTGCTGGTGTAGAGTGGGTTATCTGAGGTTGTTGTTAGAGTATTGATAGATATTATTTAAATAATATTCAGGTGTTGTTAGTGGGTTGTGGGGTTGTGAGTGGGTTATGGAGTTGTGTGAGGGGTTATTTCGGGGGTGGGGGGGTATAGAGTTTTTTTTGAGTGGTTATTGATGTGTTGTGATGGGGTTATGAGTAGTTATGATTGTTGTGAGGGTTATGATGTGTTTCAGTAAGTGGGTTAGGAGTAGTTATGATTGTTGTGTGGAATGGGTTTATGAGTAGTTATGGGTTGTCTGTGGAGTGGGTTAGAGGTTGTTTGTGAGTCTGGGTTAAGAGGTGTTGTGAGGTGGGGTTTTAGAGGTGTTTACGAGTTATTAATGAGTAAGTTTTTAGGTGTTGTGACTTGTGAGGTGTGGTTTGAGGTGAGTGGCAAATCCGAGGACCGCATCATGTAAAATTTCACCTTCATATGAGTTTTAATAACCTCACACACACCCAGAACACAGACACACACACACACACAACACAACACACACAACACACACACACACACCACACAACCACACACATACACACCCACACGTAAACATTCCACCACCACTGATACATAATACCTAAAATTACGTGCGCGCAGTTTTGCAAAGCCACGAAATTCTAAAACCTCGGGGCCACAACCCCCCCTAAACCCCCTTCCTCCCACAAACTCTCCCCTCCTATCAACCCCCCCCACCCCAAACACCCTTTCACCTCACCTGTAATCTCATTTCCCCACCCTTTCAACCCCGTACACTTCAATTTCCCCACTAACCTCAACATCTCCAGAACAGCCTCTTCTTTACTTCCTATATACTCCTATCATCTCCACTCATCTCCTATAGTTTCTTCTTTCACTCCTTTGTAAACTACGTCACTATCAGCGACTTTCTATTAGAAACTGAAAACCTACGAAAATTCGCTTCGATATCCTTCCTGGTTACCGAGTGAACAGTGAAGTTGAAAACAGACGCTCCGACCTAGGGGCCTTTGTGCAACAGACCGATATTCCGCGCGCAGTCCAGATTTACAGTGGTCTATGCTATATACAATTTTCCTTTTTTGTTACAGTTTGTAAGTTTCTCGTTATCGCATTCACAAATCATTAATTCACATTTGAGCACGTAAAGACGAGTTACGAGCTCGTGTCCACTTCGCCACACACACACACGGGGGACTGGCGGCAGGTACGTACACGTCAGTGCCCCTGCAAGTCGCCTTTCGTGTGATGCAAAGGTTCCTTGGTTCATGGTGGAGGCGGCGGACGTCCCTCGGGGTTCCGGCAGAACACAGGATTGTTTTATGCCGGAACCAACACAACAACAACACAGGATTGGCGGTGTTATGCGAAATCCTTGAGTTGCGAGATCCCTGTTCAGTTGGCCTTCTGCTTATGCGTGGCGGCGCTTCAAAACGGCACCAATGACCGTAATGTTAGGGAAATGTCAGGTTAGGCTAGTTATACAGAAAAACAGGCAAAATGTCAGGTTAGGTTAGGTCAGGTATAGAGAAATATAGGTACAAGCTTATTTGCCTTACCTAACCTGTCCTGTACCTAACCTAACGGTCCCTGCTGTCAGGTTAGGTTAGGATAAGTATTAGGGTGGCCCATAAACATAGGGCTATAATTTTTTCTAATAATATGCTGCTCCACAAGGCTGGTTTGGTTTCATATGACTACAAGACCCTACAATTTAGGGTGCCAATAGCGCATATGGGTAGTTTTAAAACTTGATATTTTTGAACGGCCCTTGGTGGGATACTGTGCAGTAATGAGAAAACCTCTCATGTAAACTTTGAAGCGAATCGGTTTATATTTAGAGGTGGCGCAAGTGAATTGAAACCTGTACTATGTGTACTATGTGATTATACCTGTACCGAAGTCTGATAGGCTAGGGTTCTAAATCACCCATTTCTTTTTCAGAATGGCTCATTCACGCGCAGCTACGACTGTTTGGCTGGTGGGACAGCCAAACCCCGACCCCATCCTCGGAGCCAAACTCCCCTCTCGTGACGAGGTGCTCAAGCGGGCTTTCTACTTCCACAACGTGGAAAAGAAAACCGTCGCCACCAGCGCCGCGGCCACTGTCCAAGAAGTGCTAAGATTCTGGGAGACCGCGAGGATCCCAACGATGACGGCAAAAAGCGCCGTTCGCAAGGTGGAGGTCTTGTTCAAGGACTGGAAGGCGCTCGTGAAGAGCAAGGGAAGAGCGACGAACAAGACGAAGGAGGAAGAGTTTCAAGAGGCCCTCTGCGACCTCTTCGACGTCGCCCACGCCGACGCGATGATCCTGATGACGATCCCGGCTGATCGCGAGTTCCTAGCGGCACAACGCGAGAAGGGTCGCCGAGGGGTCATGCAGGGAGCTGACAGGGTGCTGGAGCGCCGAGTTCAGCGCCGGGAGATGACAGTGGCGGCAGAGAAGCGATCACGAGAAGCCTCGACGTCGCAGCTAGACGAACGCGCGGTGCTCGCGTCCTCCTCCTCCTCCTCGGTTGAGTCCAGTCCGGCACGCGGCGGGGCGGCTGCTACCGCTGAGCCGACCGGTGCAAGCCCTCCGAAGCGACGAGCGCGGGGGTCACAGGTCGTGCTCTCCCAGGAGTTAGCGAGCGCCCTCGACCGGACCGGCGTGAGCGACCGCAAAGCGCTCCGCATCGTCGCGGCGACCGCCAGTAGCCTCGGCCACAATCCTCAGTAGCTGATCCTGAATGCCGAGAGCATCCGGCAGGCTCACGCCGGCTACCGGTCCCAGCTGGCCGCGGAAGTCAAGACAACCTTCGTCCCTGACACGCCTCTTCCCGTTCACTGGGACGGGAAGATCCTGCCGGATTGCGACGATACGCGGGTGGATCGGCTGGCTATCCTCGTCTCCGGCGACGGCGTCCAAAAGCTCATCGGCGTTCCCACGCTGGTAAGTGGGACTGGAGAGGCGATGGCGAGCGCCGTGGCTGAAGCGCTCAACGACTGGGGGCTCGCAGAGCGTGTGGTGGCTATGTCGTTCGATACGACCGCCGCCAACACTGGAGCCCTCGCCGGTGCCTGCACCCTGCTGGAGCAGAAGCTTGGTCGGCGTCTGCTAAGCCTCGCCTGCCGGCACCATGTACACGAGCTGGTGCTGGAGAAGGCGTTCTCTATCTGCATGGGCCCATCGTCGGGTCCTGACATCGGCGTCTTCAACCGATTCAAGGAACGGTGGGCTTTCATCGACCAGAGCCAGCCGGAGCCGCCAACGCCCGACGAGCTGCCGCCCACCCTCCTGAACAAGCGGGACACACTTCTGCAGGAGTGGGCCGCGATGTTCAACACCAGCCACCCGCGGGACGACTACAAGATGCTGGAGCTCTTCATCGTCCTGCTGGGTGGCGAGGGCGACGTCCCGAAGGTGAAGTTCCGGCGACCGGGCGCCATGCACCGCGCGCGCTGGATGGCGCACGCCATCTACGCGGCGAATGTTACGCTGTTCGCCGCCCAACTGGGGGAGCTCTGCTCGCCGCGCGAGCTGTCCAGCCTCCGCCGGTTCACCTTCTTCGTCGCTGAGGTCTACGTGACCCGCTGGTTCGAGGCGCCCGTGGCCGCCTTCGCGCCGGCGAATGACTTGAAACTGGCCGCCGACCTCCGCGACTTCCACGACGCTGAGATCAGCAAGGCGTGCGTGAAGACCTTCTCCAGGCACTTCTGGTACCTGAGCGAGCCACTGGTCGCCATGGCTCTCTTCGACCACCGCTTGCCAACCGCCGAGAAGAAGGCGCTGGCGGAAGCGATGCAGCGGAAAGAAGGATCCGAGGAACCGCCGAAGCGCATCGTCGTCTCCGACGCCCGCCTCGCCTCATCCACGCTGGCGTCGTTCGGAAGCCAGGCGTCCGGCGCCCTCCTCAACGCCGTCGGAGCGGAGAGGGCGTTCCACTCGAAGGATCCGGAGGAGTGGCCGAGTGACACGGGGTTCGTCGCGGCGTCTCGGCGCGTCGCGAGCCTACACGTCACCAACGACACGGCGGAGCGAGGGGTGGCGCTGTTCCAGTCCTTCAACCTCAGCCTGACGAGGAACGAGGATCAGCGCCAATTCCTCTTGCAGGTCGTCGAGAGGCACCGTCGACAACAGCCAGGAACATCGAAGGCTTCCCTTCCCCGGCCAAGCGGAAGACAATGAGTGGCTTGGGCAACCATGATACCCCCCGCCCCTAGAGGGGCTAATACTCGCTCTGAAGAGCGAGGGGGACCAGCAGCCCAGCTGGAGGAAGGGGAGGTCTCAAAAAGCTTCAATATTGCCAACAAACACCCCAGAGACGATGTCCTTCCTTGTAGTCCCTATCGGAGTCTATAGGGGGAACAATCAATCGACTTGCGCCACCTTTAAATATACTTCGATTGCGCTCATATTTTACACACGTTGTTTTCTCACCACCCCACAGTATTCCATTAAGGGCCGTTCAAAAAATCCAACTTTCGTTTTTTATTGGCACCCTACCCTACATGCAAAAATTTAGAGAGATATGAGCATGTTTAGAGGTCCCAACAACTTACGCATTAAAATTCAAATATTGTTTTCTGCCTTATTGTGTTATATTTATTACAATTAATGTAAAATGCTTCATTGTTTAGTTATTGTTATACATAATGGCAAAAACGAGGAGCTCACCGGACGTTTAATTGGCTCCTAGGCAAGGCTGAGAAGGATATCCTGGGCTCTGGGCTGCCTACAAATGGAACAGTTCTCCAAAAATTCATGTTTAAGCATCAAAAATGGACTCACAGTTAGTGAAAGCGTTGAGGCCACAATAGATGCGACAGTTGTTGTCTGGGATAAGGCCAGTATTCCGACCCAACGGGTTGATTCATACATACAAAACATGATGGTGAAACATGAATACATGATTCATACGAAAACTCTGTAAACTTTATGCCCAGTACTGTTCAGTGAAGACTCACCGATTGACACCGAAAGATGGATGCCGAGTAAGGAAGGAGCTGTTTAAAGCAGACCTCGATGAGCTCTTCGATTTCTCAGGAAAAGAGGGTCCCATAGCATGTCTGAAATTGACATGTCCTTAACGCACATGTAGTGTCGCAAGCGCAAAAGGATTAAGCAGGAAATTGCTCGAAAGGAAGAGCATGCAATTACAATGTATGCCCACAAGGCTGGCATGGTTGTAGGATCCGATTCATCTGGGAAATGAGAGTACTAGCAGTTCATGTGCCTCATCAGAAGATGACTTTCATCCTCCATGAATTTCAAAAAAATTTCAACCTATAGGATGCAGAAGAAGAGAATTGTGACGAATGAAGTGGCAGCATCCCTCGACCGAGTGAAAGTAATTTACAGCAGTGCAATGTTCGTTATTGGTTCTGTGTCACAAGCACTTGGATATAACCAAACTGATCTGTCACTGTCTCGGAACACAATTAGGCGATCTCGGATGTTTGCACAGAAGGAGTTGGCAACTATTGAAAAACATGCATTTTTACCAGACAATCTACTGCTTCTTCACTGGGACGGTAAATTGCTTCCAGATATAGGCAGCAATGAGCTTGTGGATCGTGTTGCAATATTAGTCACTGGTGGCAAGACGGAGCAACTACTTGCTGTACCCAAGATTGGCCGTGGCAGTGGAAAGGAGCTTCCTTCATGGAGGAGGAGTGGAGGAGCTTTTCTTCATTCACTGGATGACTGGAACCTAAAGTTCATGGTTCAGGGAATAGTCTTTGACACAACAGCATCCAACACCGGGTTAAAGACAGGTGCCTGTACCCTAATATAGAAAGTCCTTGAAAGAGAGCTTGTCTGGATTGCGTGCCGTCATCATATGTTTGAAGTGATACTTTCAAATGTATTCACCATCCCTTTGTGCCCTACTGGTGGCGTCTTGAGAATGGGCTATTCAAACGCTTCAAGAAAAACTGCCCTTTAATCAATAAGGCTCGCTTCCGGCCTGACAGTGACGAGATATTCGTTGGTATGCCTAAGAGTTTGCGACATGAGGTGACCTTATTCTAATATTCTATGCTGATGCAGTCAAGAGCAAGACCATTCGAGAAGACTATAAAGAACTCCTTCAACTGTGTCACATATTCCTTGGGGGTTCATCAGATAGCCAGCCTAGCTTCCATGCACCCGCGGTGCAATTCACAATGCAAGGTGGATGGCTAAGGCTGTATACTCGCTTTAGATATTCCTATTTCAAGATCAGACAAAGCTGACAGCAAAGAAAAAGGTTGCCTTGACACAAATTTGTCTCTTTATCTCACTTGTTTATGCATGCAATTGGCACGAGACTACCTTGCTGTAGAAACCCCCACTCAACGACTGATACTTCCTTGTATTCCTTCATAAGTACCCTCTACTTACTGTCAGGGAGGTGACGATCAAGGCGCTCTGTCGCCATTTATGGTATTTCTCTGAACACCTCGTGCCTCTCGCCCTCTTTGATGATCGCATTGACGAGCAGACGAAAACGGCCATGGTTGACAACTTGTCACGTCCCCCAAATCGAACAGTCTTAAAGCGGTTAGACGGGAAGGAGTTTGACCATCACGATGATCAAACTCCTTCCTAAATAGTAAATAATATATAATTATGGTATTGAAGGTGTCTTCAAAACCAAGAAAAAATTAAGTAAAAAATATTTATATTTTTTGTCAAAATCGAAAAATGTACATATGGTTGGTACCTCTAAATACAGCCAAATATTTATGATTTTCTGCATGTAAACTCCCGTTGTGATATGTAACAGGATCAGCCTTGTGGAGAATGACAAAATAAACTTTATGTTTTTTGGGCCACCCTAATAAATATACATACATAAACAGGTAAAATCATATTATCCTAACTTAACCTGACCTTTACCTAACTTAACGGTAACTGCTGTCTGCTGCTGTGTTGAGGCGGCGCCACGCATAAGCAGAAGGCCAACTCAACAGGGATCTCGCAACTTAGGGATCGCGCGTAACAGCGGCTGTCACTCGCCCGTGCCACCGAGGGCGATCCGTTTTCTTTGCCATATTCCCTACAGAGGCAACAAACCTTTCTTTCACTCCCTTCTGAGGCAAAAACAACGTTTTCTTTAACTCCCTTCTGAGGCAACAAACCGTTTTCTTTCACTCCCTTCTGAGGCAACAAACCGTTTTCTTTCACTCCCTTCAGAGGCAACAAACCGTTTTCTTTCACTCCCTTCTGAGGCAACAAACCGTTTTCTTTCACTCCCTTCTGAGGCGACAAACCGTTTTCTTTCACTCCCTTCTGAGGCAACAAACCGTTTTCTTTAACTCCCTTCTGAGGCAACAAACCGTTTTCTTTAACTCCCTTCTGAGGCAACAATCCGTTTTCTTTAACTCCCTTCTGAGGCGACAAACCGTTTTCTTTCACTCCCTTCTGCGGCAACAAACCGTTTTCTTTAACTCCCATTCTGAGGCGACAAACCGTTTTCTTTAACTCCCTTCTGAGGCGACAAACCGTTTTCTTTAACTCCCTTCTGAGGCGACAAACCGTTTTCTTTAACTCCCTTCTGAGGCGACAAACCGTTTTCTTTAACTCCCTTCAGAGGCAACACACCGTTTTCTTTATCTCCCTTCTGAGGCAACAAACCGTTTTCTTTAACTCCCTTCAGGGGCAACAAACCGTTTTCTTTATCTCCCTTCTGAGGCAACAAACCGTTTCCTTTAACTACCTTCTGAGGCAACAAACCGTTTTCTTTAACTCCCTTCTGAGGCAACAAACCGTTTTCTTTAACTCCCTTCTGAGGCGACAAACTGTTTTCTTTAACTCCCTTCTGCGGCATCAAACCGTTTTCTTTAACTCCCAAGGTTCTGAGGCAACAAACCGTTTTCTTTAACTCCCTTCTGAGGCAACAAACCGTTTTCTTTAACTCCCTTCTGAGGCAACAAACCGTTTTCTTTACCTCCCTTCTGAGGCAACAAACCGTTTTCTTTAACTCCCTTCTGAGGCAACAAACCGTTTTCTTTAACTCCCTTCTGAGGCAACAAACCGTTTTCTTTATCTCCCTTCTGAGGCAACAAACCGTTTTCTTTAACTCCCTTCAGAGGCAACAAACCGTTTTCTTTATCTCCCTTCTGAGGCAACAAACCGTTTTCTTTAACTCCCTTCTGAGGCGACAAACCGTTTTCTTTCACTCCCTTCTGCGGCAACAAACTGTTTTCTTTAACTCCCTTCAGAGGCAACAAACCGTTTTCTTTATCTCCCTTCAGAGGCGACAAACCGTTTTCTTTAACTCCCTTCTGAGGCGACAAACCGTTTTCTTTATCTCCCGTCTGAGGCGATAAACCGTTTTCTTTATCTCCCTTCTGAAGCGATAAACCGTTTTCTTTATCTCCCTTCTGAGGCGATAAACCGTTTTCTATAACTCCCTTCTGAGGCGACAAACCGTTTTCTTTATCTCCCTTCTGAGGCGACAAACCGTTTTCTTTATCTCCCTTCTGAGGCGATAAACCATTTTCTATAACTCCCTTCTGAGGCGACAAACCGTTTTCTTTAACTCCCTTCAGAGGCGACAAACCGTTTTCTATAACTCCCTTCTGAGGTGACAAACCGTTTTCTATAACTCCCTTCTGAGGCGATAAACCGTTTTGTTTAACTTCCTTCTGAGGCGACAATCCGTTTTCTATAACTCTTCTGAGGCGACAAACCGTTTTCTTTATCTCCCTTCTGAGGCGATAAACCGTTTTCTTTAACTCCCGTCTGAGGCGATAAACCGTTTTCTTTATCTCCCTTATGAGGCGATAAACCGTTTTCTTTATCTCCCTTCTGAGGCGATAAACCGTTTTCTATAACTCCCTTCTGAGGCGACAAACCGTTTTCTTTATCTTCCTTCTGAGGCGACAAACCGTTTTCTTTATCTCCCTTCTGAGGCGATAAACCGTTTTCTATAACTCCCTTCTGAGGCGACAAACCGTTTTCTTTAACTCCCTTCAGAGGCGACAAACCGTTTTCTATAACTCCCTTCTGAGGTGACAAACCATTTTCTATAACTCCCTTCTGGGGCGATAAACCGTTTTCTTTCAGTCCCTTCTGAGGCGACAAACCGTTTTCCTTAACCCCCTTCTGAGGCGACAGACCGTTTTCTTAAACTCCCTTCTGCGGCAACAAACCGTTTTCTTTAACTCCCTTCTGAATCGATAAACCGTTTTCTTTAACTCCCTTCTGAGGCGACAAACCGTTTTCTTTCAGTCCCTTCTGAGGCGACAAACCGTTTTTTTTTAACTCCCTTCTGAGGCGACAAACCGTTTTTTTTTTACTCCCTTCTGAGGCGACAAACTGTTTTTTTTCACTCCCTTCAGAGGCGACAAACCAAACCGACTTAATATTATAGGTCGTCCTCCATACTGCACTACATAATAAAAACACACACAAGTTCATTTACCGTGAGATATTTCGGCCACACACGACCCCACACACGTAGCCATGGCTCCTGGTGGCATCCCGCCAGGTGGAGGCGTCCCACGCTGAGTTATGGAAGTCTCACAAAACACTCCGGCACCACAATCACCATTTGTCCGACACGTCACTGTGCCTTGTCCAAACACATTTTTTCACACTAAAATAAACCAAATACTCAATACACATGCTTCTTCAGGAGGAGCGAGGCGGTGCGGTCCAGTCTAGTTAGGTCAAGTCAAATCTACGACCTTTGATCCGTATCCACACGGCTGCTGCCCCTACAGTGACACCTGGCTCTTGACCTTGGTTGACCTCGGAGATCATCTGAGGGTGTTGAGGAGCGTGGTGAGGGAGGAAAGGAGCACCACGAGGGTGAGGGAGCAGAGGTCCTTCCTGCTGGAGCCGTGCATGGCCTGAGGGTGCTCGCCTGCGGGAGGGAGAAGCAAAGACACACGGGTGAGTCGGGATCGAGGGCTTTAAAAGTGAAGATAATAATATATACATTGTCTGGCTTTCAGGATGGAGGTATTTACTAATGGCTAAATATGGAGCAAAACAGCATATGTAAAAAATATATCTTACTGATGAAAAAAAATGATGAGAACAAAATAGTAACAATCTTGATAGATTGATTGTTTTGTTCTTCACATTGTGTGGTTGTCTTGCCATTTCCGGTCCAGTTAAACTGTTTTGTTGATCTTTATTTGAACCTCCTGTATTTTTACCTGCGTCTGAACAATACTTAAAAAAAGAATTACTACAACAATTGGACAGCCTTAAAATCTATGTCTATAAATATCATTGTAATATCATTCATTCTATTATTACTACTACTAATGCACTATACTACTACTACTACTACTACTACTACAATCACACATCAACTTGCATCACCGAGAACACAACTATAGCTAAAACAGAAAAAAATATGCGCCACCACCACCACCACCACCACGTCACCATCACAACCACGTCACCAACACCGCCACTCTCGTCACCACCACGCACCATTCAGGACGTGGACGAGCACGCTGCCGGTGGCGACGTCGCCGAGCGAGCAAGTGTAGTTGCCGGAATCCTCGGGGCTGGCGTTGGCGATAAAGAGTGTGGACACGATCACCGCGCTGCTCATGTCCGTCTTCACGCTGTGGGGAGGGTAGAGGGAGGGAGGGAGGGAAGGAGGGAGGGATTAAAAAAATGTGAGGAATGAGTGAGGGTGAAAAAAACTGTGAGTGAGTGAGGGTGACGCTATAATGAGTGCAAGAAAAAAAATCACAAAAATATATCATAGCATTACACACACACTAACCAATTTTCTTTTCCTCTCTCTCTCTCTCTCTCTCTCTCTCTCTCTCTCTCTCTCTCTCTCTCTCTCTCTCTCTCTCTCTCTCTCTCTCTCTCCAAGCCCAGCACCAAGCCCAGCACCAGGCCCAGCACCAAGCCCAGCACCAAGCCCAGCACCAAGCCTAGCACCAGGGCCAGCACCAAGCCCAGCACCAAGCCCAGCCCCAAGCCCACCCAAACCAAGCCCACCCAGCACCAAGCCCAGCACCAAGCCCAGCACCAAGCCCAGCACCAAGCCCAGCACCAAGCCCAGCATCAGACCCAGCACCAAGCCCAGCACCAAGATAAGATAAGATACTTTGATCCTATCTAGACACTTTGCAAGTACCAACTACAAGGTTATTGACTATACAAAGCGCCACCACACCAGGACGAATTTGGTGGACTCGAACCGCTGACCGAATGGCGCAGGGACTCTGCAACACCAGTCCGTGATTCTACCACCGCGTCACCCTGGCGGGTAGCCCAGCACCAAGCCCAGCACCAGGCCCAGCACCAAGCCCAGCACCAAGCCCAGCCCCAAAGCCCAGCACCCAAGCCCAGCACCAAGCCCAGCACCAAGCCCAGCACCAAGCCCAGCACCAGGCCCAGCACCAAGCCCAGCACCAAGCTCAGCACCAGGCCCAGCACCAGGCCCAGCACCAAGCCCAGCCCCAAGCCCGGCCCCAAGCCCAGCTCCAAGCCCAGCTCCAAGCCCAGCCTCAAGCCCAGCCTCAAGCCCAGCACCAGGCCCAGCACCAAACCCAGCACCAAGCTCCAGACGCTACTCAGGACTTCCCACCCTCCTCGTGGTCAAACAAGCCCTCAGTCTCGGCCCCGCTACACCACCACCACCACTATCTTCAACACGACTGCCAGCACTCTCGTCCAATCCGCTTCCACCTCGTACTCCAACCCCCCCATCCCCACAGTTGTCGCCCAGCGTCACAATCTGATTGAAACGATGGCTGCTAAAATTGACTCCCTTGCGTCTGCACTGCAGCAAGTCAATGAACGTATTGATGACCTCCAAGACAGTATTGTAGTAATGCCACAGACCACTTCACAGCAGCCACAAGAGTCTATTGAGGAGAAATTTGTTACCTCAGCCGAATTGGTTATGAGCAATACGGTATGGCCGCGTGACCTCCATATCAAAGATATCCGGGCTGTACACAAGAAAACACCACCGGACGTATTGCGTCCTTACAACATTCTAATTGCGGATATCATTGACTTGATAACTAAACTTAGAGAAGACACAACAACAGGAATTACTTTTATCAAGGATAATGTAGACGCACAATGAACAACAGGCCGCTAAAGATTCAAACCTGGAACATCAACGGGCTTAGAAACAAACTCATTGAAGTACAATAGTTCTCCCTTCAAAATGACCTTGACATAATGTGTTTACAAGAAACACGCCATGATCCCACAGATAATATACAGATCAGAGGGTTTCAGCTCTTCACAGTGGACAGTATACAGAGTCCCGCCGCACATCGTCGCTACAGAGGTCTGGCTCTGTATGTCAGGAATAACATCCCAGCTGACTGTATTGAACACGCCTTTGTGGGTGATAACAGTCAAGCACAAGCAATCAATAAATATGATGCAAATGGGAAAATCCTTATTAAAATCATAAATGTTTATGTAACGGATAACATGCTTGACTTCAGACAGTTATATGAATTCGCTGATGGCTACCCTAGCCTTTTGATGGGTGATCTGAATGCCTACCATTATAAGCTGGGAGATAATGCCTCTGGGCGCTCCAACAATAATGGGAAAAAGCTTGTCTCTTACATGGAAAACAACCAAGATGTTCTGAATATTCTCAATGGACATGAGCCAACACATTTACAGGGGAACAAGCTTGATTATATCTGTCTGATCAATGACCCTGCAATGAGTCATCACTGTGAGGTGGTTGACACGTTGACATCCGACCACTTTGGTGTGTATGGAGAGATCCTTCTCCCTGATACAATAAGGAGACACAGTATGTCCAGAAAGAGACTGTGTGTTCCGAAGAAACATGAGCAACGCATTAGGGAACAAATGAATAATTGGTATAAACATTACACCACCTCATCGACAGAAGAGTTCAATACAGACATAATACACCAACTGGAGAGTAAAATTAATATGACAGTCAGGCATGGAAAGAGGAACACAATGAGTGAAATGAAGAGATGGTATAACAGTGATGAAGCCGTTCAGCGGATTGACAGACAATACAAGAAAATTAAGCATCAATGGCAAAACAACCCCACGCATAATAACCTGACGATACTCAAGCGGATGGGGCATCAAGTGCAAGATGTCAAAAAGAAAGCAAGAGAAAAATACTGGACGTCCTTTCTACAATCCATGGATCACAGACCGCCACTTGCTGAAGTGTCAAAGAAGATCAAAATCGTACAAGGGAAGAAAGCACCATCGCCCCTCCACCCTGACCAAACAAAGAAGAGCAATGAACTCATGCAGGAGTGGGCGGACGCCTCCAGCTATGACTGTCTGCCCCTGCAGGTGCGAAGTGCTCTTGGCACCAACGACAGGAATCGTATTGGGAAGATTGAAGCAGCCTTACTCGACCCTAATGTCTCCAATAACATGCCCATCACCGAAGAGGAGTTCGTCAGGAGCCTGGAAAAGGCAAGCTCTAGTGCACCCGGCATGGATGGTGTCACCTACGATGGTATTCGCTTCCTCACGACGATTGATGGCAATCCTGTTCTGCGACTCTACAACATGATATGGAGCGGAGGACGCCTACCAACACCCTGGAAAAAAGCTATTATTGTCCCTATTCCCAAACCAGGAATCCCAGGGTCCTTCAGACCAATATCTCTCACCTCTTGTCTGTGCAAATGCTTTGAAAGAATAGTCCTTACTCGTCTACTATATAGTATCAAACCCCAGCTCTCCAGTAATTTGTATGGATTCATTCCTGGCAGGAGCACACAAAATTGCATTCATAGAGTCCTTGCTGGCATAAGGAAACGATTTAATGTTGTTATTGATTTGAAGGGAGCCTTTGATAGAGCTAAACCCAATGTCATCTTATCCCAACTATCTAATATGACCTCGGGGACCATCATCAGAATAGTACAAGACTACCTAACAGACAGACACAGTCGAGTCTACTTTGAAGGGGCTTACTCCAAGTGGGAACACATGGAATTAGGAACACCACAGGGGGGTGTTCTCTCGCCAATGCTCTTCAACGCACTAATGAATATCATTGCTTCTTTCAAATTTGATGGAGTTGTTATTACTGTTTATGCTGATGACATAGTGCTACAAGCTGACTCACAAACACACATAAAAATCGCGTTGCGAATACTGGGGAGATTGTGCAACTCCATCGGCCTCATCATATCACCAGAGAAAAGCAAGGTGCTGTATACACGGCATCGGGATAAAGCTTCCTTAAAAATACAAGGGAAAGTTCTAGAAGAAGTCTCCACCTACAAGTATATGGGTGTACTTGTTGGGCATTGCAACATAAGACACAACGAAGTCACCAGACTGAAGCACATCTGTCAGCCTCGACTAGCGTTGCTAAGGAAGGTTGCATGGGGAGACGTGGGGTCGTCTGTCCCTGTTCTTAAGAGGCTATATGTTTCCTTAATCAGATCAGTCATAGACTACAACTCTAGCACCCTAACATGTCTTAACAAAGGAAAATCTAAAGCACTTGAAGTCATTCAAAATACAGCAATTAGGATAATTTTAGGGTGCCCAAGGTCAACACAGCAGGATAGTGCATGACACGAGATAGGATAACCACCTCTCACACATAGAGTACAGCAAACGGCAGCCCTCCAAATTATGAGATCACTAAATACTAATGATGATGGTCAGTTATATGAGGCTCTTTTCAATCCCAAGAAGAAAGAAAAGTTTAATGTTTGGCTCTCCATCAGTCAGGAAATTGCTCAGTTCATTTAATTTTGATAAATACATGGATGATAGGGAGCACAAACCAGTTGATCTCCCCCCCTGGGAACTGCCAGTTTTCAATGTGTCCTATTCTACCATCAAGGTTAAGAAGTGTAATGTACCATGTGAGCTGATGAGGCAGGACTTCCTTAGTAGATTGAATGCCCTCCCTGAGTGTCCCAATATCCTGTACACCGACGGGTCGCTGCATGAGGACGGGCGTGCGGGGGCCGGGGTCGTGTACTACAAGGGAGAAAGCCGGGGTGAACACCGGGCGCTAAGCATCCGAATGTCTGATGGCTGCTCCTCGACCCAAACGGAGCTTCTCGGGATAGCAGCGGCTCTGGCAGCAGTCAAGCGAGAGGCCGGAGATGTCATCATTGCCTCTGACGGCACGACTGCCCTACAGTCGATATCATCCAGGAACCTTCTTTACACCGTCCTCGTGAACAGAATTATTAAACTTGTGTATAAGATAACGTGTCAGGACAGAGCTGTGAACTTTATATGGTCCCCATCACACTGTGGGATAGCGGGTAACGAGCGTGCAGATGAGCTCGTCAACAGTGCTACGTCTAAGGATGGTGTTGGGTTTCCGCTCCCTCTGTCCCTTGACCGTTTAAAAACAGAAATGTGTGCGAAAATGGAAACGTACAATAAGAGACATATTGACAGCATGCTCGGTGAGTCTGTTTCTATCACTACATACATGGACCTAACAAAAGGGTGTCAACCCCACTACATACAAAATGGACTAATTACTAGGCGCCAGCAGGTGTGTTATAGTAGGCTAAGGCTAGGGTATAAGTACATGTGGGAGGTAGCTGGCAGTGAGAACATCAATATGAAAAATGTAACCTTTGTAAAACAGAAGAGAAGCACACACTCCGCCATTATGTAATGGAATGTCAAGAAATGATCTTTTTTAGAGGCAGCTGTGCCAATGCCTCCTATGCTGGGCTGCTGCACTATTATATACAACCATGTAACCTTATCCAAGTCAAAAACAGTCACCCAAACTTTGCCAATGCCTCATAAAGGACTTAATAAATAAATAAATAAATATATATGTAACATAACATAGTCTTTTGTATATGCATGCATATCTAAATGTAATTAATAAATATACTATCTAACTTCATTAATCATGGCAATCCTTCCCATGCAACCTGCATGGGGGGTGCGCCCTTTGTCTATTTTGTACCCTTAATTATATATGTATTATGTATAATGTGTAAATTATTCACAATAAACGTTTTGATCTGATCTCTCTCTCTCTCTCTCTCTCTCTCTCTCTCTCTCTCTCTCTCTCTCTCTCTCTCTCTCTCTCTCTCTCTCTCTCTCTCTCTCTCTCTCTCTCTCTCTCTCTCTCTCTCTCTCTCTCTCTCTCTCTCTTTCTCTCTACCTGATGCCGCCCCTGGAGGTGTCGTAGTTCAGCATGTGGTCGCCGTGCCGCCACAGGATGAAGGTCTGGGCTTGAGGCATCTGGCTGATCGTACACTTCAGCTCGATGGTGCTGCCCGTCTTGTAAAACTTCTCGCTGATGGAGGAACCTCGAGCGTCTATGATATCCACCAAGGGAGCTGCCGAGGGTGCGGGGAGAATGAGAGTCAAGGGAGGGCAACGAGGAGGCACGCGAGGTGTAAAAAATGAGTTATGGGATGAAAGTAGGAAAGTACCAAAGAAATAATTAGGTTATCAGGTTTGGATTCTTATTATAATATTTCCGTGTGAGGAAATATACCTGCCTCGTTCCCTCTTACCTGAGGAGGTGATTACCACTTTCACCGACCGGTGATGGTTCGCCTTTCAAGTGTTTGTTGGCCGGTGCCACGTCAACACCCCCACCCCCGTGTCCAGGGATAGGTGGGTAGTCTAGCCAAGGTGATTCCAGAGCCGCGTCGCCCTTGGAGAGGCAGACAGCTACAGCTCTCCAATCTGACATCACCTCCCACCACAAGCTGCTGTTCTCATCCCCTGATGGCACTCACTGAGAATTGGGCGCTCATCCAGACTGCCCTTCACTATCCCAACACCATTGAATACTCCCCGCTGCCGGAGGTGTTAACTACGTTGCGGAAGATTGCTGCTGTAATTCTCCTCCTCCAGGTTACGGTACAGGGAGTTAATTGGGTGACATACCCATGCTCTGATATCACAAATGTTAGTTCCCGAGCAGTTAGTTGTTTGGTTCATGATACTTGGCTGCTAGCCACTTATTGTTATTGTTTTTTGTGGAAATATAACCGGGGTAATCATACTCCTTGACTTTTCTTCCCCACCATTCTGAAGTGATAATATTAATTGGTTTTTCCACTGGTTTTTCCGAGGCCATGCCTCCTCTAAGAGATATTGACACCATATCCGTATCAGAAGCTCTGTTAACTATCTTCGGCAGAGTGGGGATCCCCAGGGATATACTTTCTGACCATGGCC
Source organism: Chionoecetes opilio (assembly GCA_016584305.1). Taxonomy (NCBI): domain Eukaryota; kingdom Metazoa; phylum Arthropoda; class Malacostraca; order Decapoda; family Majidae; genus Chionoecetes; species Chionoecetes opilio. The sequence goes on from JACEEZ010021112.1 coordinate 189,438, forward strand.
GTGGGACCCAGTATACTTCCCAGCTTTTTTTTTTTTTTTTTTTTTTTTTTTTACATTTGTGCCTATAGCGCCTGTAGGCAGTGGTGACCCAGGGCTCGGATGGTAGACTCTGGAGGTTCACTTGAGGGCTCTGATGGTTGGTCCTCGCCCGTGGTGGCGCAGGCAGGATTCTTATAGTGACGCCTTTGATTAGAGGCTCATGTCGCCCCCCTGTGTCCTCCAATGCACTCGCAATCGAAGGTAGAGTTGATGGGCAGGGCATGTGGGTGTTCTTAGGCCACTCGACGGTGCAGAAAGGTTTTGGGTTTCTTTGGGGATCGAACTCGGGTCATCGAGAACGCCAGTCGGAGACGCTAACCACTCCGCTACCGCCTCCCCAAAGCTGATGGTTGAGCTACACAAGCTTCTGTGATACATAAGATACTTTGATCGTATCTAGACATTTTCCAAGTACCAACGACAAGGTTATTGACTATACAAAGTGCCACCATGCCAGGATGAACCTGGTGGGATCGAACTGCTGATCGAACGCAAGGACGCTGCACGCGAGCCCACAGCTCTACCAACCGAGCCACCCTGACGGGTAAGCTTCTGTGAGTAAAACTCATCTTCACTACTCCTATACATCCCAGCGGAAATAGGCGCGAGTTGAGCGGCTGCACGGTAACTTGAAATCTGCCCTTTCGAAGTTGTGCTCTGACATGCCCAAGGAGTGGCAGAGGTACTTAATTCCCACTCTGTTTGCCCTCAGGGAGATCCCTAATGACCGGACCGGATTTTTTCCCTTTGAACTCCTATATGGCAGGTCTGTGCGAGGTCCCAACTCGGTGCTCCGTGACCTATGGAAAAAACGAAGGATCCCGGAAGAGGAAAGCTCGTTTTTCCGTTACTTTCTACAATTACGGGAGAAACTGACCGAATGCGCCCAGCTTGCGGCCAAACACGCTGATATCAGTATCGCCCGTTATAAATCATACTTTGATTTAAGATCCCAAGACCGTCAGTTTCAGCCAGGAGATGAAGTGTTATTACTACTGCTAAGTGACTCTATAACAAACTGTTGGTTGCTTGGAGTGGCCATCACAAAGTGTTGGAGAAGCGGGCTACAGTGGACTACTTGATCGACATGCCAAGAGGACCAAAACTTTACCACGCCAATATCCTCAAGAAATACCTACGACGGGCCCAAGTTAACTAGTTGCAAGTCCTTAACGAGATTTCATCTTTATCGGAGCCCAAGGAAAAGGGTAAGTTATCCTGCTTAAGTGAGGGTATTGATGATACACTTCAGCTTACTTTAAGATCGGATGTCCCAACTAGTTCTAAGGAACTTGTAATTAATCCTGTTCTCTCTTGGAATCAGTCTGCTCAGATTGAGGACCTGTTTCTTACGTATTAATCTACTTTTTCCGACCTACCTGGCTGCACCAAGACCATCGAGCACGACATCACCCTCACCACAACAGAGTGAACACAATTTAAAATCTACCCTGTGCCCATCCAACTCCAACACTACTACCAGGAAGAGGTCGAGCAGCTGTTGCGGCAAGGTATCATCCAACCTTCAACATTACACTGCTCTCCGGTAGTTATAGTCAGAAAATCCGACAGTACGTATCTGATGGTTATTGATTATTGACTGCAACATTGAGACTGACCTTCATAAGTTCTCTGGTGCAGTATTCTTCTCTGAACTCGACTTATCTAATAACTACTATCAAGTTCCAATGTCTGCCAAAGCTAGACACTTAACGGCTTTTCCCACTCACAAGGGCCTGATGGAATTTAATTGGATGCCTTTTTGTCTAGTTACGGCCTGTGCCACTTATGTTTGTTTAATGAAAATTGTGCTTGCTGGTTTGAATAATGTTTCGTTTCATTTTGACTATATTTTATATATTCTTCTGATTGGCCCACTCACATTTCTGCCCTCAAGTCAGCTTTAGATAAACTACAGCAGCACACTCTGACAGTCAAACTTACAAAGTGCCGTTTTGGAGTAGAGTCCATCAACTATCTAGGATTATCTTGTCACGGGACCACCTTCAACTACAAGTTGGCAAGGTGGCTGCCACACACACGCACAAACACACCGGTACTCACCCACAATGTTGAGAGTCACGGGCAACACTCTGGGCGGATGGGTGGACACATGGCACTCATAACACAAACATACACACACACACACACACACACACACATCAGTACTCACCCACAATGTTAAGAGTCACGGAAAACACTCTGGGCGGGTGGGTGGACACCTGGCACTCATAAGAGCCTTGGTCCCGCCTCTGTGTGTACTTGATCTGAAGTTTCCAGTTGTTTGGATGCTCGAAGTTCAGCGAGTATCTGCGAGAGAGAGAGAGAGAGAGAGAGAGAGAGAGAGAGAGAGAGAGAGAGAGAGAGAGAGAGAGAGAGAGAGAGAGAGAGAGAGAGAGAGAGAGAGAGAGAGAGAGAGAGAGAGAGAGAGAGAGAGAGAGAGAAAGAGAGAGATACTGTCAATGGGTAGTGCCAGAGATAAAGAGAGGCAGGAAAAGCACACACACTCACACACGAACAGCATCTACTAAACCTCTTGTTGTTAAACTCCCCTCATGTTGGATAATTGGAAGGAGGAGGAGGAGGAGGAGGAGGAGGAGGAAGAGGGTGGAATTAAGAGGACAAGAGAGAGAACCCTGGGGCATAAGCTTACAATGGGGAAAGTTGGGACGTATTTCTCACCTTTATATTTTGACCTGAGAGTTCAATGGGACGAAGAGGAGTAGGAGGAGGGGGGGGGAGGAGGAGGAGAACAATAGGGCAGAATGAAAGTTATAGAGAAGCCCATTCCCTCGGCGTTCTTCATCTCATCACCTCTATTACAGGAAGTCACAAGGGTCATTATGAAGCAGTAAACACCTCATTGGGTTTTCATATCTCTCTCTCTCTCTCTCTCTCTCTCTCTCTCTCTCTCTCTCTCTCTCTCTCTCTCTCTCTCTCTCTCTCTCTCTCTCTCTCTCTCTCTCTCTCTCTCTCTCTCTCTCTCTCTCTCTCTCTCTCTCTCTCTCTCTCTCTCTCTCTCTCTCTCTCTCTCGCTCTCTGTTTCGTTCCCTTTCCTTTGGTCTGTAGCACTCTCTTGAAATTCTTTTTTCTCCCTTTTTTTTTTTTTTACATAAGTGCCTATAGCGCGTGTAGGCAGTGACCTCCAGGGGTGGGATAGTAAGCCCTCGAGGTTCACTTGAGGGCTGTGATGGTTGGCCCTCGCCTGTGGTGGCGCAGGCAGGATTGATATAGTGACGCCTGTGATTAGAGGCTAGTACTGCCCCCCTGTGTCATCCGATGCACTCACAATCGAAAGTAGAGTTAATGGGCAGGGCATGTGGGTGTTCTCGAATCTGTCTACACTCGGTGGTGTAGACAGATTTTAAGTGGATGTTTTGGTCATCATCGGGGATCGAACTCGGATCACCGAGAACGCCACTCGGAGACGCTAACCACTCTGCTACTGCCTCCCCAATATGGATATGAATTAGGGATGGAATACAAAGGAATACAAAGGAGGAACAGACAGCAACAGCCCTAATGGGCCAAACGAGGCTGCCTGTGTGACTACGTTCTACCACTACAGTTTCTACGTGTTAAAGGTAAAAGAATAGCAAAGTTGAAGGCTCCTCCCCACCCATCTCTCCCTCCGGCCGAGGCCGGCAGGAAAAAAGTGAGAAAAAATACCATACAGTATAGAAAAACTGCCATGGTAATTTATAGGAAAGATTGAAGGCGAAACATACCATAAACTAAAGGTAACGCTACAAATAATAAATAATAATAAAATAAAGTTTACGTAGGGCCGAAATAATCGAGTTGGGCAGCTGATGCTAAATATTTATCTAGTTTGTTCTTAAACCTCAACCGTGTTACTATTAACTACTTGTGCTAGAAGAGAGTTCCAAATATTAACAACTCAATTAAAGAAAATGCTTCGCTTCATATGACCGACATCGCTTACCAATGATACATTACTATGAGTAGTGTTTGTCCAATCAATATTCAAATAGTCGTTGCTCTTAACATTATTGAAGCCATGGAACATTTTAAACAATTATATCAAGTCTCCTCGCAACCTACGTTTTGACAAACTGAACAAGTTAAGTTCCTTCAATCGCTCTTCGTATGGCTTGTTTCGCAAGCGCGGAATCAATTTAGTAACTTTTCTTTGTACTCTTTCCAGTTTGATTATAAGTTTTCTATAGTAGGGTCACCACAACTGAGCGCAATATTCAAGATGAGGACGTATAATCGCATTGAAAAATGTAGGAATTACTTTTTCAGACTTATATTCGAAAGTTCTTCCTATGAAACCAGTTAATTTGTTAGCCCTCTTAACAGATTCTGAACAATGCTTACTGGGGTTGAGGTCGTTGCTTATACTACCCCCGAAGTCTTTTTCTTCGGTAACATTGGAAAGTTCATGTCCGTCCATTGAGTAGTTAATTTGATCGTTATTACTTCCTATATGCAAAACCTTACACTTATCGGTATTACATTTCATCTGCTATTTATTTGCCCAATTAACTAAGCAATCAAGGTCAGATTGCAATTGCATCTTATCGGCAGTTGTGATTACTTTATTCGTTATTTTACTATCGTCCGCAAACTTTGATATCTTACAGGTGAGGCCTTCGTCAATATCGTTAACACAGATTAAGAAAAGTACAGTACCTAGTACAGATCCCTGCGGTACACCACTTAAAACACCTTGGTAGCTAGATGCTTTTCCATTAATTACGACGCGCTGCTTTCTCTCAGAAAGCCAGTCTTCAAGCCAATTTAAGATATTTCCAGTTTTGCCGTGCGACTTTCATTTCTTAAATAAACGCTTATGGGGGACTTTGTCAAACGCTTTTTGAAAGTCAAGATAAATCACATCTACTGCTTTCGTCTCGTCGAACGTGCTGTATACATCATTAAAAAAAGTCTAGT
>JACEEZ010021112.1:199396-271896 GCA_016584305.1 Chionoecetes opilio
CATTTCATCTGGTCCTGGCGATTTTAAATTCTTCATTTTATCTATACCCTCTTCCACCATTTCCCTAGTTATCACAATATCTCTGGGTTTCTCCTCATCGATTCCTTTGAACTTTTCAGGTAGTTCACTTTCTTTTGCCACTTTTACTTTGTCAGGAAAGTTCACTTTCAGGTATTGTCTGTGTATCCTCCTCAGTAAAAACACTTAAGAAATAATCATTTAGATTTTTAAACATATCCTCATCCGTATTTAAGACCTCACCCTGCCCTAACGTTAACGGCCCCACTTATTCCCTTGTCTTGGTTTTATATACCTGATAAAACCCCTTTGGGTCACTTTTCGCCTGTCCTGCTACTTTAATCTCATAATTGTTCTGAGCTACTCCTGTTAATCTCTTCACCGTCCTCGCCATCACGTTATACTATTCTTTGCTCACCAGTCCAATCTTGAACCTTAATTACATGTTTCTTTTTACTCCAATGTTGTGTTTTAAACTAGTGGTCATCCATTTTGGGTCACTTTTTCTAGACCTTATTTACCTATAATGAATATTTTGTTTTTGTCCATCAATTAAATTCCTTATATATAAGGTAAAATCCCCACCGTCCCGACCTCACTTTCAGCTTTAACCGGGCTGATCTTGAAACATTCCTTTATCCTACTCTGGTTAATCACTTCCAGGTGTCTTTCTAATCCTGTGTAATTGGCCTTTCCAGCTGACATTGTGCTGACCTTGGAACATTCCTTACCCTCTATCTCCCCCCCCCCCCCGCTAATCTCCACCAGGTGTCTCCAACTAGGTGAATATACACACACAAACACAGGTACAGAACACTCACGGTCTTGTCCTCGAAGCGGTTCACACTACAGTGGAGAAAGGCCACACACACACACACACACACCACACACACACACACACACACACACACACACACACACACACACACGAACACACACACACCACCACACCCCCCACACACACCACACACACACACACACAACACACTTCACCACCACACACAACACACACACACACACACAACACACACACACACACACACACACACACACAGGAACAGAACACTCAAGGTCTTGTCCCCGAGGCGGTTCACCCGACAGTGGAGGAAGGCCACACACACACACATACACACACACACACGCACGCACACACACACACACACACACCAAACCAACACACACACTCCTGAAACTCATGCCAGGAGAAACTCATGCCCTATATATTTATGCCCGTAATCATGCCAAATCTTATTCATATTCATATTATCAAATCTATTTCAACCTACCAAAAACTCCTTAATTCATAGAAAATGTCAAAATCTTTCTGAATCGAATTCCTCTTGTGACTTCTGGCATCTAGCTAATAATATCTCTAACAGTTTTTCTTCTTCATTTCTCCCTCCTATGCTTCACCCAGATGGCTCCACAACTGGCTCATCTATTTTTAAAGCTGAACTCAACCTACAAACGCTCAAACCTTTGCTGAAAATTCCACTGTGTCTGATGAAGGGCTTGTTCCTCCTTTTCCTCCACCCTCTGACTATACTATGCCTGATATTAAGATCCTTCGTAAATATGTGTTCCTTGCCCTTTCTGGCCTAGATCCTCGGAAGGCTTACGGTTATGACGGAGTCCCTCCTATTGTTCTCAAAAACTGTGCTTCTGTGCCTGCACCCTGCCTGGTCAAACTTTTCCGTCTTTGTCTATTTACTTCCAACTTTCCTTCTTGCTGGAAGTTTGCTCACATCCAACCTGTTCCTAAGAAGGGTGACCGTTCTAATCCTTCAAACTATCGTCCTATAGCTTTGACTTCCTGCCTTTCTATAGCTTTTGAATCTATACTTAATAATAAAATTCTTAAGCATCTATCTGCTCACAATCTTCTATCTGATCGTCAGTACGGTTTCCGTAAAGGGCGATCTACTGGCGATCTTTTAGCTTTCCTAACTAATTCTTGGTCATCCTCCTTTAGGGGTTTCGGTGAAACTTTTGCTGTTTTGCTGTTACATATCAAAAGCTTTTGATAGAGTCTGGCACAAATAATTAATTTCCAAACTACCCTCATTTGGTTTATATCCTTCTCTCTGTACCTTCATCTTAAGTTTCCTTTCAAACCGTTCTATTGCAGCTTCTCTAGATGGACAACGTTCTTTTCCTAAGTCTATCAATAGTGGTGTTCCTCAGGGTTCTGTCCTATCACCCAATCTCTTTCTAATATTCATTAATGATCTGCTATGTCTAACTCAAAGTCCTATCCACTCCTACGCTGATGATTCTACCCTGCATTTTTCAACGTCGTTTATTAGACGTCCAACTCAACAGGAACTAAGTGATTCACGGAGAGATACCCATGAGCTCCTAACTTCTGATCTTTCTATAATTTCTGATTGGGGTAAAGCAAACCTTGTTTCCATCAATGCCTTAAGAACCCAATTTCTTCACCTATCTACTCGACAAAACCTACCAGATAACTATGCCCTCTTCTTCAATGACACTCAACTGTCTCCTTTTTCCACAATGTACATTATTGGACTGTCTTTTACTAAATATTTGAACGGGAAATTTCACATCTCATCTCTTGCTAAAACAGCTTTTAAGAAGTTAGGTGTCTTGTGGCATCTGCGTCCATTTTTTCTCTCTCCCAGTTGCTTGCTCTCTACAGGGGCCTTATCCTCCCATATATGGAGTATGTCTCACATGTTTGGGGGGATCCACTCATTCAGCTCTCCTAAACAGGGTTGAGTCAAAAGCTTTTCGTCTCATCAACTCCCCTCCTCAGACTGACTGTCTTCAATCTTTAAATCACCACTGCAATGTTGCTTCTCTTGTTATCTTCTACCGTTATTTTCATGCTCACTGCTCTTCTGAACTTGCTAACTTCATGGAAGTTAGCTTCATTCCCCCCCTCCCGTGGGTTCGCTGCACAACAGTTTCTACTCATTATCATCCCTATTCTGTCCATCTTCCTAATGCAAGAGTTAATCAGTATCTTTACTCTTTCATTCCTTTCACTGGTAAACTCTGGAACTCTCTTCCTGTTTTTATTTTTAAACCTTCCTACGACCTAAATATTTTCAAGAGAAGAGTGACAAGACACCTCCCGAACTAAATTGGCCCATCCCCCATTCTTTATTATCTTACTGTCTTCTTTGTAGGGACTGACAACTGAGCGGGCGTTGTGCTACCTCTTTTTTGTGTGTCCTTGGCCAGTCCTTTGTGATGTAAACACACACACACACACACACGCACACAATGGAAACTCCGTAGTGTAAGGGATAGCACGCTCGGCTCACAACCGAGAAGTCCCGGGTTCGATCCCCGGGCGGAGCGAAGACAGACGGCCGGTCTTCTTAAAACCCGAGCCCTTGTCCACCCAGCAGTGAATGGGTACCGGGTGTCAACCGGAGGTTTGTGACCCCCCTCCCGGGGTGGTGGGTTCGGCCAACACTAAGCACTAAGGAAGAATGATAAAATAAATGTTGATATGGAGACGGGGCCATACGAGCGTTGCTCAGGCCCTGTAAAATACAGCTAGATGAATACAACTAGATGAATACACACACACACAGGTACAGAACACTCACGGTCTTGTCCCCGAGGCGGTTCACCCTACAGTGGAGGAAGGCCGTGGAGCCGAGCTGCGCCGTGATGCTGGACGCGTTCTGGTGCTCGTGGAAGTACGGCAACAAGTGGTGGTGGTCGGCGTGCAGCGCGTGGTGGTACCTGGCAGCGGCACAGCAGGCGGGGACAGGAAGGGAGGGAGATAGACTAGGAATATTATGTGAGAAGGGGCCCATAAATCACATGAGGGGTAACGGTTTGTTACAAGCTATCACCCATGCTAGGATTGAACCATGACACCTCCTGAGCAATATTAGCCTGGATGACACTTGATATTTTGATTTGGGACCTCACAGTGGAGAGAGGAAGAGGCAAGAGGCTTTGTGCAAGAGGTCAATCGCGAAATATCAGATTTTCTCGAAAATACAAAAATGTCAATAAAATGACCAATACTGCAGTTACAAACTTATTTTTGGTGTCAAAATGAGCAGAATAACAAGCCATATTGTAAAAATATTGGTTTATGCTATAGAATTGGGAAATGTTAAAAAGAATGGTAAAAACTACTGTAATGGATTCCTAATCCTTTGAATCCTTTATAAACGATAGACGTATAAACTAGATCTGTTGTTTATTGCTGCATCTATGATTCGACCTTGTCGAAGGCCGATTTCTCCAATTTTCTGCTGATAATATCGATATTATAGAAGAAACCCTCGATGGGAAGGGAACATTCCACGCAACGCAGGTGATCGCTCTCCAGAGAGGGGCGGCACAACACCATAGTGGACAAGCACTGCAAATGGGACAAGCAAGGTCCTTCAAGGTACCAGCGGAGCTACAGCAGCTTACGCCTGCACCAGACTGCGGTGCACGTGCCCATCCACGATTTGACACAGAAGTGAAGACTGATAGCTACACACCAGACTCAGACATAAAAAAGAGAGCAAACATCAAAGACCTTTCGTGGCTTCTTGTCCGACATTACAGCAGTCCAAATCAATCAGTTCCAGCATGGACAGGTTTCAATCAATGCGTCATCAATGATACACAAGAAACAACAACCGTGGGGTACTTACCGATCATCAATGCTCCGGCACATGAGAGGGACACCTTGTGGACAGTTATACTTCGTTGCTTACGAATCAAACAGGAGCTGAACCCTGGCCAGTCCACTGTATTGACGCTGGATGAACAACCGTATGCGAAGGCAAAGGAACTGCAGTGGGATAATCTTGACAGATGTAAAACTCTCTTTCTGCGGCTGAGGGGTTTCTACATAGCCAAGAACTTCATGAGAGCCATTGGGCAAACACTATGCAGACTCTGGCCTTCAACAGATATGGTCCGAAAGTTTGGTGTATGGCGAGAACACAGCCCAAAACAATATGATGGCGAAATCATCCAACCGCACGACCAGTGCACCACAAGCTGACAGTGGAGGCACTCTGGTAGATCATGTAGCCACATTTCTTCGCATGGGCACATGATCAAGGGGTCGGAGAACAAGAACTACAACGACTGTCGGAAGAAGTAGCACAATCATGAAGATAGAGTCTGGCACAAATCTTTAATTTCCAAACTACCCTCATTCGGTTTCTATCCTTCTCTCTGTACCTTCATTTTAAGTTTCCTTTCAAACCGTTCTATTGCAGCTACTGTAGACGGACATTGTTCTTATCCTAAATCTATCATTAGTGGTGTTCCCCAGGGTTCTGTCCTATCACCCACTCTTTTTCTATTATTTATTAATGATCTTCTAAGTCTAACTCAAAGCCCTATCCAATCCTACGCTGATGATTCTACCCTGTATTTTTCAACGTCGTTTATTAGACGTCCAACTCAACAGGAACTAAGTGATTCACGGAGAGATGCCACCGAGCGCCTAAATTCTGATCTTTCTATAATTTCTGATTGGGGCAAAGCAAACCTTGTTTTGTTCAATGCCTCAAAAACCCTATTTCTTCACCTATCTACTCGACAAAACCTACTAGATAACTATCCCCTCTTCTTCAATGACACTCAACTGTCTCCTTCTTCTACAATGAACATTCTAGGACTATCCTTTACTAAAAATCTGAACTGGAAATCTCACATCTCATCTCTTGCTAAAACAACTTCTAAGAAGTTAGGTGTGCTGTGGCGTCTGCGTCCTTTTTTTTCTCCCTCCCAATTGCTTGCTCTCTACAGGGGCCTTATCCGCCCATGTATGGAGTATGTCTCACATGTTTGGGGAGGATCCACTCATACAGCTCTCCTAAACAGGGTTGAGTCAAAAGCTTTTCGTCTCATCAACTCCTCTCCCCTAACTGACTGTCTTCAATCTTTAAATCACCTCCGCAATGTTGCTTCTCTTGCTCTCTTCTATCGTTATTTTCATGTTCACTGCTCTTCTGAACTTGCTAACTGCATGCCTCCCCCACTCCCGCGGCCTCGCTGCACAAGACTTTCTACTCATTCTCATCCCTATTCTGTCCATCTTCCTAATGCAAGAGTTAATCAGTATCTTTACTCTTTCATCCCTTGCACTGGTAAACTCTGGAACTCTCTTCCTGGTTCTATTTATCCACTTTCCTATGACTTAAATCAAATTTCAAAAGAAGAGTAACAAGACACCTCCCGAACTAAATTGGCCTACCCCTCTTTTTTTATTTTATTCTCTTACTGTCTTTTTTATAGGGACTGGCAACTAGGCGGGCTTTCTGTTACCCATTTTTTTTGTGCCCTTGGCCAGTTCCTTGTGATGTAAAAAAAAAAAAAAAAAAAAAAAAAAAAAATCCTTGGATGGCCTTGAGGATCGGGAACAAACGAGTAACCCATCTGAAGCATTGGGAAAACTGGAGGAAGCAGTGAAGGATGCGCATCTCCTTGAACTCCTTGAGCAGCACGAGGATGCCGATACACGTATAATATTGCATGCCAAGGCGGCCTATATGGATGGATACGAACGGATCATAGTCTCGTGCAGGGACACCAACGTATTGGTACTGCTCACACACTTCGCAGGACAATTAATTGGAGAGCTCTGGATGAGAACTGGCACAAGGCAGGAACGGCGTTATGTGGCTGTGCACGGCATACAGTTGACACCGACTATGCAGCGTAACATCCTGGTGTACCATGCGGTTACAGGATGTGACACAGTCAGTCAACCAAGTGGACACGGGAAAAAGACGACATGGAAGGTATTCCAGCAACACGGAGCATTGCTTGATGACCTCGGACGTGGCACGCTGTCAGAATCCACCATACGGAGTGTGGAAGAGTTCTTCTGCCGCATTTACTCAGCAGCTTCGAACGAAACTAACATCAACGATGTGTGATACCGCATGTTTCAAAAGGGCACCAAAGACCAAGAAAAGCTTCCGCCAAGTCGAAAATGTCTTGAACAACACATCAAACGCGCACACCACCAGGCTCAGGTGTGGTTCCAGGCAGATGTACCAATCCCTGAAATCGAGTCGCCCATTGGAAGTGGATGGTACGAGGATGCTACGAGGAGACTACACCCACACGTCAGTGTGGACGATCCTCTGCCAAACGAGTTCACAGACATAGTCTGCTGCAAGTGCAAAAATTGTGCAACTTCCAGATGCTCTTGTAGGGCCAAGAACTTGAAGTGCATAGCTGCATGTACCTATAATAACGGAGTGTTTCACAACCCATACAGTGTGGCAATTGAAACGGACTCTGAGTGACTTAAACATGACATTTTTTCATTTCATTTCATGTACATGCAAACTTGCATATATGCAATGATGCACCTTTTTCGTCCATCGTTCACTGTTGCGTTACTTAAATTTTCACTAGATGTATGTTATGTTTGTAATAAGTAATTAAATCTACCCATTATTACAGTAACAACTAATATTTTTACAATATTGCTTGTTATTCTGCTCATTTTGACACCAAGTATAAGTTTGTACCTGCATTATTGATCATTCTATTGACATTTTTGTATTTTCGAGAAAATCCGATATTACGCGATTGACCTCTTTCACAAAATAACCCACTGTGAGGTCCCAAATCAAATTATCAAGTGCCATTCTGGCTAATATTGCTAAAGAGATGTCATGGTTCAATCCTAGCATGGGTGACAGCTTGTAACAAACCGTTAGTCCTCATGTAAAATTTTGAGATTATATTCCTAGTCTAAGAGGTGAGAGAGAGGGAGCACTGCTTCTTACCTAACTCATACCCCTGGTTACAGTGATGGCTGATTGAGGTACTACAGGCCAGGTGTGCGTGTGTGTATGTGTATGTGTATGTGTATGTGTATGTGTATGTGTGTGTGTGTGTGTGTGTGTGTGTGTGTGTGTGTGTGTGTGTGTGTGTGTGTGTGTGTGGTGTGTGTGTGGTGTCGTGTGTGTGTGTGTGTGTGTGTGTGTGTGTGTGTATATGTGTGTGTGTGTTATTCACCCATGGTCTTATCCACGTGAGTCGGACTCGCAATCGGCAGTTTCACCCTCCCGGTGCGAGTTTGGAGCTCATTACACTGGTTAACAACAAATTTATTGTCTAAGTTTTTTTAGCTGATTTAGGACAATTTTGATGTACTGAATCCAAAAATCACATTGATTTTGCTCTATCAGGTTAACTTTTTTATCTATCGCCACATGATGTTATTTTACGTTTTTGTTTACATGTACGGGTATTTTGTATATATATGAAATCGTCCTCCGTATACAACACCGTACTTGCAGTAGATAATTCCACTAATCCAATAATTCCACCAATTCAGATAGTTCCAAGGGTGTGGTCCTAAACAATGTCACCAACTAGGAATTCTTCGGAATCACGATCCCTGGATTTTACAGTCCTCTGTTGTTCTTCCTCTTCTTCTCTTCAACTTTTACTTCTTTACTTGAACACTCTTTATTAAACCCACTGCAGTACTGCATCCCCCTTTGGGATACCTTGTGTGGTGTTGTGTGATATCTGCTATCGTCTTTCCGATAGGCAGACTCCCTTTTCTTGATTCATCGTGCCTAGGATACTGCAGTAGCAGAGAGGCTGTTACAGATCCTCGGTATACCCCCTACCCAAGAACTGATTAATTTCTTTCTACTGCTTGAATTATGATGCAAAATTCTTTCTTATTTCTTTAAATAAACGAATTCTGAAGTGTTTACATGCGCCAATTCTCGACTAACTGGTATTTTTCTTTTGCAGGTGAATGAAATGGATTCGGCCAGAAAATCTTGCAACAATAAGCTCGATGTATTCTGCTACATCTGCGGCGAATACACCGTTGTTCCTAACAGGAATCCAGTCACAAGTTTCATAAAGCGTGCTTACCATACTTATTTTGGTATGAAACTTGGTGACCAGAATAAAGCTTCGGCACCACACATGGTATGCAAGACATGCACCGAGTATCTGCGTCGTTGGACCAAGGGCAAGAAGAGTTGTCTGAAGTTTGGAATTCCCATGGTTTGGAGGGAGCCGACAAACCATGGCACTGACTGCTACTTCTGCGCTATTGATTTGACTGGGATCAACAGCAAGAACCGGAGCAGCCTCAAGTATCCTAATCTTGAATCAGCACGTCGTCCTGTAGCTCATTATGATGAAATTCCAGTACCTGTCTTTGGAGATCTTCCTGACATTAGTGACGAAGATTCCTCCAGTGTTGAAGAAAATGAAGAAAAAGAAGTGGTTTTTGACGATGATGCTCCACATCCTTTTTCCCATAAGGAGCTAAATTATCTAGTTCGCGATCTCAGCTTGTCAAAGTCCTCTGCCGAACTGTTGGCATCCAGATTGAAGGAAAAAAAACTCCTCTCTGACAGTGCTCGCATCACCTTCTACCGCAACAGACATCAAGAGTACCTCCATTTTTTAACTGAAGAGAAGGACTTGGTGTACTGTACAGATATTGCGCAGCTTCTGCACAAGCTTGGAGTGCCACAGTGCTAACCCGAAAACTGGAGACTATACTCATTGACAGCTGCAAGCGATCGCTGAAATGTGTTCTGCTGCACAACGGCAACCAGTTTGCCTCTGTACCCCTCGCTCACTCGACTACATTGAAGGATAAGTATGAAGCGGTGAAGTACGTTCTGGAGAAAATTCGTCATGATCAGCATGAGTGGTTGATTTGTGTTGACCTGAAGATGGTGATCTTTTTCTTGGGACAACAGTCCGGGTTCACCAAGTACCCGTGCTTTCTGTGCATGTGGGATAGTAGGGACCGAGCTCAGCATTACACGAAGAAGGACTGACCTGTACGGGAGGAATTGGTGCCTTGCAGAGCAAGGAACGCCATAAACAACCCTCTGGTGGACAGAGACAGGATACTTTTCCCACCGCTGCACATCAAGCTCGGCTTGATCAACAGTTCACCAAAGCTCTGGACAAGGATGGTGGCTGCTTCACTTACTTGTGCCACGCTTTTCCAAGATTGACCATGGAGAAGTTGAAAGCTGCCATCTTTGACGGTCCTCAACTCCGTCAGCTCATCAGAGATCCAGAGTTTGAAAACTCAATGAACGAAGTGGAACTGGCAGCGTGGAAGGCTTTTGTTCTGGTCGTGAAGAACTTTCTTGGCAACAGAAGCTACGCAGAACTTGTCACCAATATGCTGACTGCTTTCAGAAACCTCGGATGCAACATGAGCATTAAAATGCATTACTTATTCTCACACATGGATTGGTTTCCTGAGAATCTGGGATCAATGAGCGACGAGCAAGGGGAGAGATTCCATTAGGACATGAAAGTGATGGAGACCAGGTATCAGGGACGCTGGGATGCAGTCATGATGGCTGATTACTGTTGGACTCTGAAGAGAGACATCCCTGCCGCTGAGCATTCTAGGAGTTCGAAGAAACGGAAGTTCAAGCCCTGAATTTTGAACAATGATGACCTAACATCCAATTTACATGTACTTACCTTTATCAATGTCTACTATTCAATGTACACTAATCAATTTTTGTAACATTTAATTAATTAATAGTGTTAGAAAACGATTTTTTTCTCTTAAAAACCTATTTCGGATAAAAAATATTAACAAAAATCAACCGAAAATTTCACAAGACTGTAATCGATTTAGTCAGAAGAT
This sequence comes from Chionoecetes opilio, assembly GCA_016584305.1. Lineage (NCBI taxonomy): Eukaryota > Metazoa > Arthropoda > Malacostraca > Decapoda > Majidae > Chionoecetes > Chionoecetes opilio. Next base: position 210,036 of record JACEEZ010021112.1, read on the forward strand.
CGGATTTTTTAAAAATCGACTTAGCATAAAAACCTGACCTGATCGAGAGAAACGGATGTCATTTTCGGATTCAGCGGTGCAAAATTGTCCTAAATCAGTTGAAAAAACTTAGACGACCTACATTTTTTTTTTTGTAACCCAGTTTTATTATCGATCTTTGGGTAATGCTGGGACCTCACACACCACACATCCCCATTCCCTTGCTCAAGGGGGACAGTAACCGTCCGAATTTGTCTGTGAAAAATCCCCGGGAGCAGTGAGGATTCAAACGGGCTAACCACATAATGGCAGGCCAGCGCTCTATCCACTTGACCATCTTGGCGGTCAACACACCAGCGTGTGTGTGTATATATATATATATATATATATATATATATATATATATATATATATATATATATATATATATATATATATATATATATATATATATATCTTGATATTTCAGGGTGACAAAGACACTCGTCATACTTGGGGTTGTTTATGCGCAACGTTTCGCCAAAGGCACTTGGCATCATCAGGCTAAAAATAGTTAAAAATTTAATATATTGCAATGCTAAAAAGCGAACATCTAAAAAATGATTTCTAAGAAACAATAAAATATTCCTATATTATCTAAAATTACTAACTAATAAATAAAATATAATTTGTACTTAACGGACCTTGGTGACAACCCCAAGTATGACGAGTGTCTTTGTCACCCTGAAATATCAAGATGTACTACCAACTAAGAAAATCTATTATATATATATATATATATATATATATATATATATATATATATATATATATATATAAATATATATATGTGTGTGTGTGTGTGTGTGTGTGTGTGTGTGTGTGTGTGTGTGTGTGTGTGTGTGTGTGTGTGTGTGTGTGTGTGTTTTGAGACATTGGATTAGTTGTCAATAAAAACACAGTCCATTTATTTATATATATATATCTATATATTAGTCTATTTACCAATCAGCATGTTTTTCTATCTGTATCCCTATCTATATAAATATTTACACACACACACACACACACACACACACACACACTCCATATAACCTTCATGCCCGATTTCCTCTCTCTCTCTCTCTCTCTCTCTCTCTCTCTCCTCTCTCTCTCTCTCCTCTCTCTCTCTCTCTCTCTCTCTCTCTCTCTCTCTCTCTCTCTCTCTCTCTCTCTCTCTCTCTCTCTCTCTCTCCTCTCTCTCTCTCTCTCTCTCTCTCTCATTCATTCCTATTTTATTTGTTTCCGTATTGTTTTATTGCTTTCAGTATTGTATTGTTGGTTCGTTAATACTGTGTTGGATGATGATGATGATGAGTTAGGTGATTTTTTCTTAGCTTCATGTTTAATTATATTCTAGAATTCCCTTATTTTCCCCCTTTTATCATTTTAAAGAATGATTACATCCCCTACATTTTATTCATCTTTGGATCAATTACATTCTATCTTTCATATATATTTATGGGGAGGCGGTGGCCGGCTGGTTAACGTCTGGAAATGTCAAGTTCAGTGTACCGAGTTCGAATCCCGCAAGGTTTCGAAATCTTTCTGCACCGTCCAGGTGCAGAGAGTGGCCTAAGAACACCCACATGCTGCACATTAACTCTACCTTCGGTTGCGAGTGCATCGTAGGACACAGGGAGGCGGCATGAGCCTCTCTAATCACATGCGTCACTACAACATCTTACCTGCGCCACCACGGGTGAGGGCCAACCATCACAGCCCTCAAGTGTGCCTCCAAGGCTTACCATCCCATCCCTGGAGGTCACTGGCTACACGCGCTATAGGCACTTATGTAAAGCAAAAACAAAAACATTTTCTCAAGGTTTCTCTCTCTCTCTCTCTCTATAGTGACCAATATTTCCTTGACTGTTGAATATTAAAATAAATTCGCAAAACACCATCACATTTTTTTTCTCGCTTTTAATATTTCTCAGGAAACAGAAACTAAGGAATATTTTTCATACATACACAACTGTTTTACTTACATTTTACCTACCCAGAAAACCACGTGATGAAATACACAGACACACGTCAAGGAATAACACATGAAGCAAATAAAACAAACAAAACTGGAATGACCGCAAACACAAGAAAAACACAAAGTTGTGACTAAAAAGAATTATTATTTTTACAAGTTACGTTGACAAACTGGTTGACATAAACAAAAAAATAGTAGTACTAGTAGTAGTAGTAGTAGTGGTAGTAGTATTGTTTTTTGTAGTAGTTGCAGTAGTGATAGTAACAGTAGCATTAGAAGTAGCAGAAGTAGTAGTAGTGGTATTAGTGGTAGTAATAGTAATAGTAGTAGTAGTAGTAGTAGTGGTATTAGTATTGGTATTAGTAGTAGTAGCAGTAGTGAGAGTAACATTAACAGTAGAAGTAGGAGTAGGAGAAGTAGTAGTAGTACAGTAAAAGTAGTAGTAGTGGTTGTAGTAGTAGTAGTAGTAGTAGTAGTATTGGTATTAGTAGTAGTAGCAGTAGTGATGGTAACAGTAGCAGTAGAAGTAGTAGTAGTAGAAGTAGTAGGAGTAGAAATAGTAGTAGCGGTAGTAGTAGTTAGTAGCAGTAAACAATAATAAAAGAATAAAATTAGTAAATTAATATAAGAATAACAAAATATAGCTCCTTTCAACCACCAACTTCACGAGGGACCCACCTGTCCTCGGTGACGGCGCTGTACGACCACAGAGAAGACAGCGACGCCGTCATGTCGTCCGCGGCTGTTTGTCCCGACGCCACTACGCCGCCAGACCGCGCCGCGCCCACCTCTGTGTGGGAGAGTTACAGTAGTACTAGTAGTAGGTGTGGTGGTGGTAGTAGAGGTAGTAGTAGTAGTAGTAGTAGTTTGTAGTAGTTGAAGTAGTAGTAGTAGTAGTAGTAGTGGTACTAGTAATAGTAGTGGACTATAATAGTAGTGAATATAGTAGTAGTAGTAGTAGTATTAGTGGATATTGTAGTAAGTGTTGTAGTAATAGTAGAAATGGTGATAGTATTAGTAGTGGTGATAGTAGTACTAGTGGTGATAGTAATAATAGTGGTATAGTAGTTGTAGTAGTGCTATTAGTAGTGGTAGTGGTGGTAGTAGTAGCGGTGGTAGTAGTAGCAGTGCTGGTAGTAATAGTGGTGGTAGTAGTAGTGGTGGAAGTAGTAGTGGTGATTAGTAGTAGTGGTGGTGGTAGTAGTAGTAGTAGTAGTAGTAGTAGTAGTAGTGGATGTAGTAGTAGTAGTAGTAGTAGTGGATATAGTAGTAGTAGTAGTGATATAGTAGTAGTAGTAGTGAATATAGTAGTAGTAGTAGTAGTAGTAGTAGTAGTGGTGGTGATAGTAGTAGTGGTGGTAGTGTACTAGTAGTAGTGTAGTAGCAGAAGTAGCAGTAGTAGTCATCATCATCATCATCATTCCTTTATTTCGTATATACTAATATACAGAGATTCAATAATTGATGCATAATATAAAATTACGCATGGAAAACTTATCAATAAATCAAATTTTACTGTACATATAAAATGACAAAATAAAAAATATAAAGCTCAAAGGACTTAAGGTCTATCTAAAAAAAAAAAAAAAAAAAAAAAAAAAAAAATGAAACAATCATTCAAAATTAGAATAATTCACACAATTATCTAAAATTCCACACACAAGCAGATACCTGCAGTTATACAAGCTTAAATGTTTGGTCAATAGTGGTCAGACGGCCAGGTTCATGATTTTGTACCCATGTAATTCTAGCTTTGATGGTTTGCAGGTCATATTCTATCAAATTTATGTTATACAAATCTCTAAATAATAATGATATTGAAGGCAGTGTAATACTGTTCTTTAAAAAGGGCAAACACCATTTAATGAGGGAGTTATTGATGGCCAAAAGTCTCTTAAAATATCTCGCTTGTACAAATGCATTATAATGTTGGAACAGCAAATTACTTGTCTGTTTAGCCATCTCATGGTTACTGTGTATCGTGGCAGAGCAAACACTTTTTTCAAGGCATTGTGGTAAGCTGTCTGGAATGTCTTATAGCAAGATTTATTTTTCATCCTAACAGTCTGCCATAAGGCCAGACCATACTCTTGCAAGCAAAATGAATTGAATAGGAACATGAGAGTCTGACTGGAAACATTCTTGAAATTTCTATATATATAATTGAATTTTGCATAAAAACTAGTTAACCTGAAATCTATATCTTTCTCATCACTCAGATTTTTCTGGATACAGTAACCTAAATACTTGTAATTATCCACCAGTGCTATTCTATCTCCACATAGATCAATAAAATTGCCTTAATAGTAGTAGTAGTAGTAGTAGTAGTAGTACAAGTAGTAGTGGTACTAGTAGTAGTAGTAGTAGTGTAGTAACAGATGTAGTAATAGTAGTAGTAGAAGTAGTGGTAGTAGTAGTAGTAGTAGTAGTAGTGGTAGTAGTAGTAATAAGTAAATGCCAGAAATAAAAGGCAACGGAATGCTAACGAAGGCGGAATGAAAAAGGTAGATGGAGTGAAAAATTTGATAATTCTGTGAAGAGAGGAAGGGAGTGACCACGGCGGCCGTCAGCGTGTTGGGGGCTTGTGTGAAGAACAGAGTAATAGAGGAATAAAGGACCAGGGAGGAGATAGGGGGTTGTGGGAAGGTAGGGGGGGCAGGTGAAGGTGAATGAGGTCTTGGGGGAGGTAGGAGGCGCAGGTGAGGGTAAATGAGGTGATGGGGGAGGTCATTTGTCACAGAAAAATCCCCGGGAGCAGTGAGGATTCGAACCGGTATGGCAGTACAGAAGATCCGCCGTACTGGTTAGTCCAGCGCATGCGCAGAACTCGGTGGATGTAAACAAACAGACGACGCGGGCTGTTACTCGAACCAAATATCACGCTCTAGGGTGGTATTTTAGGTTATCTTATTGTTAGGTAAATTTGGTTAGGCTAGGTTAGGTACGTTAGGTAAGGTGGGGTTAGGTTAGATTAGAAAATACCAAATTCTGCGCATGCGCTGGACCAACCAGCACGGCGGATCTTCTGTACCGTCACACCGGCTAACCACAGAATGGCAGGCCAGCGCGCTATCCACTTAACTATCGTGTGTGTGTGTGTGGTGTAAATCATATTGAAATACATGAAAATATACTAGTAAAAAATGAAAATTTGGGTAAATGAATGAATGTGAGCACAAATTAACGGTGAGTTTTTAATGAAGGTAAACATGTACTGAACTCAATATAACAAGCGTAACAATTAAGTAAGCTTGGTGAGATGGAACAGTAGTCAAATTGTGATACTAAAACGAAGAAAAAGTTTTCCTACCTTAACATGATGAGAATGTCCTGCAATAATACGAGTAGGATACAAATGGGCATTGTCATGGGCAGGGCCGAGTGAGGAGGAGGCAAGACAAACGCAGGTGTAGCTGTCAGCGTGTGCGAGCCATAACTGCACGGTTTATTTTCTCAAGGTATGGAGTAAACACGAATATGAACCATGAAGCCCTAAACTGAATCCCCGAACACAATGACAAACAAAGCTTCGAACTGAGCATCAAACCATTACATCTCCCTTCTCAATTTTAAAAGAAGTACATAAAACATTCAATATAGTCATATGCCTACGACTAAGAAATCAAAATACTTTAGGTTTGAAGCTCAAAATATAGCGAACACAAAATCTATCTTGAAACTCGAATCCCCTTAAAACATGCAATGCAAAGGTTTAAACATAAGTGAACCATACATAAAAATTAATACTGTAGACGTTCTGGAGGGCGACTGATACGACCCGAGCGTGTCCTTACAGGGTCAGGACGGATCATCTGGGCGGTGCGGCGTAAGGGCATCGCTTCCCTCCGCCACGCGGGAGGCGTGTGCATCCTGTCCTCTGTTGCCGTTTCGCCGTCACTCGTCTCGGGTGGATTGACTTCCCTTGCAGGCTTTGGTTGTACGATGTATGATGCAGGGGTGTGATGCTTATCTACGACTGTAGCGGGCTGCCACTCGTTTGCTCTCGCATTACGGACCAATACAGGATCCCCAACATCGAATGCCCGTACAGGCGTATGACGTTGAAAGCGCGCGTTAAAGTTGAGTCGTTGTTGTTCCCGGCGCCGCTCGAGCTGCTCACGGTGGTTCGGCTGCCCACCACAGGCGCGCCGCGGAAGGGTGTCCACCTTCCTCCCGAGCAGCATCTCGGCAGGTGATGGCAGGTGTGCGTCCAAGGGCGTGCTTCTAAGCGAGCGTAATCCTCTGTAAAATGCGTCGTTGCCATTACTTCTTTTTAATAAATCTTTCACGATCCGTACCTGACGTTCAGCGATGCCGTTGCTCTGTGGGTGTAGCGGCGAGGATGTGGTGTGCCGGAACTCAAATCTTGCGGCAAAGTTGGCAAACTCACGGCTGTCAAATTGCGGTCCGTTGTCTGAGTAGAGGGTTGTTGGCGAGCCATGTTCTGCGAATAGCTGCATCAGTATCTCTATTACGTCGCGGCTGGTCGTCCCTGTCAATTTATATACAAATACATAGGAGGAATAATGATCAACTACAAGAATATAATTATGACTGTTGTAGTAAAACAGGTCTGTACTGACATCTTGCCACGGCCCCTGGGGTACTGGATGCTGGTGATCCGGCGTTAGCTCCATGCAGTCGTTTGCTGGGCGGGTGAACTGGCAGGGTTGGCAGGCATTTACTTTACTCTCGATGTCGTTACGCATCCCGGGCCAATACACGGCGTCCTTGGCACGGAGTTCCATTTTCACGCGCCCCTGGTGACCATCATGGAGCTTATCGATGTACCACGCACGTAGTAGCTTCGGTATGACGGCCGCGTTCCCCTTCAGTACGACGCCGTCATCTATCACCAACGAGTCCCTAACACTCCAGTAGTCGCGTATCTGTGGGTTCAACTGGCTGCCTGGGGATGGTAACATGGACGTCAACAAATGCCTCTTTTCTTACCCCCGTGGTTGTGTTGCTGCATATGCGGACATAATCGAACATCAACTGTTCCTCATCACTTACAGCTGTGGCCAATACTTCATGGATGGCTCGGTGAGGCTGTGGTCTGCGTATCACGTTTCGATACTCACGAGGGGATGGTGGCGGAGGCACAGAAGGGAAGGACTGTTCACGGTTTTGATACCGCTTCCCCCGACACACAGCTGCCCAATGTCCCATCTTCCCACAATAACTGCAAATTGATCTGCGAGCAGGGCACTGGGAGCGATCGTAACCGTGAGTTCGGTCGCAGTATGAACAATCCATTTGTGCTGCTGCCTGCGGACCACCACGATTCACTGTTGAGGTTCGAACAGCATTAATATGAGGCTTTTCACTTACGAACTCGGCCATGTGGTCTTTGTTGGCCTCGAATGTACGACACAAGTCAATGGCGTTATCTAAGGTGAACTTTTCGTCCTTAGCTAGCAGTTTTTCCTGCACTTTCTCGTGTGTAGCACCGGCTATTAACTGTTCAAGAATTCTTTCACACTTAGAGCTCCCAAATTTACACTTGTCGGCTTGTATCCGCAGACGTGCGATAAAGTTGTCGTAGGACTCACTTTCATGTTGCTTCAGCTTCGTCAAGTTGTAACGAGCCAGACGAAAGTTTGTTTTCGGTGCACAGTGAGTCTCAAAACGATCGAGGATACACTTCACTTCCTTTTTCTGTTTTTCCGTTAAACTAAATGTTTCCAATAGTTCTATTCCAACAGGCCCGAGCCACAGCATAAGGTACGAAGCTTTAGCCTCCTCGTTTTGTTCCGCAAGCGGCCCATTGAAGACGTGGTTCACATAGTTGCGAAAGCGCCGGAAAGCCGTGGGCAGGTCCTCAGCGTCCCAGTCGAGTGCTGGCACGGTGATGCCCGTCATGCCACTCATGGCTGCAGTGATTTAATTGTACGTCACTGACAGCAGCGTGGGGACTCCTCTAGCTGCCACCATGTCATGGGCAGGGCCGAGTGAGGAGGAGGCAAGACAAACGCAGGTGTAGCTGTCAGCGTGTGCGAGCCATAACTGCACGGTTTATTTTCTCAAGGTATGGAGTAAACACGAATATGAACCTAAACTGAATCCCCGAACACAATGACAAACAAAGCTTCGAACTGAGCATCAAACCATTACAGGCATCAATAATAGGATATAAAGAGGAGTCAATGAGTCAATAGGCGTGGATGACCTACATGAGCTGCTGGAACAAGACGAGAAGAGAACCTGTACAATCATATGCAGAGCAGAAAAAGGGAAGTGTAATGAAAGCAACACACACACACACACACACACACACACACACACACACACACACACACACACACATACACATACACATACACACACAACAGAACAATCAGTTGGTGAAATACTGTCCGAGAGGTTAATGGCTAATGCGTCCTTACAGTGGCGTCAGCGGGGTTGCTGAGAAAATCCTACCGAGGAGGAACACGCGGCGCGATGGCTGGCCCGGTGTTTGACGGGATTTATGTGTTATTACAGTGGCGGAGAGGCGATGAATTACAGTAGCCGCGGAATGTGTCTGGAGTAGGGCCCGTTGACATGTGGTCAACCATATTTTAAGGGAGTAACAAACACACTAGTACATTTTCCTTCAATTTCAATTTCCTTCAATCAAGTCTGTGGCTTTTGTTTGTAGTCTTGCGTGGGCAGCCTAAAACTTGAGAGGTGGCTGGTATTATACCTGCAGGTAGACCACTCGCTTGCTTGATCAAGGCAAAAAAGGCTGCTTCAGTACAGGCCCATCCTTCCACTAATTTCCTTAATAGACAACTTTTCCTCACGTAGGGCGAGAATACGCGCCTTCTCCTCTCTAGTAAACTTCTTATTTACCATCCTGAGTGCTTGTCTGAGGTTTAGGAGGCAAAATAACGGCAAGAACGAAGCCAGTCAAGAGGTGGCAGAGGTGGAGCTAGGAACATACTCCTCCCCCAGCCATGCCTGGGGCAGCACTACCGGGTAAACTGGCTAGGCAGCTACTTATAGTCATACTGAGCTGCATGGCATACGATATGACCGTTACACAAACCTATAGGCTGCTGAACGCGGGATGTAGCAAGAGCTTTGTCATTAAGCTTCACGGGGCCCTGCTCCAGACACTTTCCGCGGTTACTGTACACATGAATAGCGCCTGAGCGTCATGAAGGCGTCGTGAATACCAATGAATGTAGTATTCACTCAACATAAACTTTTACACACACACACATAGCTGTTTTTCTGTTTGCTTTCCGGTTCTAATGATTATAAAAACCTACATTTCAATGCTTTCTATGTACTTGATGAGAAATATAATAATGAATTAGATTTAAATAAATTCCACATGCACTCTAGATACTTAGATGTTCCACAATCAGATTACGTGTTTCTTGATAATTTTTCTGTACGTAGTAACAATAATTCCACTACAGTGTTATGTATGAACATAAGATCAATTTCAACTAATCTTCAATACTTTGTCGATACAGTCCTATGTAATCCCTGTGTAATTTCTGACATTTTAGGATTAACAGAAACCAGACTACGTAGAGTTGGATCTTGTTACTCTGTACCATTTACCAGGATATAACCTGTACAGTAAGTGTAGAAACAGAAACGGTGGAGGTGTTGCCCTGTATATATCGAACGACTACCAATCTTCTGCTTCAAGTGATTTCTCTATTTTGGAACCATTTATCGAGTGTCTTGGAGCTGAAATTACAATCAAGGATGAAAGTTGCTTGCTTATGTGTATTTACAGGTCCCCGAATGGTAATGCAAATAGTTTCCCTAAGGCAATGGGTAACTTTCTTACTTTGGCCACTGATAAAAATATCACAGTATTTATGTCTTTGGAGACTTCAACTTGGATTTACTAAATCATAGTGTTGATAGTTCTGTGATTAGTTTCATTAACTTAATGTATTCATTTTCCCTTTTCCAATTAACTTCGAGGCCAACTAGAGTAACGCACATGACGGCAACACTGATAGACCATAGATATGGTCAACAGATATATAACCAAACACTGGTAATTACATAATACATACATACATTACAGACCACTTCCCAATAATGTCCCAGTTCAAGCATCATAATTTAAGACAAAACAGTCAACATTTTTTTAATAGGATAATAACAAATACTGCATTAGCAAATTTCAGTAATGAACTTTCAAAGGTTAGTTGGAGTAATGATTTAGAATTAGAATGTCCCAATAAATCTTGCCAGCTATTTCATTTAAACTTTAATAAGTTGTATGAAAAACATTTTCCAGTAAAAATGGTTCGAGCAAACTAAAGAAAAATAACTAAGTCCGCACATCATTCCGGCGTTGATAAATAGCATTAAAAATAAAAATGGATTGGAAATATTACGGCACTGGATAGATATTATATGTATGTGTTTTAGTCTATGTAAGGATATTATAAACAAAAGTACTAATAATTTAGCAGCCAGGTGCCAAAGGCGCATTCGTCAAAAGAGGTTACTGCCATTAGCAATCGTTATGCGCATTTTTATTGCTTAGAATACTATTCTAGCTGAAAGCAGCTCATATAACTTTTCAGAGAATGATTAATAAATACATTACTCTCTGATATGCAAATACAAAAAAAGTAAATGCATATCTTGACGTAATCATTTATATTAAAGACCCGGAGTCTCAATTTTATCAGCTTAACAGCCATACTCCCCAAGTTTAATTAAGTAGGTCTTAAAATAACAAAATAAAATAAATAAATAATATAAAATAAACTCTAAAATAGCAGCAAATGCCAATGTCGCCCATGTCAAGGTACGTTACTGCCATTTAGCACTCCCAGCACACATTTTGATTGATTACGAGCGAGCGCGAAGCGCTCGTGAGTCCTCACTCACTCGGATTTTTCCGGGTTAAGCGGCCGACCCGACCCGACCCGACCCGGCTGACCATCACGCTTTTCAGGAGCTTATATCTTTGGAATCCCGCTTCCGATTGACTAGCGGTCTTCGCTATCTGATAGCCCTATTCAATCCCTACAGTTTCAGCGTAAAAAGGCAAAGATAAATGCAGTTTAAATGACAGCAGACACATTTCCTTGCTATCGAGAGTCCGGGTGACTCTCCCGCCGCACGCACGCCGCAACCGCACGCCGCACCCGAAACCCGCCGCACGGAGGCGGGCGGCGGCGTTCAGCCGGCGTTCAGAACGGCGGCGTTCAGCGGCGGGTTTCTACGGGCTCGCTCGTCCTTCGCCGATTAAGGCGTTTTACTGGTTTATAATACTATTTGAGCTGAAATCAGCTACTATCACTTTTCAGAGGATTAGTTACTCTCTGATATGCAAAGAATGTATATGCATATCTTAATGCTGTGATAATTTGTCGTAAAGACCCGGAGTCAAATTATATTAGCTTACAAGCCGTATATACTCCTCAAGTTTAAAGAAGCAGGTCTTAAAATATATATAATAAATAAATGAAATAAATAAAACTGCCAGTGCGAATACTCACGCCCTCCAGGCCTTACTGTATTTTATCTTCACTCCACACTTCGTGTTATTAAGTGACTACGCGGTAGAGTTTTGGCAACGCACTTCTTATTGAATTTGCAGGGATTTTAACGCATTATTAACAGACTTTGAGTTCATTTTTATTCCAATAGCTCATGTTTAGATTATGTTGTAAAGTACTCTACCAGTTTATTGATGAACTTAAGTGCATTATCTTTATATCATTATTCCTGTTATACCAAATATTTAGTGGGATTCTTCTTTGCTATGTTGTCATGAAAGCCCTCACCTTGTATAAGTATTTCTAAGGAGCGTTGGCAACACCGATAATCTTTAGTACACAATTATGTAACATGTTTAGGTATACATGTCTCTATACCATCGCGGGACGCGATTGGTAGTTGACCGAGCTATATTACGGCACTGGATAGATATTATATGTATGTGTATAATCTTAGTATCTAACTGAAGCAGGATGTCTGTGTGTCTGTGTGTCCTCTACCGTCGCCCATCTGTCTGAGACACCGCCATCTTTTGATGACATTATGCTGACCAAGTAACCATGCATGTCATGTAATGATGACGTGGATAGCCAGCCTGGTGTTTGGAAGCGCTCCACTAGCCTGGGAACAATGCACACCGTAACCAGGGAGGTTCCGGCCAAACTCCCTTATTATGATGCCTGCACACCGCAGACAGGCAGAACAACAGGAGAACAACAGGAGACGCGATCCCTAGCGCTCCGATACAAGACTCCTCTGGGAGTCTGTGTACACATCACACCTGATGGTGTGATGTGTACCTTGTCAGGTAAATAATTGTTCTGGCTCTGTCTATTAGACATTAGTTTCATTGAACGTTTTGTAAAGAACCCCTTGACATTATTATTGTTCAAACTTCATAGTGTACATATATATTATATATATATATTTATAATAGTATATTGTCTTACTCGATTCCTTGGCACGTATAATACTTATACAGTACGTAAAAACCGCTTGACCACCATTAGCCAATACCACCTGGTCCACCTTATTGATGTGACCACTGGGCAGCAACGTAAGTTACCTGCCTATCAAGAGGGCATCACAGGCAATCACCCCTACAGCTCATTGACACTGTATCTTAAATGGATTGACCCCGTTTACCTTTAAAGAACAAGATTAAAAAGGATAACAGAAAGACTGGCAAACAAATGGCCTTCAACGTATAAGGAAACCTATCGACGGTATAGAAATATGCTTACATCTACTTTAAGAGCAGCAAAAGATAAATTCCACAAAGACCAGCTGAAAAAAACCAAAAACCAAGGAAATCCTAAGGTGTACTGGAAATCTATCAATTTAATACTCGGTAGAACATCCAATGTATCTAATAAAAGTTTTATTGAGTTAAAACCATATTGTGCTGACATACTAAATAAATTTAACGGCCACTTTCGGAAGATTGGTGATGCCATGACTAACAGCCAAAATTATAATAACCATTTCAGTACTTAGATAACTCAACTGCCTTCTCCATGTATTTAATTCCAACAGAGTGTACTGAAATTTTTTATTTTTTTATTTTTATATATATATACGTATACATATATATATATATATATATATATATATATATATATATATATATATATATATATATATATATATATATACATATATATATATATATATATATATATATATATATATATATATATATATATATATATATATGTATATATATATATATATCTCGTTAAAAGTGATAGCTAGTTCAGCGTTTATTATCTTCTTAAAGATATTTTCTCTGTCTTAAGAGTGTCTTATTCTCTTTTGTAATCACTTTTATGACTTCGCCGTAGCTTGTCATGTTTGCTGTATCGCGATTTCGGGTCTAAAGGCCCCCATCCACGGTACGATTGGTCGTACGATCTGATCCGACAGACCTGATCCGATGGATTTCCTACCACCCACTAACGATCCGACCGCACCTCAAGACCAGTTCAGTTGGTGATAGAAACGGTGGAGAGCGCTTCTCATGATGGGTCTATGCAACGAGGATCGAATTACTTTTGATGGAATCTGATACCACAACTGAGGAGCGTAAACATCCGCGTTCACACTAAATTTCAGAGGCAGTTATTTTCTTAATATATTTCCGGCACACACTTCTCATATAGTTTTTTTTTTTTTTTTTACTGTTTCAACATTAGCCTCACTCGCTCACTGTCGCTCTTCGAGTTTCTCTACCAATAGGTGTCTTGCACTGACGTCACGACCTAGCGTCTTCAAGCCAAATGCCGCCCGTCGGAGCGAGCTGGATGACCAACAAAATCCACTTGCCGCCCGTGTTTGCCAGCTTATGATAATTTTCCCCTACCAAAGATATGTTTATCAGTATAAAAGATATACTCTTGTCTTCGGAAATGTTTGTACTATAATATTATCAAATAAAAAACCGTAAAACACACTAAAGAAAGGCCATTATGAGACTCAAGAAATATGCATAAACTTAATATTCACCAACTCCAGCTCCCATTTAATATTTTGCTCGAACACTTTTTACATGGACAATGTCAATAGAAGCGGAATTTCATTAGCTTTCCATTGATATATTTCGTTATCTGATAAATAAATTAAAACCATGCATAAATTAGCGTTAAGTAAATAAATAACATCATGATATGGGGTAATTTTTCCCGATTGATGAGGTTATTTATTTAGTTAACGCTAATTTATACATGCTGCTAATTCATTCATCAGATAACGAAATATATCAATGGAAAGCTAATGCAATTCCGCTTCTATTGACATTGTCCATGTAAAAAGTTTTCGAGCAAAATATTAAATGGGAGCTGGAGTTGGTGAATATTAAGTTCATGCATATTTCTTGAGTCCCATAATGGCCTTTCTTTAGTGTGTTTTACGGTTTTTTATTTGATAATATTATAGAACAAGCATTTCCGAAGAGAAGATGACAGTATATCTTTTATACTGATAAGCATATATTTGGTAGGGGAAAATTACCATAAGCTGGCAAACACGGGCGGCAAGTGGAGTTTGTTGATCCTCCAGCTCGCATTTCCCGCGCCTGTCGCAGCCACAACAAGGGCTGTGATGTCACGTGCAAGACACCTATATACTCATAAGTTGCATTTTTCTTAAATTTATCCATTTACTCTTTGCTTTTTATTTCCCACAAACATTCAGTTTCTATATAATTAGATGAATTCTGTCCAAAAGTGCTTCTCATTAAAGAAACAATTAATCTTGGTAGTCCTCTCGCGACGCTGTCAGTGGCGAAACTGACGGCTGGCCTCACGATCAGCACACTCACGGTGCGATCCGGTCTGAACCGGATGATCTGTCGGATCTAAAAACCAAACACTGCTTGGTCGCATCCGACCAGCTGTCAGTCGGTCGGACAGACCAAAATCACCCCACTCACGATCCAATCTGGTTGGATCCAACCAGATCTGTCCGATGGTCGTACGACCAGATCGCACCGTGGATGGGGGCCTTAAGAACCCTTCTTCAGCAGCATGTGGAAGATGTTTTCTTCTCAGGAGTTGAGGTGAGCATGATTAAGTTGCGAGGTGAAGCGCTATTTATAGCCGGTCTGCCTGCCACGCAGCCTATTAGCGGCACCGGTGATTGGTAGATAGGTTTTGCTTCTCGTCTTCTTGAGTGGGTGACGCTGATTGGTTGTTTGGTCTTCGCTTGGCTTTTCTGTGAGTAGGCTGTTATTTGCTTTTTTTCTTTTCATGCTGGGTAGAGCTTGTAGGTCGTTTGCCTGTACGTTAAGTTTGGGATTGATCTCTTTTATGTACAGCGCTTCTAGGATGGGAAGTCGCCGCACATCTGCACACATGTCCACGTTCCAGTACCAATTCTGTATTTTCTTCTAGAAATTTTCTTGTTATGATGATGCCATGTTGTTCTAATAGGTGACTTTTGGGGGCTCCGGAAGTTAGGTGGCAAGTAAGACGTCTGGACAGCTTCGTTGTCGTCATGCCGATGTAGGATGAGGGGAGGACTTCACAGTTTCCTCTTTTGCATGTGATCCTATATACGACATGGGACTTTTGTTTTGTCTCCTTCGTCTGGCTTGGGCTGTTACGGAGAAGGAGGTTGCTGGTTTTCTTGTTTTTGTAGTAAATTTGTATTTTTATTCTCCTCTCTTGGTCTGCATTTTTCACGTTACGGGGGGACGATTGTATATTATTGTTTTTTTGTTCCGGGTGAGCGGGGGAGAAAAGCCCGGTAGAAGATGTTATGCTTGACTTTTTTTGTGGCGTTGGTTGTACCATTCCCCAAAGATTTTTTAGTCTGACGGTTGATGTCTCTCTCGCTGAACCCCGTTGTGATGGGGACTTGGTGGCTCCTCGTTTTTGTGCTAATTTCCGGGTATGCAGTGTGTGAGAGCTCTTCTGATGTAAGACAAAGAGAAAATATTTTTAAAGAAGATAAAAAACGCTGAACGAGCTACCCTTTTTAAAACGAGATCTGTCTCAGAGAAAATCCCTGCCGTATATAAAATATATATATTATATATATTATAATATATAATATATATATATATATATAATATATATAATATATATATATATATATATAAAAATATACATATATAATAATATATATATATAAAATATTATTTATTTATATTTATATATATATAATATATATATATTATATTATATAAAATATATATATATAATTATATGTATAATTTAAATTATTTTAATATATATATATAATATTATTATATATAATAATTTTTATAATTAAAGATTTGTGCCAGACTTTACAAAAGCTTTTGAATGTCAAGGGCAACAGCAAAATTTTCACCGAAACCCCAAAAGGAGGAGGACCAAGGTTCCGTTAGGAAAACTAGGGGATCCCCAGTAGATCGCCCTTTACGAAAACCGAGACGATCGATGAAGATTGTGACAGATGATGCTTAAAGAATCTTTCTTATTAATATAGATTAAAAAGTTTTAGAAAGGCAGGAAGCAAAGCTATAAAAAGGTAGTTTGAAGCCTGCGTGTGTGTGTTTTGGATGCCTGTGTGTGTGTGGGGTTATGTGTGGGGGCCTGCGGGGGCGGTGTGTGTGTGCTGGCTTTGTGTGTGTGTTTTGGGGGTGTGTGTGGGTGTGTTGTGTGTTGTGGTGTGTGCGTGGGTGGTGGGGTTTTTTTAGGGTCTCGACGTTTGTGTGGTGTGTGTGTGTGTGTGTGTGAGGAGTGCCTGCGTGGGTGGGTGTGAGTGCCGCATGTGTGTGTGTGAGGGCCTGCTGTGTTGTGTGGTTGTGGTGGTGGTGTGTGTGTGTGTGTGGTGTGGTGTGTGTGTGTGTGTGTGTGTGTGTTTTTTGGAGGGCCTGCGTTTTGGTGTGTGTGAGAGAGGCCTGCGATGGTTTGTTTTGGGGGGTTTGTGTGTAGTGTGTGTGTGTGTGTTGTAAGGCTTGCGTGTGTGTATGTGGGTTGTGAGGGGATGGTGTGTTGGGGTTGAGAGCTTGCGTGTGCGGTGTTGTGTGAGGGCGGTTTGTTTTTGTGTGTGTGAGGGTTTGGTGGGGGGGGCGTGTGTGTGGTGAGGGCTTCCGTGGGGTTTTTTCTGGGGGCGTGTGTGTGTGTGTGGAGGGCTTGCGTGTGTGTGTGGTTGAGGGCTTGCGTGTTGTGTGTTGAGGGTTTGCTGTGTTTGGGTGGGGCTTGCGTGTGTGTTTTGTGTGTGTGAGAGTTGCGGGGTGTGTGTGTGTTTTGGGGCTTGCTGTGTGGTGTTTGAGGGGCTTGGTGTTGTATGTGTGTGTGAGGGCTTGGTGTGTTTTGGGTGTTGGGGTGTGTGTGGTGAGGGTTTCCGTGGTGTTTCTGGGGCTGTGTGTTGTGGTGAGGGCTTGCTTTGTGGTGTGTGTGAGGGCTTGCGTGTGTGTGTGTTTGAGGCTTCGTGTGGTATGTGTTTTTGTGAGGGCTTGCGTTGTGTGTGTGTGGGGTGTGAGGGTTCCCGGGTGTGTTTTTGTGAGGGCGTGGTATTGTGTGTGTGAGGGCTTGCGTGTGTGTGTGTGTGAGGGCTTGCTTGTGTGTGGTGATGTGTGTGTGTGTGGGGGCTTGCTGTGGTGGTGGGGCTTGCTGGTGTGGTGGTGGATGGCTTGCATGTGTGTGGTGGGGGTTGTGATGTGGTGTTGTGTAGGGCTTGGTATGTGTGTGTGTGAGGGTTGTGGTGTGTGTGTGTGTGTGTGTCGTGTGTGTGTTGTGTGTGTTGTGGGGGTGTTGTGTGTGGTGAGGGCTTGTGGGTGTTGTGTGTGGGTGTTGTGTGTGGGGGAGGGCTTGCGTTTGGTATGGTGTGTATGTGAGGGCTTGCGGTGTGGTGGTGTGTGTGTGGTGAGGGCGCTTTGTGTAGTGTGTGTATGTGGGGGCTTGCGTGTGTGTAGGGGATTGGGGGTTTTGCGGTGGGTATGTGTTGTGTGTGTGTGTGGGGGGTTGCGTGTGTGTGATGTGTTGTGTGGGGGCTTGCGGGTGTATGGTGTGTGGTGGGGGTTGGTTGTGTATGTGAGTGTGTGAGGGTTTGCGTGTGTATGTGTGTGTGTGAGGGCTGCGTGTGGTGTATGTGTGGTGGAGGGCTTGCGTTTTTTGTGTGGTGTGTGAGGGCCTGCATGTGTGGGGGTTGTGAGGAGGTCGTGGTGTATGTGTGTGGGGGTTTGGTGTGGTGTGTGTGGGGGTTGTGATGTGTATGTGTGTGTGAGGGCTTCGTGTGTGTGGTGTGTGTGGTGGTGTGTGTGTGTTGTTGTGTGGGGTTTTTGTGGTGTGTGGTTTGTGTGTGTGTGTGAGGGCTTGGGAGGTGTAGTGCTTTTTGTGAGGGCTTGCGGTGTGTGTGTGTGTGTGTGTGTGTTTTTGTGGTGTGTGTGGGTGTGTGGTGTGTGTGTGGTGTGTGGTTGTGTGTGTGTGTGAAGGTTTGTGAGGGTGTGTGTGTGTGGGGGGCTTGCATGTGTTATGTGTGTGTGTGTTAGGCTTGCGTGGGGGTTGTGGGGGCTTGTTGTGTGTGTGGGTGTGTGTGGGTGGTTGGTGGTGTGGTGTGGTGTGGTGTGTGGGTGGGGGTGTGTGTGTTGAGGGCTTTTTTTTTGGTGTGTGAGGGCTTGCGTTTTGGGGTGTGTGTGAGCTTGCGGTGGGGTTTTGGTTGTGTGTGGGGGTGGGGCTTTTTGCGGGGTTGTGTGTTTTGTGGTTGTGTGTTTGGGGCTTGCGTGTGTGATGTGTGTGGGTGTGTTTTTGGGGGATTCGTGTTGTGTGTATTGTTTGAGGCTTGCGTGTGTGGTGTTTGTGTTGTGTGTGGTGGGGTGTGGTGTGTGTGTGTGTGTGTGTGTGTGTGTGGTGTGTGTGGTGTGTGTGTGAGGGCTTCTTGTGTTTTGTAAGTAAGTAAGTGGGAAGTAAGTTTTTTTTCCCAAGCAATTTATATATAACCCCATAAAAATGAAATAAAATGGGAATGAATCTGTCGAGCCAAGGCCCTTGACAGATATATTTTATACAAAAAAAAACAAATTTTGCTGGGGCATCAAATTACATTATGTATACATCAGTATACAAGAGAGGAAAAAAATGATTTATGAACTTTTTACATATTACATTATTTTTGAGTGTTTTTTCTACAAATTTTTTTGCGTGAATAGTACTTTTTTATTTTTTATTTAAATTTAGGAAACTACCCGAATTACACA
The DNA here is from genome assembly GCA_016584305.1 of Chionoecetes opilio. NCBI lineage: Eukaryota > Metazoa > Arthropoda > Malacostraca > Decapoda > Majidae > Chionoecetes > Chionoecetes opilio. Next base: position 229,172 of record JACEEZ010021112.1, read on the forward strand.
GAGTTTTAAGTCATTTTGGGAAAGTACCATAATTTAGGACCAAAATAAAAGATGCTGTTCCTGAAGAGAGTTGTTCGATATGCGGACAAACTAAAATTTAAAAATTATTTTAGTGCTGTAAAAAGGTTTCTTGAAGTTAAAAATGGAAGTTCCCCTTTCGTTTTTAATACTTTAAAAATGTATATAGAAAAAAGCTTAGGATAGGTAAAAATTTTGAAGCTTGTGTTCTGAAAATATATTGGGTGTAGAATCAAAATTTACCCCCAAAAGAAATATACATCTCAAGTGTGTTTTGTGTATTTTTAATTTGGTAATGAAGGAAGGCCCAAATAATGCGTATTAACACACAAAATAAAGGTGAGGGGGAACCAAGTGTAGTATATATGATCATGCTTCGATTGTGGGTAATTACGTACCTTATATAATATGCCCCACATTCGGGATGTTGGAATATACACTTTCTGCAAACTCCAAATTTAAATTTTATCATAGGGCCCAAGGAATTTTTTTATGGTTACACTTTTTAATAATTTTCAACCTCTAAAACAGTGGAGGGGGTGATTTTTTAAGGAACGATTTTTAAAGGGAATTTAGTTTTGGAAGTATTAAATTTTAAAATTTTTTAGTTTTTATCCATTTATTAATTAATTTACTTCTATATTAAACTTCTGGTAATTTTGTATATCCCTTTTCCCTAATAGCAAGTTGGTATCATCAGAATATAGATATTTGAAAAAAAATGGGAATAGCATTTTTCAATATCATTTTTGTAAAAAAGAAAAAATAATGGTCCTAGAATGATCCTTGTGGTACTCCTGTGGTTAAGTTTTGAAGAATAATAATTACCATTCAATACACTGACGTGACCTTTGCTTTTAAAAAGCTTTCAAAAATTGATGGGACACCTTTAATGCCATTATGTTTAATTTTCCCGCAAAATTTCGATGGTTTTAAAAAGTCAAGGCCTTTTTATAAGCAGAAAAATCCCGACAATGATGGTTTTTTCCAAGACTTGTAGACACTATTTTGAATGGATTATTCCTGACTCTGTTGATGATGTGCCCCAAAACCATGTTGGATTAGAAAAAAATTTTATTTTTTTCTAAGAATTTAAACAAACGGGTTGCAAAGACTTTTTTCGAATATTTTGCTGAAACCTGTAGTATGGAAATGGGGCGATAATTTTTAATGTCATTATTTACTGCCCCTTTGTATATTGGAAACACTTTGGGGCCTTTTTTTGTTTTCAGGAAAAATTCCTGTTTTTTAAAGAGAGGTTTTATTATGTAGTCAGTGGGGGTTTACAAAAAGTTGATGGTTTTTTAATATTTTGGGACACATCGTCACGGGTGTGCTATTTTTTAAGGGCTTGTAGATATTTTAGTTTTGTGGGGGTTGAAAGGGGGTAAATTCATAAATAACAGGAAAATTGATTAAGTAATTAAAGGGGATTTCCCCTAAGTTATTTTGGCTTCATCTCTTTTAGGAAGGATGTTTTAAATTTTTTTTGACATTTCAGGGCACAAGGTTTTTTGTTCGATTTTTTTTTTGTTATGTTGGAATTTTACCAAAATATAGAGTTAAAGATTTTCCCGTGAGATTTTTGGATTTCCCTTTGGGTTTTTTTTAATTGTTTTTTTTAATAGTTTTTTTTTGCTGTTTTTGAATTTTGTACTTATTTCATATTTTTATATGTTCCCTTTAAGTTAAAGGGCCCTTTATTGAAAGTCTCTCTAGTCTGGTTTTTCTTTAATTGTTTCTTAATGCTAATGAAAGTATGGGCTTCGTTCCTTTTATTCTTTACACAAATTTTCTTTCTGGGGAAAAAAATTTTTTAAACAAGCTGTCGAAATTTTAAAAAAAAATGCATTTTATGCTTTATTAGGACAGTTTTGACTGTAATACGTCAGCCCATTTTCCTGCAGAGATCGGTACCAAAGTTTTTTAATGCAGTCTGTGTTACAATTCTTTTATTAAATATACTGGGTACTTTTTTTGGGTAAATAGCTTAAATTTAGAAACAACTGGGTAATTCACTGAGTTGTTTTTATTATGTTTTTTAGAATTTGATTCAATATGCGATGCCCAAAAATGTCAAAATTTTGGGGGATGTACTGTAATTCGGTAGGTCTTTGATTAGTGGGAAAAAAGAAAAAAGGGAAAACTCAAATTTTAAAAAAATCAAATAATACCTATCTTTTTCTTTAACAAACCAAATTTTAAAAACCTCAAAAAATTTAATACTGAAGATTTTTATCATTACCGTGGCAAGAATGTCTTCAAAGTGTCTAAAAACCTATTTATATTACCTCCCGGAGGCCTATCCCAAAAAATAAATAAATGTTTTCTTAAATTATCATAAACTCAACACTAAAACATTTAAGTAAGACTCGACAAAAGGGAAAATTCATTGATATGGGAGAATGATGGGCTTCAGAAATATACAGGCTACACCTCCACCGGATCTTTTTACATGGAAAAATTTTGATCCTGGTAATTGAATAATTTGACAAGGGCAGGGTCAAGTCGGTTTTCAGTAAACCAGTATATCAAACTTCACACCTTTTTGCTAAAACTAAGTCTAAAAAAAGCTGTAAATTAGTGGGTACGGACCTAAAGTTATATTTTAAAGTAATTATGTTTTGTGTCATTACGTGGATAAAAGTATCCAAAATACATAATTTTACTTTGGGGGGTTGTGATAGTTGAAAGTAAAAAAGGACTGATTTTGTGAGGGGCCCGGGGGTGTGTGTGAGGGCTGGGGTGTGTTTGTGTGTGTGTGTGTGTGTGTTGTGTGGTGTGTGTGTGGGGTTTGGTGGGGGGTTGGGTGTGTGTGTGGGGTGTGTGGGTTGGTGTTGTGTGTGTGTGGGGGTGGGTGGGGGCTTTGTGTGTGTGGGTGGGGTTGGTGTGTGTGTGTTAAAAGGCTTGCGGGGTTTGTTGTTGAGGGCTTGGTGTGTTTTGTGTGGGGTGTGAGGGTTTTGCGTGTGTTTGTGTGGAGGGCTTGGTGTGTGTTGTGTTTTGGGGCCCTTGCGTTGTGTGTGTGTGTGTGTGAGGGCTTTTTGGGGTGTGTGTGTTTAGGGCTTGCGTGTTGTGTGTGGGGGGCTTGCGTGTTTTTTTGTTGGGTTGGTGGTGTGTGTTTGGGGTTTGCGTTTTTGTGTGTGTGAGGGTTTTGCTTGTGTGTGGTGTGTTGTGGGGGTTTTCTTTGTGTGTTGTGTGTGGGGGTTTGCGTGGTTTTTGTTTTTTGGGGGTTTGCGTGTTTTGTGTGGGGTGGGGGTTTGGGCGTGTTGGGGTGTGTGTGTGGGGTTGGTGTGTGTTTTTGTGGGGTTGGTGTGTGTGGGTGTTTGGTGGGGGCTTGCGTGGTGTTGTGTTGGGAACCCTGTGGTGGGTTGATCCCCTTTGGGGGTTTTTGGTTATTTTTCGGGTTTTTAATTTCGTGTGTGTTGCTTTATTCTGGTTTTTGAAAATTTGTGCTTTTTTTGGGTTTGTTTTTTTGGGGTTTTTTTTGGGGGAAAGGGGCCGTGTTGGTGGTGTTTGGGGGGGCTTTTTTGTGTTTGGGGGTTCTGTGGGGGGGGTTTTTGGGGGTTTTTTTTTTTGGGGGTTTCTTTTGTTTTTTGTGGTGTTTATTTTCTGGTTGTTTTTTGGGGGGCTTTTTTTGTTTTGTGCTTTTTGGGGGGGTTGCTGGGGGGTTTACTTTTCTTTTTTGTTAAAGGGCTTGCGTGTGGGTTGTGTGAGGGCTTGCGTTTTTGTGTTTTGGAGGGCTTGCGTGTGGGGTGTGTTTGAGGGCTTGCGTGTGTGTTGTTGTGGGGTTGGTGGGGTGGTTAGGCTTGCGTGTGTGGGGTGTGTGGGGGCTTCCCGTGTGTGTGTGTGTTGGGGTGGGGGGGCTTGGTGGTGTGTGTGTGGGGTTTTGGGTGTGGGGTTTTGTGGGCTTGGGGTGTTTTGTGTGTGGGGAGGGCTTGCGTGGTGGGTGGGTTGAGGGCTTCTGTGTGTGTGTGGGGGTTGGTGTGTTTTGGTGTGGTGAGGGCTTTTGGGTGTGTGTGGGGGTGGGGAGGGCTTGCTTTGGTTGTGTGTGGGGGGCTTGCGTGTGTTTGTGGTTGGGGGCTTGGTGGTTTGTGTTTGGGTTTTTCTTGCGTGTGTTTATGTTGTGTGGGGGTTGGTGGGGTGTGGAGGGCTTTGGTGGGGTGTTTTTGGGGGGGTTGTGGGGGTTTGTGTGTTGTGGGGGGCTTGGGTTTTGTGGGGTGGGGGTTGGGGGTTTTTGTGGGGGGGCTTGCGTGTTTTTGTGGGGGGGGTGTTTGTGTTTTTGGAGCTTGGGTGTTTTTGTGTGTGTTTTGTGTGGGGGCCTTGCGTGTGTTGTTGTGTTTGTGTGTTTGAGGGCTTGCGTGTGTGATGTGTGTGTGTTGTGGGGGGTTTGTGTGTGTGGGGTGTGTGTTGTTTTTGGGGGCTTCTTGTGTGTTTGTGGGGTTGTTTTGTTTTGTTTGTGTGTGTGTGTGTGTGTGTGTTGTGGGGGTTTTGTGTTTTTGTGGGTTTTTGGTGGGGTGTGTGTGTGTGGTGTGGGGTTGTGGGGTGTTTTTGGGGTTGGGGGTGTGTTTTGTGTGGGGGGGTGTGGTGGGTTGGTGTTTTGTGTGAGGGCTTGGTGTGTCTGTGTGGGGCTTGTGTGTGTATTTTTTAAATTTGTGGGGGCTTGCGTGTGTGTGTGTGTGGGGAAAAAGGTTTGTTGTGGGTTTTTGGTGTGTGGTGTTTTGTGTGTGTGTGTGTGGGGGTTTTTGGTGTGTGGGGTGTGTGTGTGTGTGGGGTGGGTGTGTGTGTGTTTTGTGTGTGGGGAGGGTTGTGATGGTTTTGTGTGTGTGTGTGGGGGGTGAGGGTTGCATGTGGGGTGGTTTTGTATGAAAGGGCTCGTGTGTGTGTGTGTGGGGCTTGCGGGGTGTGTGTGTGGTGTGGGAGGGCTTTTTGATGGTGTAATGTGGGTGGGGCTTGCGGTGTGTGTGTGTGGGGTGTTGTTTTGTGTGTGTGGGGGCTTGCTGTGTGTATGTGTTGAGGGCTTGCGTGGGTTGGGGTGTGTTTGGGGTGTGTGTGTGTGTGTGTTGTTTGGGGTTGTGTGGTTTGGGGGTTTGGGGTGTGTTTATGTGTGTGGGGGTTTTGCGTTGTGTTTTGGGGTGAGGGCTTGTGTTGTGTGTTTTGGGGGCCTTGGGTGTGTTTTGTGGTGGGGGCTTCCCGTTGTGTGTGGGGAGAGGCTTGCGTGTGTGTGTGTTTGGGGGGCCTTGGCGGTGGTGTTTGTGGGGAGGGTTTTGCGTGTGTGTGTGTGTGGGGTTGGTTTTGGGGTTTGTGGGGTGTTTTGGTGTGTGTGTGTTTGTGTTGTTGGGGTTTTTGGAGGGTTTGTGATGGTGAAAGGTGTGTGTGTGGGGGCTTGCAGTGTGTGGTGGTGGGTGTTTTGTGTGTTTTGTGTGTGCGTGTGTGTGTTTGTTGTGTGTGTTAGGGTTTTTGATGGTGTGTTGTGTGTGTGTGTTTTGGTGGGGGGTTTTGCGGTTGTGTAGGGTGTTTTTTGTGAGGGTTTTGGGCGTGTGTGTGTGTAGGGTTTTGGGGTGTGGTGTGTGTTGTGTGTGTTGTGTGTGTGTTGTGTGGGGGGCGTGTGAGGGCTTTTGTTGTGTGGGTGAGGGTTGTTTTTGGGGTTTGTGTGTGTGTGTGTGTGTGTGGGTGTGTGTTTTGTGTGTTTTTGTTGTGGTGTGGGGGGGGCTTTTTTTTGTGTGTGTGGGAGGGCTTGCGTGTCTGTGTGTGAAAGGGCTTGCGTGTGTTTGTTTTTGGGGGCTTGCGTGTTTTTCGTGTGGGGTTTAACAATGACTTTTCCTTTTTTTTGAAAAACGTGTTTGTTCGATGCTGCCCCTTATGTCGTCTTTCTGAAAGGGCCTGTGATTTTTTGGGTGGGCGCGGGACTAAAACCTTTTTTTTAAATTGTAAAATTTGGGCCTTGAAGGGGTTTTTTAGGGGAAAGGAGAGCCACTACCAAAAATGTATTTATGCTGATTTTAGGATCCCCCGCGGGCCTGACCTTCTAAGAAAACAAACAACAAAGTTTTATTATAGTTTGGCACAAGTTTTATCATGGGTTTGGGGTTCGGGGAAAACTTCAAACCCATGCCCCTTTGCCCTTTCGCTTTTTAAGTATTTTATGTTTTTAAAATCCCCCGGGTTTGGGAAAAACTTTTTTGGCCCCATGACACACAAAAATGCCCCCTCAAAAATGTCCTCTATTACGTAAAAATGTACGAAATAAAATTTGCAAACTCGAGGCAAAAAGATGCAAATGTATAAAAAAACAATTAACCCTGAATTTAAAGAAACCAAAAACATTTATGAAAAAAACCCATGAAAATTTAACAAACCTCCATGGATGTCGTTTACACGTTTTCAGTCTGTGGTCATAGTTTATTAGGGGAAAACGGGCCCTTTTAGAACAGGCGCGGACGGGGTCCCCTTTCCCCCTCCGAGGAGCGCCTGTGTGTAGGGTTTTGGTGACATCCAAACAAAAACAACATGTGGTAGGGGTGTGCCCCATAACCAACACATTAGAAACCTTTACAGAAAAAACACTGTTCAGACGTTTTTCTCAAATTTCACTGATGAAAAACCCCAAAATTATTCATGAGTTTTAAATAGTTTACTTAAGAAAGGGCATATTCTTTTCCGTTAATGTTTTTTTTTTTTTGTCTTTCATAGGGACGTGGGATAAACGGGCTGCTTTTTAAATGTTTATTTGTTTAGTATTTATTGTATTAGTATTTTTTTAGTAATTTTTTTTTGGTTGACTTACAGTTTGTTACTCAAAATTTGTGGGAATGTTGAATTTTTGGACATTAAGTGTTTTGTCTATTTATTAATGATATTATGTGCAATTTATGTATAAAGCTGTGGTCAATAAATATCTATCTATATTTATCTATCTATGTGTGTGAGGGCTTGCGTGTGTGTGTGTGTGTGCGTGTGTGTGAGCTTGCGTGTGTGTGTGTGTGTGTGTGAGCTTGCGTGTGTGTGTGTGTGGAGCTTGTGTTGTGTGTGTGTGAGCTTGCGTGTGTGTGTGTGGGGAGCTTGCGTGTGTGTGGGTGTGTGTGTTTGAGGGCTTGCGTGTGTGTATGTGTGTGTGTGTGTGTGTGAGAGGGCTTGCGTGTGTGTGTGTGTGTGTGTTTTGAGGGCTTGCGTGTGTGTATGTGTGTTGTGTGTGTGTGTGTGTGTGTGTGTGTGTGTGTGTGTGTGTGTGGTGTGGTGAGGGCTTCCTTGTGTGTTTGTGAGGGCTTGTGTGTGTGTGTGTGTGTGTGTGTGTGTGTGTGTGTGTGTGTGTGTGTGTGTGTGTGTGTGTGAGGCTTGTGTGTGTGTGTGTGTGTGTGTGAGGGCTTGTGTGTTTGTGTGTGTGTGTGTGTGTGTGTTGTGTGTGGGTGGTGTGTGTGTGTTGTGTGTTGTTGTGTGTGTGTGTGTGTGTGTGGGGTTGGTTTTGTGTGTGTGTGAGGGCTTGTTGTGTGTGTGTGTGTGTGTGTGCGTGTGTGTGTGTGTGTGTTTGTGTGTGTGTGTGAGGGCTTGCGTGTGTGTATGTGTGTGTGTGTGAGGGCTTCTTTGTGGTGTGTGTGAAGGGCTTGTGGGGTGTGTGTGTGTGGTGTGAGGGTTTGTGTGTGTGTGTGGGGTTTTGCTGTGTGTGGAGGGCTTTTGTGTGTGTGTGTGGGGTTGGTGTGTCTATGTGTGATGGGCTTGTGTGTTGTGTGTGTGTGTGTGTGTGTGTGTGTGTGTGTGTGTGTGTATGGGCTTGCGTATGTGTGTGTGTGTGTAAGGGCTTGCATGTGTGTATGTGTGTGTGTGTGTGTATAGGTGATCATATATGGTTGCAGCTTGGTAATGTCGAGGAAGTGATGTTAGGTTTTTGTTATATCCCCCCATGTGACTCTCAATATTACTACCACGATGCTTTTGCTGCAATCCAGAAAAGATTATGCATAAATATATGAGGAACGGATACATTATAATGGGTGACATGAATGCCAGGTTTGGGAAGGCGGTGCGAGACTTAGTACAGCTGTACGAGTTGCCTGGTATGAACATTTCCTACCCGAACATTGAGGACGATATACGTAGGGTACGCCGTAGGTCCAATGAAAAGTGAAATATAGATTATTTCGAATTTGGCAGGGTGTTTTGTTATGTAAAATTGAATTTAAAGGGTGGTTTGTCCGCTTCAACTTTTTGGTTTGAGCACTTCTTGCTATGCAAAAATGGACTTGTATATTTATATGCAAAACATAGCTTAGCCCCGCTAAAGTAGCGGCTTCATTTGCACCTATCACCATATACATCAATGTAAATGTAGTAGTAGTAGTAGTAGTAGTAGTAGTAGTAGTAGTAGTAGTAGTAGTAGTAGTAGTAGTAGTAGTAGTAGTAGTAGTAGCAGTAGTAGTAGTAGCAGTAACAGTAGTAGTGGTATTAGTAGTAGTAGTAGTAAAAATAGTAGTACTGTAGTAGTAGTAGTAGTAGTAGTAGTAGTAGTAGTTAGTAGTAGTAGTAGTAGCAATAGTAGTAGAAGTAGTAGTAGTAGTAGTAGTAGTAGCAGTAGTAGTAGTTGTAGTAGTAGTAGTAGTAGTAGCAGCAGCAATAATTAATCACTTGCACCCACCATTACTAATTGGTTCACCTGAAAAACGTAACAAAACTGAAACAAAACATAAATTTCTACCACACAATCCATCCATTTAATATTCTAGTTTGCGAGTAAAGTGTATATTCTTCATCAGCCAAAGAACGCAAAAGAATCTTCAGGAAAAATAGAATAAATACACAAATCTCTGCTTCCTATCTGTCAACTTGTGTTAGAGTAAATGATAAACAGGACTTTGGATCTAACTTTAGGGAGAAGTTAGGGTGAGAAGATGAAACGGATTTACGAAGAGTTAGAGGAGATGGATAAGTGAAGAAGGGTGGAGGGACAGGACTGAGGATGATAGGGAGAGGCGGATGAGGAGGAATAATGGTAAAAAGTGGTGTGTTTGGATGATATATTTATCCGCGTTTGTGGTGTTGGAACCGGTTCAGCAGGATCATCATAATCCCAAGCTAATCTTCTCCGACCAAAAGTAAATTAAATAACTAAAATATATGTGTGTGGGGTAAAAAAATATATACATTAACAGCTCATTACCTCCGTCACGCCACGCAGCAGGTACCACACGCACGCACATAGATACACAACACACACACACACACACACACACACAAAACACACACACACACACACACAACACACACACACACACACACCACACACCACACACACACCACCTCCTGGGTACTTCATAGTCTAGGGTAGCACGCTCGGTTCACAACCGAGAGGTCCCGGGTTCGCCCCCCGGGCGGAGCGGAAACAGATGGGTTGTTTCCTTAAAAACCCAGCCCCTTCCCTCCCAGCACCCCACCCCCCTCGCTCGTGTACATGTAGACCAAAAGCATGGCCTACGGCAAAGACTAAACACCCGGGAACCCTATAAAGTACTGCCGCAGGGTACTTAAAACTCTATCGACATAAAAGGTCCCCACAGACTAAGGACGGCCCAGCACTCCCACGCACTCGATGATGAGGTAGGTGAGATAACCCCCAAGAAGTTTCCAACAGGGGTGGACCTTCTACGTGGGGACAGGAGCGGGTTCGCCCCCAAAAATGTTCCTCCCTGCTGATGGCAGTCAAGGAGGACCCCGAGTTCGCCGTGACCCAGTTTTTTGAACCTGAGGGCGGGCGAGGAGTATGGGGACCCCAGTGTAAGACCCGCACACACCCAAGCTAAACTTGTCACCCCCAGTTGCAGACACTGATCAGCTCACCGGGCCCAGGGCACGACCGGCATTCCCCGTTCACTGTCCGGGGACAATCCAGGAGATCTGGTCAACCCGTACGGGGTCCGGAGTTCTCTTCCACACTCAGAGCACCGAAAGAGTGTAAAGCAGGTGACAAGGCGGGGGCAGCAGTGGTGGGGCAGCAGGCCAGAGAGGGTTCACCCCGGCCCGGGGCCCCCCAGGGGGACCAGCCTGTTCGGTATAAAAGGGAATGATGGACACTTTCTGGGCCCAAACGTAAGGCTGTGACACTGTGATGTACCCTGATGAAAACGTTCAAAGAGTTACCACGCAGTCATTTGGAATATTTTGGTGCAGAGATACACAGGAAACCGGACACTGCGACTCATTTAACTTTTTCGAAGGTGCAAAATAAACGTGCGATTTGCATAGTAAGAAATTTTCCAAAAAAAAATGTAAGCCATAAAAAACGTCTTAGAAATTTCCCTTTTACATAGGAAAATTGGGATGCCAAAGTTAGAAAAAAATTTTTTATACGGCTACCCCACGATAATTGAAATTTTTAAGCTGAATTTTGTCATCCATTTATTTAGATAATAAGTTAGTTGAAAAAAACCTGAAGACAGAGACAAACCTTCAAAATAGTAAAAAGACAAAAGGCGACACGGGGTCTGAGGCCGGTCTCCCGTCCCCCCCATTAGGCTATGGTTTTTTTTTGTGAGTTTTTCAGTCATTAAGAAAAACCCCCCATCATCACGTCCTTCAGTATAACAATTAGCCCCCTCGGACGGGGTTCTGGGCAAATTCTTGCCAAGCCTCCATGCGGGAGACCACGCAGTGTTTATGGCAGCGCCCTGACGGGTTTCGTGGGAAAGAAACCCCCTTTAATTTTTCAATAAAGACAGAGAAAAATTTGTTGAGAAAATTAAATATGGGTATTTTTAATAACAGTGTAAAATGATGATGTCAATGTCATGCTAAGAAGGGTTTTGACGTCCCCGACGAGTGTGCGGGGCGTAGCAAATGGCCTCGACATAGGGGGTAGGCCGGGGGGACCGCCTTGGGTAGGTGGGAAGTGTGTTTGGGCACCCATGATGCCAGGTATGGAAGGGTACAGCGGAAAGGAATTTTGAGGCCGCGAACGTGACAAAAAGATCGTCCCAGTGACGAGTTTTAAAATTTATTTTGAGGTGTGTTTTAATCCCCTCCTGTACCTCCCCCCCGCTTGAGCACTGATGTGAAAACCCGTGCTGGTGACCCTATTCTCCTTAAAGTTTTAAATTGGAAATTAAAAAATGAAAGTGTAAAGCGGTGGGCCCCGGGCGGCCTCAGTCTGGTTTCTACCTGTTACCTCACAGGGTTTTGACCATTACCTCAAAGTTTTTAAAAGGTTTTTTGTTGGGATGTACCCTGTGTCTGGGGAGAGCAAGGTCTTTCGATTTTTTTAAAAAAAGGGGAAAAGGTTGGTGCTGAATTACAGAGGAATTTGGTGATAAATCACTTAGTAAAAAATTCGCATGGGCCTTTTCTACAGATTAAACATGGTTCCGCCCATTCGGAGCAGGGCCCGGGGCCCGCTTAAACGTGGGTGTACAGAGCACATCGCTCGCTGCGGGGTCCTCACGACATGGCGCGTCGGAAAAAAAATTAATTGTTTTTAAATTTGGGGACTTTAGAAAGCCTATGAATTTCCCCCCGTGGGAAATTTTTCCCCAAACTTAAGGGGCACGTCAAGAACCTTACGGCGGATTGGCATAGCCCACGGTGTTATGGACTCGCTCAGCGGAGTATTTGGCGTTGTCGGTACCTGTGCAGGAGGACAAAGATCCGGATCTTCAAGTCGCTTGTGATCCCTGTCTTACTCTAATGTTATGAGACATGGACACTAAATAGTGACTTGAAGAGACGAATCAATGCCTTTGGTAATAAGTGTCTTTGCAGAATCATGGGGTATCGCTGGGATGATTACGTGTCAAATCAGCGATTGCACCGTGAGACTGAATCGAGGCCTATTACCTGCATAGTCCGTCAGCGCCAACTTCGGCTATATGGGCATGTGGCACGCTACCCTGAAACCGATCCTTCCCATCGGGTTGTATCTGTAAGAGACAAACCGGCGTGGAGAAGGCCAAGGGGGCGCCCATAAGGCTCTTGGCTGGGGCAAGTTGATGCTTCTTGTCGAGAGCTGCTTGGTATGGGAAAGGATCCTGCATGGGAACTCGCGCGTGGTGACCCCCAGGAGTGGCGTCGTAGGGTGGGCGAGGCGACGCGCCCCCCGGCGTATGCCCCCAATGATTGATTGATTGATTGAGTCCTTATTCAGAAAAAAATAATTCTAAAATTTCATTCAATTCATAAGTATTCGCTATTAGTATTTATTTTTAAACCCATCAGAAACTATATGGGAACTCAAACCTTTAGACTCGTTGAAATTACTCATAACACCAGAAGCAACAATGTTAATTTAGTCTCTCCTCAATTTCGAACATCTCTTTTCAAACACAGCATCTTATGTTTCGGTCCTGATTTATGGAATTCTTTACCAAATGAAATTAAAAATCTTATCAATACCAGCAATCTACTATATCAATTCAAACAAAAAGTAATGAACAATATATTTGCTCTTCAGACTTCATAACCATTATACATATGGCTCAATTGTTAAATAATCGTATAACATGTATTTGCCTTACAGTAATCTTTCCAGACCCAATTTTGTTTTGCTAATTATGTTGAAGCAGATTCAAAACACCTAACCACCAAAAATAATTGATTTCCGGGCCTTATTTCCGTAAAAACACGACTTTTGTAATAAGCGCGTGAAAAAAAAATCTTCCCTCCAACAGGGCTACGCATGTTATTGATGACGTCACAAAAGGGACGCTCCAATGTAAACAACACTCGTGACTCTGCCTCGTGAAACTGCCTCTGTGAGACCTGTCGGCAAATGTTATGATGAGCGATTGACTTCGGTGTCAGACAGTGAATCGTCGCTGTGATAGATCTAGAGTACGATGCTTAATCTGAGACCGAACTAAATGAAGCTGCTCGGCGTATATGAGGAAACGAACCAGTTTGTGAGGGGAGCCCAACACTATATGTTTGAGCCAGAGTACGAGGTGGATGAAAAGGTGTTAGCGGAGCCTGCGAGGTTCAACACTACTACTACACACAAACACTTCTACACACACACACACACATACACTACACACACACAAACACTACTAACACACACAAAACACTACTACACACACACAAAACACTACTACACACACACAAACACTACTACACCCCACACACACACACAAACACTACTACACACACACACACAAACACTACTACACACACACACAAAAAACACTACTACACACACACACACAAACACTACTAACACACACAAAACTACTACACACACAAACACTACTACACCACACACACAAACACTACTACACACACACACAAGCACTACTACACACACACACACACTACTACGCACACACAAACACACACACACACACACACACACTCCCTACGCACCACACAAACACAAACACTACTACACACACACAACAAACATTACTACACACACACACAAAACACACACAAAACACTACACACACACACACACACAAACACTACTACGCACACACACAAACACAAACAACTACACACACACACACACTATACACACACACACAAACACTACACACACACCACACACACACAACACACACAAAACACTACTACACACACACACACAAACACTACTCCCAACACAAAAAAAACTACCATACACACACACAAAAAACCTACTACACACACACAAACACTACTACACCACACACAAACACTACTACACACACACACAAACTTTACTACCCCACACAAAACAGTACTACACACACACAAACATACTTACACACACACACACACTACTACACACACACCCCACACACTACTACGCCCCCACACACACACTATACGCACAACACACACACACACACAAACACTACTACGCACACACACACAAACACACACACACACACACACAAACACTACTAACAAAAAACAAAAAACACTATACACACACACACAAACACTATACACACACACGCAAACACTACTACACACACACACAGCAGCGCAGGAAGAGGAGCCTCCCTTTTGCTACGTCACCGAGCCGTGGCGCATCGTCTCCCATTGCCATGAGCGTTTTCGAAGCTGGGGGGAATTTACAGATTTTGATTGCGGATTTTAAAAAAACGGCCGATGGATGCAGAAAGTGACAACATATTGTTGACACACTCGATAATGGCTATACTCTAACTACATCTAATCAGGAATGATGAAATGGTCTGGACGATTACTTTAAGCTATTTTGGTAATCAGTGAAACTGCTTTTATGTCCAATGATTGCCTAACAAATCAAGGGAGCCACTAAAGTAAACTAAAACCATTGCCAGGAATCTTCTGCTCGGCAGACCGTGCCATTCTCCATATATATATATAAAATATATATATATATATATATATATATATATATATATATATATATATATATATTATATATATATATATATATATATAAAATGTTTATATTTTAAAATATATATATAAAATATATATATATATATATATATATATATTTTATATATTATATATATATATATATAAAATATATATATATATAAAATATATATAAATAATATATATTATATATAAAAATTTTATATTTATGTCCTGTATCAATGTATGCTTTAAATGGCAATAAGCTTTCTTACTTACACAAAAGAAAAAGATAAAATTATTTATAGTTCCCGTAAAGTGTATGGACGCGAGATGGACGGAAAACTCACGAGAGACTCGAATGCCGCACGACAGAGGCGAGGAAGGAGTGACGGGGGACAGTGACAAATAATACTTGCCCGCAACACCAGGCCGTGATACACACTCTTATAACACACTCGCCGCAAAGCCGCCCTCCGGGCGGGCTTTTTTGGGTAGCTTTCCCGCGGAGGGCTATTGGTGGGCCTTCGGCCCACCAAACACAGGACTCTCCAGATAGCCCCTTCTAACTTTCCTGAAATCATGGATGTAGAAATGTTTTATTAACGCCAACCCATTCACATCACCCCTAACCCATTCACATCACCCCAACCCATTCACATCACCCCCAACCCATTCATTCACCCATTACCCCCCAGCATTCACTCACCCATTACCATCACCCCCACCCATTCACTCACCATTACCCATCACACCCCACCCATTCCAATCACCCATTACCCATCACCCCCCACCTATTCCCTCACCCATCACCCATCACACCCAACCAACACCCCCCACCCATTCACTAACCCATCACCCTACACCCATTACCATCACCCTACACCCATTACCACACCCCCACACCCCTACCCATCCCCCACCCATTCACTCAAACCCCTTACCCATCACCCTACATCAAGGTTTTCCCCAATTCTCGCAAAACCCCTATTTTTTTTCAAAAATTCTCGCTAATAGGCTACTAAAAATAAAAATAAATAAAATGTGGGACATCTCATAGTAGGCTTAAAAAATGTCCCTGGCCGACCCGGTTTAAAAAATGTGCCATATATGGGTTCCGCCCCCGGGGGCGGCACCTATCGCGGACACCACAAGACGACACACTTTCGTTTAAAATTATTATAGAGCCTGGTTTTCACGCTATGAGGGATGAAATAAAGGAGACTCACAAATCACTCCCACACGAAATGAAAGTGTCAAGGGACAAAGGTTGAAATTTTGGGGGAAGCAACAAAAGACGAGGGGGATAAAAAGGGCGAGGAGCAATAGAAATAGAGAAAGGGGAAATAAAGCTGAGGGAGTGAGAAACCATCGTGAATATGTCAAAATTAGACGAAAAACAAGAATATGAAAAACTCTCTTATTTCCAAAAAACTCTCGACCCAAAAATGTCATCCTGATGCGAAACTTGCGTGGGGGAACATCAGAAGTGGGAGAGGTGAAAAAAGCGAGGGGACTTAACAAGCAAGAAGGGGACATGTTTAGACTGGTGGAATATTGAACTTTCAAAAAGACATGGACAGCAGAATAGGAAAACATAGTTATAAAGTGACACGTCATGAAAAAGAAAACGAGAGAGAGAGAGGAGAGAGAGAGAGAGAAGAGAGAGAGGGAGAGAGAGGGGAGAGAGGGGAGAGGGGAAAAAGAGGGAGAGGAGAGAGGGGAGGGGAGAGAGAGAGAGAGAGAGGGGAGAGAGAGAGAGAAAGGGGAGAGAGAGAGAGAGGGGAGAGAGAGAGAGAGAGAGAGAGGGGGGAGAGAGAGAGAGAAGAGGAGAAGGGGAGAAGAGAGAGAGAGAGAGAGAGAGGAGGGGGGGAAGAGAGAGAGAGAGAGAGAATATGGTAGAATCTAGTTATTATGAAATGAAACAAAAAACCAAAATTATCGTAAAAAAAGATTCAGGAAACAAAAAGAACGATAACCCAACATCTATCCTTTCAACACACGAAAAAAACCCCCCACACACACAGACACAGAAAGGGAAAAAAATTTTAACAAAAAGTACGTTATGAAAAATCCGAGAGGGCACTGAAGATGCAACAAACACGGCAGGGCGCAGGTAATGGGGAGGGGCCCGGGAAAAGGTGGACAAAGGAGAGAAGGAAGCAGAGGACAGACAGGTTAGGAAAGAGGCAACGAAACGAACCGACAGGCAGACAGACAGACATACAAAGGGCGGAAGGGAAGACACGGAAACACACTGACACACACATACACACACACACGCACACGCACACGCACACGCACACGCACACGCACACGCACACGCACACACGCACACACACACACCAAACACACACACACACACACACACACGCACACGCACACGCACACAAACACACACACACACACGCGCACACACATACACACACACACACATACACACACACACAGGAGCGGAGATAGATGGGCTGTTTCCTTAAAACCCGAGGCACTGTCCACCCAGCAGTGAATGGGTAACGGTTGTTAGCCCGGGGTTTGTGACCCGCATCCCGGGGTGATGACTTCGGCCAACACTAAGCACTAAGGATGAATGATAAAATGTAGCTATGGTAACGAGGCCATACGAGTGTAACTCAGGCCCTGTAAAATACAACTAGATGAATACAACTACATGAATACACACACACACACACACACACACACACACACACACACACACACACCACCACAGTTACTGTTGAAAGGTCATCAATGACCAAGTGCTTCCCCTCATTATCCAGGAAGAACAGGTTGAATAATGGCAGTTATATCAGCGAACGTTGTTGTAGTAATAGTATAACTTCAGAAGTAATAGTAGTAGCAAATATAACTTAATTGTTTCGACCGATAGATTTTCCCAGTAGTAGTAGTTTCCCGAATAGTACCAGTAACAGTAGTAGTAAAAGTAGTAGTAGTAAGTGTATACTAGTAGTAGTCCAGTGTCCCGGGGTTGTGGGCTAGCCCACAGCTTAGCGGATCCCCCCCTCTTTACCTTTAGAATAGTAGTAGTAGTAGTAGTAGTAGTAGTGGTAGTAGAAGCACTTTGCCGAGAGTTCAGCCTGTAGCGTAGCTACGTGGGGGCACGGAGGGGCACGTGCCTCCCCATGGGAGTCCGGCGCCCCCTCCAGGTGCCCCCCCCCCACTGGCCATGGCTGCCGTATTCTGTATAATGCTCTAATAGCCACCACTGATCTGATCTTAGAATATGTTATTATGCCCTTCTATGTGGCATCAGAATGCCCCTGAGCTCCGCTTGCCTAGTGCCCCCCCATACTCAGGTGTGCCCCCCCAGGTGCCCCCCTTTGATAGATATCTAGCTACGCCACTGCACAGAGCGACGGGAGAAGAGTTTCCACAGAGAAAACTCATTGTCTCTTTGATGCCAAAAAGTTTGCAGGACGCGAACCCTGGGAGGATAAATGACCAATCCCCCGGCAGCCTGCCAAAGGGTGCCATCACAGGCTGTAGATGAAGTACTAAAACCCCATTGTCCTTACACGGCCCTCTCGCCCTTACAAACACCGGTGGGTTAGCATTACCTCGAGGCACACGGAAGGAATAGAAGCAACTTGTGGATTTTATTATCAATCCCGGAGTGATGATCGTGAAGGGAGGGAAGGGAGAGAAAGGGAGGGAAGGGAGAGAAAGGGAGGGGAAGGGGAGAGACAGGGTGGAGGGAATGAGGAGATAGATTGGGGAGAAATCGTGACGAGGGAGAGTTGAGGAGTGAGAGGAAGGAAGTGGATGGTAGTAAGAGTTGCAAGAGTGGCTTAAGTACAGCAAGAAGTAGGGGTGTGAGAGGGAGAGAAGAGGGGATGTGAGGGGAAGGAAGGGGGAGGGAGGGAGGCTGGGTGAGGGGAAAGGCTGCAACGTGGCTAATAAAAGTGGGAAATTAGTCAAATGAAATGATTATTGCCGTTATTTTTTTCTTTCTTTACTACTAAATTCCTTTCAATGTCGATATTATGGAAATGTATTATATGGTTAATAACGATTTTTTTTATTACGAAATAAAAAAAAGAGCTACATACCATAGATGAACATGATAAACGAAGATAAGAACAAATGAGAAAAATATTCATACGGTATAGAAAATATGAATAAGACAAGAACAAGATAAGTAGAACAAACACGAGATGATGAACTCATGAAAACAATGAAAACTAGGGGGGGGGGGGCACTCAGTAGAGCGCATACCTCCGCCCAAATATTTCATCAATTGGTTGCTATGGCAACAGCTGTGATTATATATATATATATATATATATATATATATATATATATATATATATATATATATATATATATATATATATATATATATATATATATATGCACTCAGTATGAGCGCATACCTCCGGCCGAATATCTCATCAATTGGTTGCCATGGCAACAGTTGTCAATAGATTTAATCCAAAATTAAATCAGTTCTTCCTTATACCAAATAGACCTGGTATACTGAGTTTGATCTAAATCTATTGGTAACTTTTTGAGAAATTCTGTACACTAACAAGAGATAAGATAAGATTTTCATCCTATCTAGACACTTTGCAAGTACCAACTACAAGGTTATTGACTATACAAAGCGCCGCCACGTCAGCACAAACTAGGCGGACTCGAACCGCTGATCGAATGCACAGGGACGCTGCACATTGCAAGCTCACGTCTCTACCAACCTTGCCACCCTGACGGGCTGTACACTAACAAACAGACAGACAGACAGACAAACAGACAGATCGGGGTGAAAACATAACCCCTCCAACTTCGTTGGCGGAGGTAATGAACACAAATATGAAAGGAATACGAACAAAAAGGGGAGAAGAGAAGGTAATAATACAAAATAGGAAAAAAATCGAAGTTTCGTTGATGTGAGAAGATAGTAAAAAGTGCAAATACAGAGAGAGAGAGAGAGAGAAGAGAGAGAGAGAGAGAGAGAGAGAGAGAGAGAGAGAGAGAGAGAGAGAGAGAAAAGAGAGAGAGAGAGAGGAGAGAGAGAGAGAGAGAGAGAGGGGAGAGAGAGAGAGAGAGAGAGAGAGAGAGAGAGAGAGAGAGAGAGAGAGGAGAGAGAGAGAGAGAGAGGAGAGAGAGAGAGAGAGAGAGAGAGAGAGAGAGAGAGAGAGAGAGGAGAGAGAGAGAGAGAGAGAGAGAGAGAGAGAGAGAGAGAGAGAGAGAGAGAGAGAGAGAGAAGAGACTCAGACTTGGCTCCGGGTACGTGATAAGAAAAGAAGGTGGAAAGATTGAAGGAGGGGAAGGAAGTCAATACAGGAGGAAGTGATGGGGAAGAGAAGGTAAAGGGGAAGAGATGGGGGGGAGGAGAACTTTGGGATGAAATGAGGAGGAGGAGGAGGAGGAGGAGGAGGAGGAGGAGGAGGAGGAGGAGGAGGAGGAGGAGGAGGAGGAGGGTAAGAGATGGAAAAGACGAGAAGGAATGGGATGGAAAAAGATGCATTAGGGGTTGAAGTTTTTTTGTCACCTGCGTTCAAGTGAGAGAAAAAGAAGGAGAGAGGTAAGAAGCATCTTTTTCTCCCTTGTTTTTCTGTTTAGCATATTTTGTCACACATTATTGTTGTTTTTCTTGTCCATGTTTTATTTGCCTGTCTAGGGACGTAATTTCCTTTCCTCGCCTTTTACTTTTTCCACTTTCTTGCCTTCTTCCTCATTACTTCCTCTTGTTTCTCTTGTTTGTTTTGTTTAGAGGATAATGCCTCAGAGCCATAGTGATCTACCGCTGCTGCATATTACTGTTGGCCGAAGCCACCACCCCGGGGTGGGTAGGTTACAAACCCCCGGCTGGCACCCGGTACCCATTCACTGCTGGGTGGACATGGGCTAGGGATTTAAGAAAGACCACCCATCTATCTTGCGTTCCGCCCGGGGATCGAACCCGGGACTTCTCGGTTGTAAGCCGAGCGTGCTAACCACTACACTACAGAGCTCCCTACTTCCTCTTCCTTTTTCCCAAATTCAACACAACCAGAAAGACATAAAATTTTACCGCTGCGAATTTTCAAAAATTCTCCATAAATGGTGAAAACCCTTCCCTTCCAACCCCTTCCTTTTATTTTCCATTCCTCTCTCTTCTCACGGCGTACCTTCTATTCTCTTTTTTCTTCTTTCATGTTTTTCTTCTTATTTCTATCTTTCGCAACTTCATTTATATTTTTTTTACCTTAACATTATTTATCCTGTAACTTTTCATTCGTGTTCTTATACTTGTATTCTTTATTTTTGGGGTTGACTCTTTGATTTCACTTTTTCTCATCTACGCATATCTCTCCTCCATTCTCTGCACTTCCTCTCTCCGATTTTTTTTTTTTTATTGGCAGCGAGCGAAGCGAGCTGCTTCTTACCATAAGACCCGTGGAACCAAGTTTAAGCCAAAAGTTAATAACTACTCCTAAATATTGTCGGATTGAGCTGAAATTTGACATGCGCGTAGTGCTGTCAAAATCAATGAGGGTCTGTGGAGCAAACGTTTTGCGTAAAACAAGCCCTTAATGAGTAATTAGCGTAATGATTTAAATATTGTCGGATTGAGCTGAAATTTGACATGCATGTAGTGCTGTCAAAATCAATGGGGGTCTGTGTAACAAACTTTTTGCGTAGAACAAGCCCTTAATGAGTAGTTAGCGTAATGATTTAATTAGAGCTAAATAAACTTCGGTTTTACAATAACTTCTGTTGCTTGCTGTAGACTTCTGTAACTTCTGTAGACTAGGTATTTTAAAAGCACTTTGAGCTCGCTGCCACGTTCCAGCCGCAAGAACTGAGCTAAAAGCAAAGGGGCCAGAGGCTGGACGCCTATACTTGATTTATATTTTTAATTTTTTGATAGTGTATATGCAATTGTATTGGTAGAAGTATAGTATAAAAATTTTAGGGTCAAACTTTAAAATTAATCCTAACAAGCTGAAGTTTTTGTCACTGATAGTCAATGATGCATAGAACAACATACTAAAAATCCCCGTAAATTCCTATAGTGCTTCTCGAGATATATACACTTTTACATTTTTGGCAAATTAATTTTTTTGGCCAAAAAATTATGAAATTATAAATTTTTTTTTTTCAGTATGTTTACAAGTTTATGGCAAAACGAATTTGTTCATGTGATTTTTTTATTTTAGCCACATGAAAAAAAATTATAAGCATTTTCTGTGTAAAGGAGTGTGTCGACGCACAACCAGGGCACACTGGTGACATCACTGCTGTGAAACCCAGCATGGGGTCTTACATCAACTACCATCATTTTCTATTGAGGTATGGTCCCAATGTTGTCTTATGCGCCCCAATTTCTGTAAGACAACCGTGCCTGAAGTGACAGGGTGTGCCAACGCGGGTAAAGCCGAGCCAAGGGTGACGGGGCTAAAGTCACCCCGGGAAAGGTGTACGTNCCCCCCTTCCCCCCTTCCCACCCCCCATTTTATACCCATCCCCCCCCCCCCCCCTTTCCTCCCCCAACAATTTTTTCCCCCCCCCAAAATTCCCCTCCCCCCCCCCCAACCCAAAAAATTTTTTTTCCCCAACCCCTTTTTTTTCCCCCCGCTAAAGGCTACTAAAAAAAAAAAAAAAAAAGTATCGATCATCTCTAAGTGGGCTTAAAATTGCCCCCTGGCCGACCCTTTAAAAAACTGTCCCTATGAGGGTTCCCCCACAGGGGGGGGCCCCTATCGGGGCCACCAAAACAGACCCACTTTCGCTTACTTTTTATAGGCCTGGGTTCACGCTATGAGGGGAAATAAGGAGACCCACACTACATCACTCCCCCCACGAAATGAAATGTGTCAATGGCACAAAAGGTTAAATGTGTGGAACAAAAAAATGACGAGGCAAGGGATAAACGGGAGCAATAGAAATAAGAAAGGGGAAGAAAAGCTGAGGGAGTGGAAACCATTGGGGTGAATATGTCAAATGTAACGAAAACAAGAAAATTTGACAACTTTTTATATTCCAAACAACTCTCGCCCAAAACATGTCATCCTGTGGAAAACTTGCGTGGGGGGAACATCAGAAGTAGGAAGATGAAGTAAAGCGATGGGTTTAAACAAGCAAAAAGGGGGACTGTTGAGAGGGCTGGAATATTAAACTTTCAAAGAACATTGACGAGAATGGGAAATACATAGTTATAAATGACCGTCCTGAAGAGAAAAGAAGAGAGAAGAGGAGAAGAGAGAAGGAGAGAGGAGAGAGAGAGAGAGATGAGAGGAGAGAGAGAGAAGAGAGAGAGAGAGAGAGAGAGAGAGAGAGGAAGAGAGAGAAGAAAAGAGAGGAGAGAGAGAGAGAGAGAGGAAAAGAGAGAGAGAGGAAGAGAGAGAGAGAAAGAGAAAAGAGAGAAAAGGGGGAGAGAGAAGAGAGAGAGAGAGGAGAGAGAGAGAGGAGAGAGAAAGAAGAGAGAGAGAGAATAGGGAAATCTAGTTTATCTATAAAGTGATAACAACACTGAAAAATTATCTAAACAAAAGATTTCAGAAACAACTAAAAACGTAACCGAACATTTTATCCTTTTAAACACACAAAAAAACCCACACCACCACAGCACAGATAAGGAAATAATATTAAAAAAAATAGTTTTTAATTATCCGAAGGACACTGAAGATGCAACAAAAACGGCAGGGCAACAGGGTAATGGGGAGGGCGCGGAAAGTGGACAAAGGAGGAAGGAAACAGAAGAAAGACAGGTTTGGAAAGAGGCAAAGAAACGAACCCACAGGCCGACAGACAACAAAGGGCGGGAAAGGGGGACACGGGAAACAAACACACAATACACACAAACCACACCCCACGCACACCCCGAAAGCCCCAACCCCCCCCCACCAAAACACACCACACACCCAAAACACAACACCACACCCCACCCCACAACCAACACACAACCCACACCCCCAAAAAACCCAAAAACCCCAAAAACAACAGGAGCGGAGATAGATGGGCTTTTCCTTAAAACCGAGCACTGTCCACCCAGCATGAATGGGTAAACGGGTTTTTTTTAGCCCGGGTTTGTACCCCATCCCGGGGGGATGCTTCGGCAACTAAGCACTAAGGATGATGATAAAAAGGGCTATGGTAACGGGCCATACGAGTGTACCAGGCCCTGTAAAAAACAAATAATAAACAACTAATGAATACACACAAAACCCCCACACACACACAAACAAAACACACACACACACAAACCCCCCCCCACATTTTTCTGTTGAAAGGTCATCAAAGACCAAGTGCTTCCCCTCATTATCCAGGAAGAACAGGTTGAATAATGGCAGTTATATCAGTGAACGTTGTTGTAGTAATAGTATAACTTCAGAAGTAATAGTAGTAGCAACTATAACTTAATTGTTTTCGACCGACAAATTTTCCCATTAGTAGTAGTTTCCCGAATAGTACCAGTAACAGTAGTAGTAAAAGTAGTAGTAGTAAGTGTATACTTGTAGTAGTCCAGTGTCCCTGGGTAATGGGCTAGCGCACAGCTTAGCGGATGCCCCCCTCTTTACCTTTAGAATAATAGTAGTAGTAGTATAGTAGTAAGTAGTATAGTAGTGTAGTAGGGTAGCAGAAGCACTGTGCATAGAGTTCAGCAGTGGCGTAGCTACGTGGGGTCACGGAGGGGCACTGCCTCCCATGCGAGTCTGGCGCCCCCTCCAGGTGCCCCCACCCCCCAGTGGCCATGGCTGCCGTATTCTGTATAATGCTCTAATAGCCACTCCTGATCTGTCTTAGAATATGCCATTATGCCCTTCAATGTGGCATCAGCATGCCCCTGAGCTCCACTTGCCTAGTGCCTCCCCCATAATCAGCTGTACCCCCCCAGGTGCCCCCATTGATGGGTATCTAGCTACGCCACTGCAAAGAACGACAGGAGAAGAGTTTCCACAGAGAAAACTAATGGTCTCTTTGATGCCAAAAAGTTTGCAGGATGCGATCCCTGGAAGGCTAATTGACCAATCCCCCGGCAGCCTGCCAAAGGGTGCCATCACAGGCTGTAGATGAAGTACTAAAACCCCATTCCCCTTACACGGCCCTCTCGCCCTTACAAACACCGGTGGGTTAGCATTATCTCGAGGCACACGGAAGGAATATAAGTAACTTGTGGATTTTATTATCAATCCCGGAGTGATGCTCGTGAAGGGAGGGAAGGGAGAGAAAGGGAGGGAAGGGAGAGAAAGGGAGGGGAAGGGGAGAGACAGGGTGGAGGAATGAGGAGATAGATTGGGGAGAAATCGTGACGAGGAGAGTTGAGGAGTGAAAGGAAGGGAGTGTATGGTAGGAAGAGGTGCAAGAGTGGCTTAATTACAGCAAGAAGTGAGAGTGTGAGAGGGAGAGGGAAGAGGTGATGTGAGGGGAAGGAAGTTGAGGGAGGGAGGCTGGGTGAGGGGAAAGGCTGGAACGTGGCTAATAAATAGTGAGAAATTAGTCAAATGACATTATTATTGCCGTTATTTTTTTCTTTCTTTACTACTAAATTCCTTTCAATGTCGATATTATGGAAATATATTATATGGTTAATAACGATTTTTTTTATTACGAAATAAAAAAAAGAGCTACATACCATAGATGAACATGATAAACGAAGATAAGAACAAATGAGAAAAATATTCATACGGTATAGAAAATATGAATAAAACAAGAACAAGATAAGTAGCAAACAGAGATGATAACTCATGAAAACAATGAAAAATGGGGGGGGGGGGGCACTCAGTAAGCCTACCTCCCCCCAAAATAATTTTTCATCAAATTTTTTTTTTTTTTTTTTAAAAAAAAAAAAGGAAAAACCCCCCTTTCCCCTTTTTTTAAATTTCCCAAACCCCCAAAAAAGGGGGGTTTTTCCCACAAAAAATTTTTTTTTTTTAAAAAAAATTTAAAAATTTTTTGGGGAAAAAAAACCCCCGGGCCCCAAAAAATTTTTTTAAAAAGGGTTTTTTTAAATTTTTTTTTTCCCCCCTTTTTAAAAAAAGGGGGGGGCCCTTTTTTTTAAAAAGGTTTTTTTTGGGGTTTTTTTTTAAACCCAAAATTTGGGGAAAAAGGGGGAGGGGGGGGGGGAAAAGGGGGGGGGGGGGGGGGAAAAGGGTTTTTGGGGGGAAAAACCCCCAAAAAGGGGTTTTAAAAAAAAAAAAAGGGGGGAAAACCCCCCAAAAAAAAAAAAAAAGGGGGGGGGGGGGGGGGGGGAAAAAGGGGCCCCCAAAAAATTCCCCTTTTGGGTTGGGGGAAAAATTTTTTTTTTTTTTAAAACCCTTTTTTAAAAAAAATTTTAAGGGAATTTTGGTTTTTTTAAAAAAAAAAAAAAAAAATTTTAAAAATTTTAAAAAAGGAAAAAAAGGGGGAAAAAATTTTTTTTAAAAAAAAAACCCCAAAAAAAAAACCCAAAAATTTAAAAAAAAAAAAAAAAAAGGGGGGGGGGGCCCGGGGGTTTCCCCCCCCAAAATTTTTTTTTTTAAAAAATTAAAAATTTTTTTAAAAATTTATTTTTTTTTTTTTTTTTAAAAAAATTTTTGTTTTTTTATTTTTTTTTCCCCCCCCGGGGCCCCCCCGGGGGCCTTTTAAAATTTTTTTTTTTTTTTTCCCCCCCCCCTTTTTTTTTCCCCCAAAACGGTTTTTTTTAAAAATTTTTTTTTTTTTTTTAAAAAAAAAGGGAAAATTTTTTAAAATTTTAAAAATTTAATTAAATTTTGGGAAAAAAAATTTTTTTTTTTCCCGAAGGGTTTTTGGGGGGTTTTTTTTTCCCCCTTTTTCAAAAAAACCCCCCCTTTTTTGGGGAAAAAACCCCAAAAGGCCCGGGAAAAAAAAATTTTTAAAAAAAAAACCCCCCCGGGGGGTTTTTTTCCCTTTTTTAAAAATTTTTTAAAAAAAAAAAAAAAAAGGGGGAAAAAAAGGGTTTTTTTTTTAAAAAATTTTTAAAAAATTTTTGGGGGGAAAAAAAAAGGGGGGGGGAAAAAAAAGGGGGGAAAAAAAAAGGGAAAAAAGGAAAAAAAAAAAAAAAAAAAAAAAATTTTTTTTTTTTTTTTTAAAAAGGGGGGAAAAAAAAAATTTTTTGGAAAAAATTTTCCCAAAAAAAAAAAAGGGGGAAAAAAAAAGGGGGAAAAAAGGGGGGAAAGGAAAAGGGAAAAAAAGGGGAAAAAAAGGGGGGGGCCCCTTTTTGGGTTTTTTGGGGGAAAAAGGGGTTTTAAAAAAGGGGGAAAAAATTTTTTTAAAAATTTTTTTTAAAAAAATTTTTAAAAAAGGGGGGGGGAAAATTTTTTTGGGGGGGGGGGGGGGGGGGGGGGGGGGGGGGGGAGGAGGAGGGGAGGGGGGGGGGGAAAAAAAAAAAAGGGAAAAAAAGGGAAAAAAAGGGGGGGGTTTTTTTTTCCCCCAAAAAAAAAAGGGGGGGAAAAAATTTTTTTCCCCTTTTTTTTTTTAAATTTTTTAAATTTTGTTTTTTTTTGTCCCTGTTTTATTTGCCTGTCTAGGGGCGTAATTTCCTTTCCTTTCGCCTTTTACTTTTCCACTTTTCTTGCCTTCTTCCCCCATTACTTCCTTTTTGTTTTCTTGTTTTTTTTGTTTAGAGGATAAAAGCCTCAAGCCCATATTGGGTCTACCGTGCCCCCCTTTTACTGTTTTTGGGCCCAAGCCACCAAACCCCCGGGGTTTGGGTTTGGTTCAAAAAAACCCCCCCCCGGGCCCCCCGGTCAATTCACTGCCGGGGTGGACAGGGGTAGGGGTTTAAGAAAGACCCCCATCTTCTTTTCGTTCCGCCCGGGGATCGAACCCGGGACTTTCTCGGTTGTAAACCCAGGGGGGCTAACCCCTACCCTACAGAGCTCCCTACCCTTTTTTTTTTCCTTTTTCCCAAAATTTCCCCCAACCCCGAAAGGGAAAAAAAATTTTAAAACCCCTGCGGGGAATTTTTAAAAAAATTCTCCATAAATGGTGAAAAACCCTTCCCTTCCAACCCCCCCCTTTTATTTTTTTCCCCCTTTTTTCCCCTCTTCTCACCCGGCCTTCCCATTCCCCTTTTTTCTTCTTTCAGTTTGGGGCGGTTTTTCTATCTTTCGCAACTTCCCTTTATTAAAAATTTTTTTTTTTCCCTTTAAAATTATTTATCCTGTAACTTTTAAATTTGTGTTCTTATACCTTTTAAATTTTTTATTTTTGGGGGTTTACTCTTTTATTTTACTTTTTCCCCACTACGGATATTTTCCTCCAATTCCCTGCACTTCCTCCCCTCCATTTTTTTTTTTTTATTGGCAGGGAGCGAAGCGAGCTGCTTCTTTCCATAAGACCCGTGGAACCAAGTTTAAGCCAAAAGTTAATAACTACTCCTAAATATTGTCGGATTGAGCTGAAATTTTGACATGCGCGTAGTGCTGTCAAAATCAATGAGGGTCTGTGGAGCAAACGTTTTGCGTAAAACAAGCCCTTAATGAGTAATTAGCGTAATGATTTAAATATTGTCGGATTGAGCTGAAATTTGACATGCATGTAGTGCTGTCAAAATCAATGGGGGTCTGTGTAACAAACTTTTTGCGTAGAACAAGCCCTTAATGAGTAGTTAGCGTAATGATTTAATTAGAGCTAAATAAACTTGGGTTTTTTACAATAACTTCTGTTGCTTGCTGTAGACTTCTGTAACTTCTGTAGACTAGGTATTTAAAAGCACTTTGAGCTCGCTGCCACGTTCCAGCCGCAAGAACTGAGCTAAAAGCAAAGGGGCCAGAGGCTGGACGCCTATACTTGATTTATATTTTTAATTTTTTGATAGTGTATATGCAATTGTATTGGTAGAAGTATAGTATAAAAATTTTAGGGTCAAACTTTAAAATTAATCCTAACAAGCTGAAGTTTTTGTCACTGATAGTCAATGATGCATAGAACAACATACTAAAAATCCCCGTAAATTCCTATAGTGCTTCTCGAGATATATACACTTTTACATTTTTGGCAAATTAATTTTTTTGGCCAAAAAATTATGAAATTATTATTTTTTTTTTTTCAGTATGTTTACAAGTTTATGGCAAAACGAATTTGTTCGTGTGATTTTTTTATTTTAGCCACATGAAAAAAAATTATAAGCATTTTCTGTGTAAAGGAGTGTGTCGACGCACAACCAGGGCACACTGGTGACATCACTGCTGTGAAACCCAGCATGGGGTCTTACATCAACTACCATCATTTTCTATTGAGGTAGTGTCCCAAATGTTGTCTTATGCGCCCCAATTTCTGTAAGACAACCGTGCCTGAAGTGACAGGGTGTGCCAACGCGGGTAAAGCCGAGCCAAGGGTGACGGGGCTAAAGTCACCCGGAAGGTGTACAGATCGCACGGGACCTAAGTGATGTAAGATGAGCGATCGGGCAAGGTGTAGGTTATCATAACTGAACCTTGTTGTATCCCATACAATAATTGTGCATCGTTATTAACTACTATATTGAATTGTTTGCGTTTTTCAGTATATATATATTGAATTTTCTATTGAAGAAGTTGAAGGCGTTTCTATAAGGTTTGCTTTTAAACTATTCATCTTGTAGAGTTTATAAATAGGTAAATATATATTAGGTTAGGTTAGGTTAGGTTAGCCCTTGGGCTAAACTATGGCAGCAGATCTATATATCCTTTGTGATGAGGACCTGTCCTCATCACCTCGGGTATCAATTGGAAGTAAAGGTCTGGCAACTCTAATAATGACTAGTTTTGAGCGTGATGATGGGCTTTCCAAGGTTATTTGAAAATAAGAATACACCATTTTCTCTTCATGAAAAGTGCAGGAAAGATTACACACGGAAGTCAAGCATAACGAGTTTTAAGAAGAAGAGGGAAGAGGAGGAGAAGGAAGACAGTTGCCCCTCCCCGAAGACCAAGAAATTACGATCATGGACACATCCATGCAACATCAAAGAAGCATGCTTATTCTGTTCAAAACGAATTGATGAACAGCAGAATACTAAAAGGCCTGCATGCCAAAGAGAATCAATCAGTAAAGTTTCAACCATTCAGTATTTGGCTAATGTTATAAAGAAAGCAGAAAAAAGAAATGATAAGTGGGGAATGGAGGTGAAGACGCGAATACAGGCAAGTCATGACTTAGTTGCAGAAGAAGGAAAATATCATCGAAAGTGTGCACAGTTGTTTTACCTAGATTCCAATATTGATAAAGATATTAATGCTACAAGGTCTACCCATTCCAGGCCTATTGATGTGCATAAAGCCACAGCATTTGACGAATTGTGCAATTTCCTGGAAAATAACAAGGAATGTCAGTATTCATTACAGGAAATTAAAACTCTATACAATGGCTTTCTTTGTGTAGATGAGGGTTATGGTTTTCAACACCTTAAAACCAAACTGAAAGACCACTTTGGAGAAAACCTTATTATCAGTGGGAGTCAAGGGAAAGAAGTTATACTAAGTTTTCGTGATGCTAGTCACGCGATTCTCCGGCAGAAGTGGGAATCCAAAGCAACACAACATGATAAATTCTCCATTATTGAGATGGCTGCTTCAATTATACGAGATGATATCAGGACAACAGTTTATAAATGTTCAGAATACCCAAATATTAATTATCTCAATTACAGTGCTGCAGATGCTCCAAACTCATTGCTGCATTTATTGAAATATATTATCAAAGGACCAGCTACTTCACCGTCCAGCAGTGATCGGCAAATCACAGCAATTTCACATAGTGTCATATCAGCATGCCGTCCAAGATCATACATTTCTCCAATACTGCTCTCAATTGGTGTATATATTCATATGAAGTATGCATCCCGTGAGGTTATTGATATACTCAGCAGTTTGTCATTCTCTTGCAGTTATATGGAAATACAAAGATTATACGATGCCTTTTTAGATGGATCACAACCCTCTTATGACCTGGCTGGTTTCACACAGTTCATCTTTGACAATGCTGATTTCAATGCGGCAACACTACTGTACACAATACATTTCACACTATGGGTGGGATAGCATGTGTCACACCACAAGGAACAGCTTCACAAAAAACTTTGAAGCGTTCAACAAAACTTAAAGGGCAAGAATTCAGTGGATCATATGGGGATATTCCACTGAAGAATTACAAGAAATCTCAAACATTAGGATTTAAATCTGTATTTATTAGTCCCCTAGAACAATGCAAATGCAATACAACCATTCTAAAAGTGGCAAAGTCTCTGGATAACATTTGGTTAACCAAATTCACTCTTTGTGACAGCATTGAGGACAACCCATCCTGGAGTGGATTCATGCAGGTAGTTATGAGAGGAGATGATCATGAGAACAGCAGAATAGTAATCCTCCCTTTTATTAAGACACGATCCATCTAATCTCACACCATTTACTCTGCCCTTTCTTTTGCACAGTCACTTATTGAAAAACATAATCTTGGATGTTGTCCCGTTACTTTTGACCAACCACTATATATAAAAGCTGCAGAGATGGTTGAATCTTCATCAAACCTCAGCAAGTTATTGTCAGATTTAGGTGGTTTCCACATGTTAATGTCATATATGAGATCCATCGGACATGTCATGTCAGGAAGTGGCTTGAATAACTTGTGGGAAACAGTGTATGCACCAAATTCAGTAGTCCATATGTTAACTGGGCATGCATATGCACGTGCATTGCGAGCACATATTCTATCTTCTGCTGCCATAATATCAGTGATGTTGGAAACTCCTGAATGCCTAGCTGGCATAGATTTATCAAAACTTCATGCTCTCCATAACTCCCTCTTGAAAGGAAAATGTTCAAACAGTAATGTTGAAGGAGATATTCTTTTGGCTCAGTTCTCTGGTAGAATTGATGATCTTATAGAGAAATTTTCCAATAACAGCAGAACTGGTAAGTTGTGGTTGAATTATGTAAAATTTGTTAATACCATCAAGCTATTTCTCTATGCAGAACGAACTGGAAATTGGGAGTTGCACCTGCACTGTGTTTCTGAAATGATTCCATTGTTCCATGCTGCTGGTCATCTGTCCTATGCAAAATGCGCACGCCTGTATCTCCACCAAATGCAAAATGTCGAAGCAATCATGCCAGAAGATCTTTTTAGGAAGTTCACTGAGAGGGGCTTCTTTACTGTTCGCCGTTCAGACTATTTCTGGGGAGGAAGCTTCTCAGATCAAGTTATTGAGCAAGATCTGATGAGGCTGTTGAAAACATCTGGAGGGATGACACATGGCCGTGGAATAAAAGACAGTACATTGAACAGGTGGGTTCATGCTCTACCTCAGTGTATTCCTGTGTGTGGTACGCTTGAGAAGTTTACTGGCGTACACACGGTTTCTTCAGAACAACACAAAGATCTGAGACCTAGTAGTAAGGCACAAGACAAGAAGCATTTGAACATTCTAGTAGAGTTTGTACGTGCCTGCTCTCCCTTTATGTCTCATATCCCGGATAAGCTAGTAAATATTGCAACTGGTCAAGTGCCTGATCTGTCTGTGAACTGCGATAATTATAATGCTTTCAACATCGGAATTGCTGCAGCTAATGCTGTTACAGGAAAGAGCTTCAGTGATATCAAACTGAAAAGAAAAGATTGTGTTATCACAATGACAAATACTAAAATCCAAGTCCGTGGACAAGATGTGGATGTGAACCCTTCACTGCTTTTTATGAGAATAACTTGCATAATTGAAAATCGCTCAGAAATTAAGGAATACCTGTGTTTTGAACTGGCTAAGCAGCCACCTTCTATCTTTGCCAACGGAATGATGCGGAACACTAAAAAATCTGCCCTAGGCATTCGTTTGAAAGAGCATGCTGATGTAATGGAAGACATTCCTGAAAATTGTCTGTACATAATAGATGGTGGTCACCTAATTCATGTGGTAGCATGGCCCGTTGTTGCAACATACAATGATATCTTAAATTAATATGTATCATATACAACAAGACATTATGGCACAGGTTGCATTGTGGTGTTTGATGGGTACAGAGATGCTAACAACTCAACTAAAGTAGTTGAGCAGCAACGTCGTGCTCCATCCTCCATGTCAGCAGATATTTTGTTTGAAGGTGACATGAAACTTACCACCACTAAACCAGCCTTCTTAGCAAACAGAAATAATAAATCTCGTCTCATTGAGCAGTTAATTTCAAAAATTCAAAGAGATTGGTGTTCTTTGTAAACAACATGATGCAGATGCAGATCAGTTGATAGTGTCCACAGCAATGGATGAAGCCTCTAAGGAAACAGCACCAGTTGTAGTGGTAGGTACTGACACAGACTTGTTAGTCATGCTTGTTGCACAGTCCACAGAAACGATGGAACTACGTATACAGCTCTGTCAAAAATATCCCAATAAATTATACAGCATTAATGAAATTCAGTCAGGCATAGGACATAGCAAGACCATACATCTCATGACCATACATGCCATGACTGGTTGTGACACAGTCTCTGCTATATTTGGAAAAGGAAAAAAGCAGGCACTTGATCTACTGTTGTCTTCTAATTTTTCTGAATTACTGGATCCATTTATTGACACAAGAAGTTCTCATTCTACTATTGAAAAAGCTGGAGGGAGATGTTTTCTAAAACTCTACGGGAGTAGAAACTCAGAATGTCTGAATACATAAAATTATCGCTTCCATATGTACAACATGAAGATAAAGAAGAAATCTATTTCCTCTGGATTAAAACTTGAATCATTGCCCCCCACAAAGGCTGCTGCAAAATACCACTCTTACCGAGTTTACCACACAGTACAGCAATGGTTAGGAAATGACCTGTCCCCCCTTGAATGGGGCTGGAGATTTAATGGTAATACACTAAGTCTTGTTCCTATTGAAACTGATGAAGCAGTTGCTCCTGACAGTGTGCTGAATTTAATTGGTTGTGGCTGCAAAACAGGGTGTCTGAAATCATGTGGGTGTCGAAAAGCTGGATTAGATTGTCCACCAATGTGTAGCCACTGTCATGGACAGAACTGTCATAACAGTCAGAAAAGTTTCACTATTGAAGATGATGATGAAAATTCTTTCCTAGGCTATTAGTGTTTTTTATTTATATGGAATATATACTAAATAGTGTACTGTATATAGCTTAATGGAATTTTCATTAAAACTGGATTATGCATGTTTGGAGACTACATAGTGTATTATAGTAGTAAGTAGTGTTGTCCGCCTCACTATAGGTTGGAAGACGGTTACTGATACGTTGGAGTGTATATAATGTGTATATAATGTGTATATAATGTATCCCGTGGTTATGTATGCCTCCTGGGGAGCTTCCACGCAAAAAAAAGCAACGCGCCACGTACCAACCTCCTGGGTGGTGTGGAATTGGTACAATTAAAATGCTTATAACCTTTTTCTTGTGTGTAAATAAAAAAAATCACATGAAAAACCTCGTTTTGCCATAAACTTGTACACATACTGAAAAAAAAAAAAAAATTGCTAACAATGTAAAAGTGTATATATCTCGAGCAGCACAATAGGGATTTACGGGGATTTTTAGTATGTTGTGCTATGCATCATTGACTATCAGTGACGAAAATTTCAGCTTGTTAGGAATAATTTGAAAGTTCACCATTAAAATATATCTAAAATTCTTGGACTATAGTAGTAGTAGTAGTAGTAGTAGTTTTAATGATATGCTTCTATTATTACTATTTAACAGAATTTCAACCACCACCACCATCATCATCACTACCACCATGGGAAGGAAGGGAAGGAAGAAGAGTAGGAAGAATAGGAGGAGGAGAAGAAAAAGGGAAGATATGATGTATTGTGTTTCAAGAGAGAGAGAGAGAGAGAGAGAGAGAGAGAGAGAGAGAGAGAGAGAGAGAGAGAGAGGAGAGAGAGAGAAGAGAGAGAACTGAAGAATCGACGGCTCAGAGCTCACCAGGATGGGCAAATAGGATTGGTAAACAAGGAGAAACTGGCGGCAGGGAACGATGTTCTCTCTCTCTCTCTCTCTCTCTCTCTCTCTCTCTCTCTCTCTCTCTCTCTCTCTCTCTCCTCATCTCTCTGAGTCTCTCATCCTCTTCGTCTCTCGTCTTCATCTGAGAGCGTCAATCCCTCTCTCTCTCTCTCTCTCGATTCTCTCTCTATCTCTCTGCTTTGCCACTTCTCGTTTGCACCGGATTTCTGAGTTCCACTTCGGGTCGTCGAGTTAAATGGAAGAATTGACAGAGGAGGATACAAGGAAGGAAGACAGCGAGAACAGGGTCGGGAATAAAGAAAGGACAAAAAGAAGAAAAAATGAGAGAAGGACGAAGCGGAAAAAAAGAAGAGTGAAGCAAAGAGGAATACAATTGGAAACGAGTTGAGGATGTTAAAGTATGATGTGTGGTTAAGTTGGTTGTGGGAAAGAGGAGGAGATGAGGAGAGGAGAGGAGGAGGAGGAGGAGAGGAGTGGGGAAGTAGGGCAGAGATGGAAAATTGTGAAGAAGGAAATAAAGACACACTGACCATCTTCTATATTTATTTTTTTTTCTCTTTCCTATCTCTGTTTCATCTTTCTATATTCGCTCTATTTTTTTTTCCTTCTCCTTCACCCTCGTTCCTTGTTCTTATCTTATTCCTTCCTCGCTGTATGAATAATTATTAAACCAAATTTTTAACATGTTCAACCAAAGTACGTTCATTGATATTAATACCGAAGGAGGGACACTGAAGATAGCAACAAACACGGCAGGGAAGACAGTGGGTTAATGGGGAGGGCGCGGAAGAAAGGTGGACAAAGGAGAGAAGGAAGCAGAGAGTACAGACAGCGTTAGGTGAAAAGAGGGCAACGCAACGAACCGACAGGCAGACAGTCAGACAGACAAAGGGGCGGAAAGCGGAACACACACACACCACACGTAAAGGCACGCACGCACGCACCGCGCGCACGCACCGCCACGCACGCACGCACGCACGCACCGCACGCATGCGCACTGCCGCACGCACGCACGCAACGACACACGCACGCACGCAGCACTGCACGCGACGCACGCCGCACACACAACACACACACACACACATACACACACACACACACACCCCACCCACACACACACAACACACACACACACACACCACACACACACACACACACACTACACCACACACAACACAAACACACACACACACACACACCACACAAAACACACACAACACACCCACACACACACACACACAAAGAAAGACAAATATAATAGTCTGGTATCAGAAGAGACGGAACATTTATGACTCTGACTCTTCCCCTTCTTAATTTGTAATAGGCAAAAGAAAAAAAGTATATATATATATATAATAATATATATATATATATATAACTAATATTATATATATATATATAGATATAAATATAATATAGATAATATAATATATAATATATATATATTATAGATCATATATATATATATATATAGTATATAGGGGAAATATAGAGGATAAGTAAAATACACCTAGGTAAATACGTATCCCCAAAAGGCATTATACAAAAAAGTTAAATTCACCTAGGCAAAGACATATAGGTAAATAAGAGAGGGGAAAAATACAAATAGGGTAAACACAGGTATAGTCAGGGTCAGTCCCGAGGGACGCGTCGAGGCCTGACCTTTGGGTTAGCCAGGCGTCGAGGGGCAGCGGCGTGGTGAGGGGCAGCCTAGCAGGCAGCACCAGGAGTGAGCATGGTCCACCCTGACATCCTGCACAGACCCACAGAGTGGACCCGTTAGTTAGTTAGTAGTCCTGCGAGCAGGCGGTGAAGAGGGGTGTGGAAAAGGAGGGGTGGTGAAAAAAAAGGGAAGGGGGTTGGTAAGTGGGTTGAAGGCAGGGGTAAGGCGGAAGGGTGAGGAGCGTGTTGAGGTGACAGGGGAGTTGAAAAGAGGGGTGGCAGGAGAAGATATTTAATCTAAGATTACGTTTAATTGATAATTAATTATGAAGTGGTCAATAATATTAAAGCAGGTTGATGGGAAATATATATATTAATGATGATTATCTTTCAGTTGGTATGCTATGTATGAATAGAAGAATAATATTTTGTGCTGTAGCATGAATCACGATGGAAGGATCGGTTGTCATGTGTGTGTTCCTTATGATACGTACGAGCAACGCACATTACAGGACAGACAGAGACAACACACACAGATGGACACACACCTGCACAACGCACCCACACCCACACCCACCC
This sequence comes from Chionoecetes opilio, assembly GCA_016584305.1. Lineage (NCBI taxonomy): Eukaryota > Metazoa > Arthropoda > Malacostraca > Decapoda > Majidae > Chionoecetes > Chionoecetes opilio. Next base: position 265,628 of record JACEEZ010021112.1, read on the forward strand.
ACCCACACACACTACACACACACAAATCCAATACTCCTACCCACACATACACACACACACACACACACACACACACACCCCCACCACACACAGCACTCACACACACACACATACACACACACCGCACACCAACACACACACACACATACACACACACAATACACACACACACACACACACACGTGAACCTCAATCGTAGTGGAAGGGTTTAGCACCGTCGGGTCACAACGAGAAGAAAGTCCGTGTCGATCCACGATTTTTTTCTGCGGAGACGAATGCAAGACGGGCGCGTTTCCTCTTTAATTAAACCCGAGCCTCTGTTACACCCAGCAGGATGAATGGGTTACCGGTGTAGCGGGGGTTTGTGACCTCCCTCCTGGGTAGGTGGCTCGCGTCAACACTAAAGATAAGCAGGGAATACTAAAAATAACATGTGAAATGGAGACGCGGGCCATACGGCGCAGGGGTCTGTAAAATACAATTAGAGAATAATACAACTAGATGATGACAGATGCACACACAAACATAGCACAAACACTGGAAAAAATAGCAAGCAAAACCAAGAAAAAGCAAGTCTGTTTGTGATGTCAAATCGATTTAAAAAAAAATGAAAAAGAAAAATGTTGGCATCTGCTTCTTCCTGATATCTCCTCTCTTCTCTCTCTCTCCTTTTCCTTCTCTATCTCTCCTCTCGCTCTCTCTCTCTCTCTCCTCCTCTCTCTATCTCTCCTCTTTCCTTCTCTCTCTCTCCTCCTCTCTCTCTCTCTCTACTCTCCAACACTTATTTTAATGTTATCTATTCTATATTTTTTTCATCATTCATTATTATTGCTTCCGCCATAACCATATTTTAATTTCAAATTCCAAATAAGTATAATATCTAATTATCGTCCCTTGCAATTTGCCAGTAAGTCAACACCCGTTCAACCATTAAGTACTCTCAGGTTGTCATCGCTCTTGTTCAGTTTTTAGTTATACATGTCCCTATATTCGTGTCTGTACAACAGGACTAGTTACGCGGTCGTATATCAAAATTGTTACCTGCATTCCATTGGGCAGCCACATACCTTGGTCACAACGAGACCTCAAGACAGAATAATTGTAGTTAGGGTATTCACAACGCACCACACCTTTAGTTATCCTCAAGTTCATGTCCAAGCGAGCTGACGCGATCTTGGACACCCATTTCAGCCGACGAATCAGGGTCATATATTTATGAGGTCTGTAAAATGTTTCCACGAATTCTTCTTTCTTCTTGATGACTAATTGTATAGGGCAACGAGTCACTGGTAATAGGCGCACAAAGGAAGAAAATTGGCACGAAGGTATTATTTCGTCTCGTCTGCTTAAACTTATTATTTGCAGGAAACTATTACTAATGGGAGGAAAAAACAAATAAGAGTTAATATATGCTAATGTATTTGATTTTCACAGATAATCTCACTTTATAGCCACGTCTAAAACTGTTTATTTTTAGGCTGTGCACGGCACGGTCCATTACCCTGTGTTGCCCATGTCCCCCTCTACAAAAGTACCGTTTGACGAAAGGTTTGCCCGAAAGGTGAAAAGAAAAAAAATGCATCTAAATTGGGAAAAAAAAAAAAGAAGCCCTTGATTTCAGGTAAATATTTGGTATGTGCGTAGTCGCCGCTTATGTGTTATTGTTTGTGACGGGAAAATATGAAGTCAAAAGAGGGAGTTTTAATTCCAACTAAGGCTAGGTTTATCCGGGTGATCTGGAAAACTGTGAGTGAGTTTGAGGTTCTAGTGGGTTTGTGGATTGGGTGTGTTATTAGCATTATAGGCATGGACTTCTCAGAGGACTCAATAATGTTAGGATTATTAGTAGGAATAGGTGATAGTTGTTGGTTCTACGAGTCCTACACAATCCTCCCGGCGAGCACGTACCACAGAGTCCCTACAAAGTGCCAGGATACGAGGTGGTGGGCTACGAGGTGGGTCAAGGATATAGGATACCAGCGTAAGATACGGTGAGGGGATGCGTGGACCGTTTTTGTTATTGAAAATTGCCTGTTAGGGGAGTTTTTAAAGCTAGTTTAGGGTGTGTGGGAGTGTTTTAGGGTTTGTAAGGGTTGTTCTAGGGTCTGGTGAGGGTGTAAAAAATATCCCGTTGTAAGGGGTGGAGGTATCTGTGTGTGGGGGTATCTGGTAAGGGTGAATCAGGGTTCCTGGGTTGTTCAGTGAGAATTGGTTAGGTGGTTTTGTGTTTCACCCCACCACCCTACCACATGTTCTGGTCCACGCGAGCTGGCTCCGCTCCCGATAGCCAAGGTTTTTCACCCTCTCAGGCGAGCTTGGAGCTCATTATTACCGATCTTTGGGCCAAGCTTGGGACTAACACACCCATCCCCTGCTCAAAGGGAAAACAGTAACCGCCAGAATTGCAGGAAAAATCCACGGGGAGCACGAAGGATTCGGAAACCGCCTACCCACAGATATGGGAGCCCCGTCACGTTTATCCAAACGGACCATCGCGCGGTGTGTATGTGTCAGGATGTGTATGGGGTTGATGGATAGCTGTGTGTGGGGTTGTGGGGGATGGGTGTGTAAGGAGTAAGGGTTGTATGGGGATGTTAGGGTTTGTGTGTGTGTTGGTTATGGGTTGTAGGATGTGTAGAGCTTGTGTAGGGTGTGGTTAGGGATCCGTTGGATTTCGGCCGCCATATGTAAGTAGCAGCATCCCAGCCAGGACAGTATACTTTGTGGTTAAGATTAGTTAGGCCAGGTTAGGTTATACTTTGTTTGGTTGTTTGGTTAAGGTTAGGTTAGCGTAGGTTAGGTTTAGGTTATACTTTTGTGGTTAAGGTGTAGGTTAGGTTAGGTTAGGTATACTTTGTGGTTAAGGTTAGATTTAGGTTAGTAGGTTAGGTTAGGTTAGGTATACTTTGTGGTTTTTTTAAGGTAGATTAGTAGGTTAGGTTTAGGTTAGGTTAGGTATACTTGTGGTAAGGTTTAGGTTAGGTTTCATTAAAAACCTACTAAGGTTAATGCATAAAGCATGATGGTAATGCATTTAATATAGGCGGCACTGATTTGATTCAAACTGGCGGCCCGAATCAACTGTATCCCGTGTTTGTTCAGGATATAGGGTGTGTGTGGGGGTTGTATTGTAGGCGTTGTGTGTATGTGGGTCAGGATGTGTTGTAGGTTGTGATAGGGGGTGCGGTTTGTGGACAGTGGGTGTCTAGGATGGACGTTAACAGAAGGTTCGACGGAACATACGATTTTTGTTTCGACGACACCTGTCGAAACTCCAAGTCATTTATTTACGGTGAATACACAGGCGACCAAGGTGTGTTGCGATTGGCCGACAGGTGTGCGGTCATAGTTGTAAACTAGAGAGAGAGAGGTTACGAGTGAGTGTTCGAGGTTTAGCCCCCCCAGGTGTGTGTTCCCATGGACCCTAAAGAGCGCAACCCAACCGCAGTTCTCGTCCACTATAAAAACGTGTTCTTTTAAGGTCTTAAGATCTTGGTCAGCAGCCCCGTACCACGCGCGTCCACGGGTACGGCGCGGCGAACCCACAGTGGTCCATAGAAGCACTCCTCTGGGAACAGCGGGGACTCGAACCTAGGATCAGCGCACAAGGTTATTACCCTCGGTAACGTTCTCTGTAGTATTCAGCGGGAGCCTTTTTTTTTTTTTTTTTAGCGAAAAACCTTCAAAATATTTTCCATTACCGGCAAAACTATGAGTATATATTTCAGGGAGAATATTACGCTGAAAGGCTAATATGGCACAGGCAAGTATTATCGTACACCCTACCTAGTTATCAATAAGCAATACTCCTATTGTCAAATAATAATTGTACATAACTAAGGTATTTTAAGGGTAAATCTTCGCCTTATTTTCCCATTAAATAAGTTCTATCGGAAGTGAGCTAACTCTAATTTTTATCTACGTGTTTAAACCACTATCTATCTTAAAATTACATTGGAAGTGAGCTAGCCTTTAATTTCTCTTACGTGTTAAGAGTTCTCTAAGGGAAAATCCTCAGCTTATTGTCCAAGCTCGCCGCTTCGCTCGCGGGTACACATATTTCAGCCAAAAATCAGGTGTCCTATAGGCTTGTGACCATGTTTTCCACGAATTCTTCTTCTGCTTCATTCTAGTAAACTACTTTTGTAGGCAAAGGGTATAGTTGTATACAGGCGCTAAAGGATAGAAATTTGGCACAAATAGGTTAATTCGTACCTTACACTCATTGTACAGCGAGCGAACGCGAGTTTAGTTTTAGTAATATTATGCTAAAATCGTAATGTATTGTGCCTGGCGACGTTAGTGCAGTTGGCGAAAAGTAGTGCATTAGGTTGTAGAATGGAAAAAACGTTTCGAACTTTTTTCGTAGAGCCTCACAATAACAGTGTTGAGCCAGGAGACAAGGCTGCTGTTGTTAGGCCTCATAAACCATATAAATTCGTGTTCTTCCCCCATGCCGTTATAGGGTATTTAGGGGAGTTAGCGTCGGTGTTATATACGTGGTAGGGTGTGTGTTCGTGAGGATGGTTAAGTATTGCCAATTTCAGCCATTGCGGGACAGGATGGAGGGTCCAAGGCTGCGAGCGAAGGGAGTTGGAGGATTCGCATTATAACAAATGACAAATCCCCCCCCCCCACCCCACCACCCTCCCCACCCCACCATTCCCACCACCACCACCACCCCCATTACCCACCCCCACCCCACCCTCCCCCCACCCCCCACCACCACCACCCCCACCACCACACCACCAGAACCACCATCACCACCCCCACACCCCCCCCCCCCCCCTCCCCAACCACCCCACAACCACCGACCACCACCACCAAACCACCACCACACCACCCCAACCACCACCACCACCCACACCACCCACCCCCCACTCCCACCACCCATGCACCACCACTACCACCACCACCACCACCACCACACCACCCACCTACACCACCACCAATCACCATCACCATCACGACATCACCACCACCCACCCAAACCCACCACCAAACCATCACCATCACCATCACCGCCACCCACCTCAACATCACACCACCACCACAGCACCACCACCACCACCACCACCCCACACCACACCACCACGACCACCACCACCACCACCACCCCACCAACATCCACCACCACCACCACCACGCACACCACACCACCACCAACACACCACCAACACCACCACCCAACCACCCACCACCACCACCACCACCAACCACACCACCACCATCACACCACCACGACCACCACCACCATCACCATCACCATCACAAACCATCACCACCATCACCACAAACCACCACCATCACACCACCACCACCAACCACCACCTCCATCACCACACCATTTTTTCAGAACTTTTTTTAGTTAGATAGAAATTTTCCTTTTTCAAGAACAATAGCACTTTTCTTTTCTTTGTAAAAAGTACAAACACAATCAAAGAGAAGGGGATGGTGAGGTATGTTGGGTTAGGGGCAGGTTGTAAGTAGAAGTATTTCTTAGTACGGTATTTAAAAAGTTGACTTACTTTAGCCTGTGTGAGCTTGGACACGTTCCACATCTTTAGTGTGGACGTCTATTTCCTAGTAATATATCATTGAACGATATAACGCGTCTATTTTTATTCCGTCCTTTGTGAATTTCTATGATACATTCATTCTACAAGCACTGCGAGGCTTGTAAAAAGAAATATTCATGCTCTTGAAAGGTGAGACACTGAATAAAACGAGATGCCAAAAGAAGAAATGAAAAAAAGTGAATAATAGTTTTTTGTCGCTAACTAAAAAATGGTATTATTTTTCAATGTTATATCAGACACATTATCTTGTCTGGCTGAATAGAGTAAAAAAAGTAATATTCATAAAATTTTACTTCAAAAATGCTAAAAATGAATGGCTGATTGGGAAGAGAGGGGGAAGAAAAAACAAAAGAAAAAGCACCGTCTTTTCTCCATTCTTAAAAGGTTTTCAGCTTCAAATGGGACTTAGTACCTTCCAGAATTAATAATGTCCACGAAAGGTAAGAAGATATTTTAAGTTTCTCTCTCTCTCTTTTATTTTGGACGGGAGGGTGTGTACTAGTGAGGAAAAAAAGAGCTTATGAATTTACGGCAACTACAAAACTTAAATTCACACGGTAAAACCAAAAATAACAAAACACATGACGCACACACACACCGACAGCAAAGCGTCGAAAAACAAGACTTCGTTCAGTTCAAAGAGAAATAGGTAAGAGCAAGATAAACGCCATATAGTGTAAAGGTAAAGCA
>JACEEZ010021112.1:274396-276896 GCA_016584305.1 Chionoecetes opilio
CACGTGTGTGTATTTCGTGTTTTCATATTTATCCAAGATATGAATTGAGGTCTCATTCATTTTTTATTATCATATCCAGTGTCAAACTTGTGAAAGACCTTTAATATTTTTTATTCAATTTATAGTCGATTTATGAACTTAAACTAAATTCTTAATTTGAATAATTCGTTTTAGTTAATTTTTCATTCCATCCATCTACTTATGTCTATCTGTTTTTGTCTCTTCCTTGCTGTTTCAAATGACTCTCTCTCTCTCTATCTCTCTTTTTTTTTTCTCTCTCTCTCTCTCTCTCTCTCTCTCTCTCTCTCTCTCTCTCTCTCTCTCTCTCTCTCTCTCTCTCTCTCTCTCTCTCTCTCTCTCTCTCTCTCTCTCTCTCTCTGTGTCCGTCTGTCTATATGAAACACAATACATCATATCTTCCCTTTTTCTTCTCCTCCTCCTATTCTTCCTATTCTTCCTTCCTTCCCTTCCTTTCCATGGTGGTAGTGATGATGATGGTGGTGGTGGTGGTTGAAATTATGTTGGATAATAATAATAAAAGCCATATTATTAAAACTACTACTACTACTACTACTACTACTACTACTACTACTACTACTACTTCTACTACTACTACTACTACTACTACTACTACTACTACTACTACTACTACTACTACTACTTCTGCTACTTCTACCACTACAATTGCATATACACTATCAAAAAATTAAAAAGTATAAATAAAATATAAAAAACCGGAAAGAGGAAGTGCAGAGAATGGAGGAGAGATATGCGTAGATGAGAAAAAGTGAAATCAAAGAGTCAACCCAAAAAATAAAGAATACAAGTATAAGAACACGAATGCAAAGTTACAGGATAAATAATGTTAAGGTAAAAAAAATATAAATGAAGTTGCGAGAGATAGAAATAAGAAGAAAGACATGAAAGAAGAAAAAAGAGAATAGAAGGTACGCCGTGAGAAGAGAGAGGAATGGAAAATAAAAGGAAGGGATTGGAAGGGAAGGGTTTTCACCATTTATGGAGAATTTGTGAAAATTCGCAGCGGTAAAATTTAATGTCTTTCTGGTTGTGTTGAATTTGGGGAAAAAGGAAGAGGAAGTAGGGAGCTCTGTAGTGTAGTGGTTAGCACAATCGGCTTACAACCGAGAAGTCCTGGGTTCGATCCCCGGGCGGAACGCAAGATAGATGGGTGGTCTTTCTTAAATCCCTAGCCCCTGTCCACCCAGCAGTGAATGGGTACCGGGTGCCAGCCGGGGGTTTGTAACCTACCCACCCCGGGGTGGTGGCTTCGGCCAACAGTAATATGCAGCAGCGGTAGATCACTATGGCTCTGAGGCATTATCCTCTAAACAAAACAAACAAGAGAAACAAGAGAAAGTAATCAGGAAGAAGGCAAGAAAGTGGAAAAAGTAAAAGGCGAGGAAAGGAAATTACGTCTCTTGACAGGCAAATAAAACATCGACAAGAAAAACAACCATAATCTGTGACAAAATATGCTAAACAGAAAAACAAGGGAGAAAAAGATGCTTCTTACCTCTCTCCTTCTTTTTCTCTCACTTGAACGCAGGTGACAAAAAAACTTCAACCCTTATAGCATCTTTTTCCATCCCATTCCTTCTCGTCTTTCCCATCTCTTACCCTCCTCCTCCTCCTCCTCCTCCTCCTCCTCCTCCTCCTCCTCCTCCTCCTCCTCCTCCTCCTCCTCCTCCTCCTCCTCATTTCATCCCAAAGTTCTCCTCCCCCCCATCTCTTCCCCTTTACCTTCTCTTCCCCATCACTTCCTCCTGTATTGACTTCCTTCCCCTCCTTCAATCTTTCCACCTTCTTTTCTTATCACGTACCCGGAGCCAAGTCTGAGTCTCTCTCTCTCTCTCTCTCTCTCTCTCTCTCTCTCTCTCTCTCTCTCTCTCTCTCTCTCTCTCTCTCTCTCTCTCTCTCTCTCTCTCTCTCTCCTCTCTCTCTCTCTCTCTCTCTCTCTCTCTGTATTTGCACTTTTTACTATCTTCTCACATCAACGAAACTTCGATTTTTTTCCTATTTTCTATTATTACCTTCTTTTTTCCCATTTTTGTTCGTATTCCTTTCATATTTGTGTTCATTTTCATTGTTTTCATGAGTTCATCATCTCGTGTTTGTTCTACTTATCTTGTTCTTGTCTTATTCATATTTTCTATACCGTATGAATATTTTTCTCGTTTGTTCTTATCTTCGTTTATCATGGTCATCCATGGTATGTAGCTCTTTTTCTTTATTTCGTCATAAAATTATTTTTTATTAACCATATATATATCCATAATATCGACACTAAAAGGAATTTGGTAGTATAGAAAAACAATTACAGCAATATTCATTTCATTTTACTAATTTCCCACTTTTATTAGCCACGTTGCAGCCTTTCCCCTCACCCAGCCTCCCTCCCTCCCCCTTCTTTCCCCTCACATCCCCTCTTCTCTCCCTCTCACACCCTTACTTCTTGCTGTACTTAAGCCACTCTTGCAAC
>JACEEZ010021112.1:279396-284396 GCA_016584305.1 Chionoecetes opilio
GGAAAGTTGAAGATGACTTTCATAGTCAAATCAAAATCCATAGTGATTACTTTAAAGATATTCAAAATAAATCAGTACTTTTTGCAAATTATAATTCAATACATTTGAAAGTATTAAGAATATTCAAGTGAATATTGCACATGTAGATACATTTAAAAGCCGTTTCTATATAACAGCCAACAGTCTCTCGCATGACTCGATTGTTGTGTTTCTTTTTCAAGACACTCAAAATTTGTTTCTCACTCTTCAAGACTTCAACTTAAGATTATAGACGACAATGCTGTGGACACGTAGCTCAGAAGAATTTCTCGTTGAATGCATACGAGGCCACCCTTGTCTCTGGGACCACAGATCAGACTTGTACACTAAGAAGGCCTTGATATTCTAGGTCTTATCTAGGTCTTATTATATCTAGGTCAATATTAGGTCTACTTTTGATAATACACATAATTAAGTGTATACCAGCGATAGCTTGCCCTGGCGTCGGAGCCATGTTTGTTTACAGTCGAAGGAACAGCTGGCTGGTAGTGCAGGCGAACGATTGTGTGTGTGACGGCTTGCAGTCAGAAAATTGTTAGTTTTTAGAAAGTTGCTAAAAAACTAGACGGAAAAAGTGCTAGTGTGACGCCGCCTTTACCAAGGCATCCACATTCAAAGCATGGACCCTGCCGGCAATGCTCCGCGCTGCTGTATTTGTGGCAAAAAATACTGCATTCACGCTGCAATGAGACTTCATCTATTCCTCAAAGACGCTAGAAGGTACGTACGGAAGTATGATGATATGCAAAGTGACGAAATAATGCTAAACTTTGAAAAATAAGACATGTAAACCCCCTTGGTTCTCTGCCATTTCGGCCCTGCAGGCAATAATGATCTATTCTCTGCAATATTCCTAGCTCGCAGTACATTATTTCAACATTAGGCAATATTAAGCATAAGAAATCTTAACAATATTGCAAAAAGCACGGCAAATTAATGTAACAGAGTACTACAATAACTTAAATAAGGCTTTAACTTAGGCGTGTTACCTGACGGAGCATAAAGTTAAGTTTACCTGCAGTTATTGTGATGAAAGATTACTGTTGTCTTTGTGCGAATTTAACCTGTGGTATTGCAGTGCCCATCCTAATCATAGTGTTCAGGAGTACAGTGTTAACATTTCTTTGATGTGGCCAAACAATAATGGCAATGAAAAGTAACATGAAAAACTTGGCACGGTCAAACAACACTCAGAAGGGAAGAATAAGCAGCTTAGGTTATTGTGCAGCGCCAAGTCGAAGATTTAAACTGGGATAAGTAACTGGGAAGGACTTATGCTACCATCAATATATATATTGATGGTAGCATAAGTCCCTTATAATAATTATAATAATTATATTATTATAGATTATAATCTATATAATATAGCGAAGTGTTGTGTGTGTGTGTGTGTTGTGTGTGTGTGTGTGTGTGTGTGTGTGTGTGTGTGTGTGTGTGTGTGTGTGTGTGTGTGTGTGTGTGGTGTGGTATAGGTTCCGCCCCCGTGGCGGAATCCCATCCTATACCACATTTTTGGAACCAGGTTGACCAGGGGAAGGTTTTAAGCCCACTTATGAGATGATCCGATCTTTTTTTTTTTTTTTTTTTTGAAGCCTATTAGCGATAATTGTGAAAAAAAGTGGGTTGCGAGAATTGAGGAAACCTTGATGTAGGGTGATGGGTAATGGGTGAGTGAATGGGTGGGGTGATGGGTAATGGGTGTGGGGTGATGGGTGAGTGAATGGGTGGGGGTTGATGGGTGATGGGTGAGGGAATAGATGGGGGGTGATGGGTAATGGTTGAGTGAATGGGTGTGTGGTGATGGGTAATGGGTGAGTGAATGGGTGGGGGGTGATGGGTAATGGGTGAGTGAATGGGTGGGGGGTGATGGGTAATGGGTGAGTGAATGGGTTGGGGGTGATGTGAATGGGTTGGCGTTAATACATACATTTCTACATCCATGATTTCAGGAAAGCTAGAAGGGGCTATCTGGAGAGTCTGTGTTTGGTGGGCCGAAAGGCCCATCAAACACAGGTGGTGGGCCGAAGGCCCACCAATAGCCCTCCGCAGGAGCTAGCCACAAAGTCCGCCCGGAGGGCGGCTTTGCGGCTAGTATAATATAAAATAGATCACAGTAATATCGGCCTTAATCGGCTTCTTCACGGTCAACATTTTATGCGACCTAACCATTTTCATATTTTACCATTCCCTTTTATCCCATCAGGCTGCTCAGGAGGGTGTCTGCAAAGAACATGACGAGTTTATAGAGCGAGAGATGCCCCGCCAGCAACTACTTTTGTGCTCAGCATGCTTGCAGCTGATCTACCTTACCATTGGATGGGAAAATGAACACATGTCGGGAGGTATGTGCTTGTCTTTAGCTAATTTCAATTTCAGGTATAGAGGCTGGATTTAGTAGATGGTAAATCTTATTTGTAATTGACTAGTGTAGAATACTTTGAGGATTTCAAATGATATTTCCCTGTAAGTTTAGTGGATGTGTGCATTGCAAGCAGTTTTGGCGCCCCTAAAAGTATTTCGACATTTATAAGTTTCTCATTATTTACATGCTATGCTCCTCACATGATTCCTAATAAGGTCCTGTACTTCAGATTAATACAGAGAGAAAAAACTGCAATAAAGATATTTGGCCGAAAAGGCACAAATTAGAGAATACAAAATGATGTATACTAGTAATGATCATTATTGTGCAGGTTGCATTAGGTGGTGGAGATCTTATTACATATTTTTCCATAGCTGCTTGTAATCAAGACCCTTGTGGTGCCAAGGAAGGCAGCAGCACAGGTGAAAAAAGAAGTATGGTCTTCAGCCTAAGAACCCTGAGGCGACAGATGAGGATATCAGCGGCCAGTATGCCAGACGGTGGGAATTTTTTCTATTAATTAATATTAAGTATATAAGTTCAATCTGAATTTGGCCAATAAGTCAAGCAATATATTATGTGTGATGATGGATGATAGTAAAAAATAACAAGTATCACAAAATTTTCCTCATCAGCAACAGAGTATTTTGTTTGATCTTTGTATTGTCAGTCATTTGGTAGATGACAAGCATAGCTACCCTGCCAACATGTGATCATGCCTGGTATAACCACTGCCAGCACTTTCTTATCAACAATTGAGACTTAAGACAGCTGTTTATGTAATAGTGAATAATAATAATAGTAGTAATCTTTCAATAATGTATGCTCATGCAGCATAATTTCATCTTATACTCTGATTTCATTGATGTCAAGAGACTGAAAGCTGAAAGATAACAAGTGATAGATGCTTCTTTAATTAACTAGGTTTTGTTACTCAGAAATATGAACACCAATGAAGTCATGGGTAGCCATGCCATGAATGTGATTTACCACAGTAAACTTTTATGATGTACCATGAGGATCACCAACTAAGCATTAAGTTGTAGTAGTCGTAGAAGTATTTTACAGATCTTATTACAAAATAAGTTTTTCATCATTTACATTATGTGCTGTCGGCATTATTCTTAGCGTAGTAAGACCAAAATTAATCCAGGCTAAACAATCTCTTAAAGAAAGCTACGTGGCTGAGAAAGCACAAATAAATTAAATTATACAAACTCATGTCCGCGGGCCATGAGTTTGACACCCCTAGTTTAGAGCAAGGGTTCTCAAACTTTTTGGCCTGCGACCCATCCAAATAATTTTGAAAGGCTTGCGACACCTCCCCCCCCCACCCTTACCAAAGCATTTTTGACAATCTCACACATATACATTCTTTGTCTTTTTTCTCTCTCTTACACACACACACACACACACACACACACACACACACTATATAAGGTAGTCCGTGGTGTAAGGGATAGCACGCTCGGTTCACAACCGAGAAGTCCCGGGTTCGATCCCCGGGCGGAGCGGAAACAAATGGGTTGTTTCCTTAAAAAACCTGAGCCCCTGTCCACCCAGCAGTGAATGGGTACCGGGTGTTAGCCGGGGTTTGTGACCTGCTCTCCGGGGTGCTGGCTTCGGCCAACACAAAGCACTAAGGATGAATGATATAAAAATGTTGATATGGAGACGGGGCCACACGAGCATTGCTCTGGCCCTGTAAAATACAACTAGATGAATACAACTAGAGAATACACACACACACACACCCCCACACACACACACACACACACACACACACACACACACACACACACACACACACATACCCAGTTTTACTCACATATAGGTAGAGTCGTATTGCTCCGTATCATAACATTCTAAGTATAATATATTTGGTAAAGCATTATGAATACTTAAATGATACCATAATCAGTGCAATCTATATCCTATATTCTTGCTTTAGACGCATCGAAAAAATAAGTCTAACCTAAATATAGTTTAAGACTTGTGATGTGAATTTGTAATGCATTAACAAGGGTCGGGCGGTGATGATACAAGTAGCTTACCTATGTATAGCTACTGGACGTGTGAGCGTGGTGGTGAGGGCTTGACGGAAAGGGGAGGGAGGAAAAAGGATCAACTCTTTTCTCAGTCAGATTATGTAACTGTACTTTTATATTAGCAATATATTAAAGCCTAGGAAGGTATAATCATTGTTTTGTTTTATACTGATAATGTATATAAAAGAATAATAATGAATTATGAATATTGTGCATTTTGCCCATTCTAGAAATCTCGCGACCCCTCAGAAGACTTTCGCGACCCCCAGTTTGAGAACCCTTGGATTAGAGTGTACACACTATGCAGTATGCATATATACTCTGTGGCATTATATGTTTCTGGCTTGATTAAAAAAATGACAACTGAATATGGGATTTGAATTTATAGAAAATTAAGAAAGGGAATAAGATGTTTGGTATTGGTCATAATATATTTCCTAACCAAAATCTGGCAACTTTCAGGGCTCCAATGACACCTACCCACAGCCAAGGACATTGCTTCAGCATAAAAAAATTCACAACACCATCTCCCGGTTTGGGACTGCTCTCCA
>JACEEZ010021112.1:289396-299396 GCA_016584305.1 Chionoecetes opilio
TAGCGAGCGAAGCGAGCTGCCACTTACCATAAGACCCATTCGCGTAAGGGGAGTGGAACCATTCGTGAGCCAAAAAGTGAATAACTACTCCTAAATATTGTCAGATTGAGCTGAAATTTGACATGTAAGTAGTGCTGTCAAAATCAATGGGGGTCTGTGCAACAAACTTTTTGCGTAGAACAAGCCCTTAATGAGTAATTAGCGTAATGATTTAATTAGTGCTAAATATACTTTGGTTTTACAATAACAATTTATTTTTCTTATGAAGCACAAAACGTGATCTTCGCTATAGGTTTGCATAATAGAATATCAAGGATAAGCATGCCATTTGTAAATTTACACTTCCTTGTGTTATTGGTTTTAACTTGTTCTCCCAAGATCAAGAGTTTCACGGAACGTTCTGGAAAGCAAGGTTGCTGTAAGGACGTCTATTGCGCTTTCCTAGCGATTACGCATAGGGATGGATGATCATGGATCAGGCCATGAATTTTTCGGGCCGGGTCGGGTTTCGGGCTCAAGATATTGGGTTGGGTCGGGCTGCCAAAAAAACATCCAATGCTGCAGTCCGCGCTATGACGTCATTTGATCGTTTTACGTGCTATGACGTTACCTGCACAGCGCTTCTCCGATTGCGCAGCCTGTGCATGCAGGCCGCGTGCCGCTTCTAGAACGCTCCAAGCGCTCAGACGGCTCAGGCAGTTGCGCAGCGCTCTCTCTCTCTCTCTCTTCTTTTTTCTCTCTCTTTCCGTGCCTAGGCGGCTCGGACAGTTACGCAGAGCGCTCTCTCTCCCTCTCTCCCTTTCCGTGCCTAGGCGGCACAGGCAGTTGCGCAGCTCTCTCTCTTTCCGTGCCTATATAAGCCCTCAACGCACGCGCTTTCGTTGTCATTTGAGAAGAGCTGCCTGGCAGAACCCTTTCATCTGACCTTTTGCATTTTGCACATTTCAAAGCAATCGCAATTTCAAAGCAAACACCCGCGATGCATCCAGGTACAGACACATGACAATGGTGAACAGGGCCCAGTTACATGGCCACCTAGACCACCAGATCTTGTTGGATAATTTGGTGTCGAAAATTGGTACACAAAAGCGTTTCCGAAAAGTTTCCCTACACCAAACGGGGATATAACACACCCGAGACCAGGTAAACAGCCCACATTGAGTGAATGGGCAAAGCACCTTCTAAGAATGGACAGGTGGTTTGAAGAAAATTCACTGTTTCCATTGGTAATCACAAACCAGGTACAACGGCATCATGCCTTGACTATGGGCAACTTGTATGCCCAAAGGTGTGCAGAAGATCTTAGTGTAAAAGATCTCAAAGACAAGGTTGAGCAAGGTGACCAGACTACTACGCCTTCTGCACTGCCCTATTAGCTCCCTCAGCCCAGCAATTCCACAAATGTACTATAAAATGTCAGCCCCCTACATATTCTCGAAAGTGTGTCCCTATGCAAGCTAAAATGCGGACGAAGGCATAGTAGGGGTACGTACTTGTTGTTGTTATTTTACTTGCAGATAATTATGAACTAAATTTAGGTCTGTAGACTAGATATTTTAAAAACACTTTGAGCTCGCTGCCACGTTCCAGCCGCAAGAACTGAGCCAAAAGCAAAGGGGCCAGAGGCTGGACGCCTATACTTGATTATATTAATACTATAAGGGTACTAATATTACTATTGCGTGACTGGCAGGTGCACGAGAGTTCTCTCAGCAGACGTAAGTATCAATCAATTCTCCTGGTGCCACCGTTCCGGCCGCATATTAACAATACGCTCCCCTTTTCGGCAGACCCTCCAACCGAGGCCGTGAGAGAAGGCCTGATGAATCGTCCGTGATATCACACAATCTAGATCCCACCCACTCCGCTCCCCGTACAATTTTACCTACCTAATATAATGTTTATCAGTATAAAAGATATACTGTTATCTTCGGAAATGTTTGTTCTATAATATTATCAAATAAAAAACCGTAAAACACACAAAAGAAATGCCATTATGAGACTTTCAAGAAATATGCATTAACTTAAACTCTTCGCCATTTAACATTTTGCGAGAAAACTTTTTACATGAAGAATATCAATAGAAGCGAAATTTAATTAGCTTTCCATTCGTATATTTTGTTTGGTGATAAATGAATTAGCAGCATGCATAAATTAGCGTTAACAAAATATAAAAAATCATGAAATTGGGTAATTTCCTACCTAATATATGTTTATCAGTATAAAAGATATACTGTTATCTTTGGAAATGTTTGTTCTATAATATTATCATATAAAAACCGTAAAACACACTAAAGAAATGCCATTATGAGACTTTCAAGAAATATGCATGAACTTAAACTCTTCGCCATTTAATATTTTGCGAAAATCTTTTTACATGGAGAATATTAATAAAAGCGAAATTCAATTAGCTTTCCATTGATATATTTTCTTTTCTGATAAATGAATTAGCAGCATGCATAAATTAGCATTAACTAAATAAATAACATCATGAAATCGGGTAATTTTTCCCGATTGATGAGGTTATTTATTTAGTTAACGCTAATTTATGCATGGTTTTAATTAGTTTATCAGAAAAAAATATATATCAATGGAAAGCTAATGCAATTCCGCTTTTATTGATATTCACCATGTAAAAAGTTTTTTCGCAAAATATTAAATGCCGAAGAGTTTAAATTAATGTATATTTCTTGAGTCTCATAATGGCATTTCTTTTGTGTGTTTTACGGTTTTTTATTTGATAATATTATAGAACAAACATTTCCAAAGATAACTGTATATCTTTTATACTGATAAACATATATTAGGTAGGAAATTACCTGATTTCATATTTTTTGTTATTTAGTTAACGCTAATTTATGCATGCTGCTAATTCATTTATCAATAAACGAAATTTATCAATGGAAACGTAATTAAATTCCGCTTCTATTGATATTCTCCATGTAAAAGGTTTTATCGCAAAATATTAAATGCCGAAGAGTTTAAGTTAATGAATATTTCTTGAAAGTCTCATAATGGCATTTCTTTTGTGTGTTTTACGGTTTTTTATTTGATAATATTATAGAACAAACATTTCCGAAGATAACAGTATATCTTTTATACTGATAAACATATATTAGGTTATGCAGCGTTATGAATGTTGGTAGAAAAAACCCTGGTAATAGATACACCATAAGCAATGTATCGCTGAAAAGATCAGAAGGTGAAAAAGATCTTGGAGTGAGGGTGAGCCCATACCTCCGACCTAGGAAACAATGTCTTGAGGCCAGAAATAGAGCTAATAGAGTATTAAGATTCATTACCAGAAGTGTTAAAAGTAGAAGTGCGGAAGTTATTCTAAAGCTTTATCTGGCTCTAGTCAGGCCTCACCTACACTATGCGGTTCAGTTTTGGTCTCCATATTACATGATGGATATAGCCTTGTTAGAAACAGTGCAGAGAAGGATGACCAAAATGATACAAGGGATGCGTAACTTTAGTTATGAGAAGAGATTGAAGTTATTAAAATTACACTCACTCGAGAGACGCAGAGTAAGGGGCGATCTGATAGAAGTTTTTAAGTGGATAAGGGGATTTAAAAAAAGGAGAGGTAGGAAAAGTTCTTACGGCTTTTAACCAGGGTAGAACAATAAGTAACGGATTCAAGCTGGAAAAGCGTAGATTTAGAAAGGAAATAGGGAAAAACTGGTTCACAAATAGGGTGGTGAATGAATGGAATGGTCTCAGTAGACAGGTAGTTAGTGCGGAGTCATTAGGGAGCTTTAAAGAGGAGCTGGATAGGTTCATGAATGGGGATGAAAGGTGGATGTAGGTAGTGTTAAGCTCCGTCCACACTAACGGGCAATGCCCGCGGGCACAAGCGAGCAGTTTGCCTGTTGACGGGCTCACCGCCTGTGCCCGCGGGCAAATGAGTAAAATGCCCGTGACGGTAGGTGAGCGATTTCACCAGGCACTGCCCAGCAGCGCGTCGCTGCCAGACATACGAGGCTACATGCGGATCTTTAGAGCCATGATTGTCAGTTTGTCAGGAATTTACACTGCGCCTACATCAGAACATCATGTCTACCCAGCAAGAATCAGTGGTCAAGATATGCGATCGATATGCAATCCTTCACCTAATTGAACTTTATCGGCAACACCCGTGCCTATGGAAAGTGAAAATGGACATATACAGAGACAGAGACAAAAAGCTGCTGCTTTCCAGAGTATCGCAAAGGAAATGCAAGATGTAGGTGTGTCCGTGACAGTGGATGAGATTAGAAAGAAAATAGACACACTCCGCAACCAACACAGACGGGAACTGAGAAAAAAAAGGAAGTCAGAAAGGTTATGCTGTCCCTCATTCTGGTATCCTGCTTTTCTATATATGGTGTTACTTTCGCAAGGAGTTTATAGAATGTACTTGGGTCCATTCTCTCATAGTTTATGAAGTCACGCATATTTCCATCTTGCAATTCTCGAAAAATCGTAACATAACTTCCCAACTGTTTTCTTTTACTTAGCCAGTCTTTGCACCACTTCTTTTTCTCCACTCTGTCCTTTTTCTTTTTCAGGCACATAGCAATGATTATGGTACACAGTTTTAGCTTCTTACGGTCCTTCTTGCTTCGCATTGTTGTCGTACCGCACAGTCTTCCTGAGAACGGCTACACTGCCTGGCTGCCCAGCTGCTCGCCTCTGACTGGGCCAGGCAGGCACAGGCTGAGGCACTGCTGTGTGGACAACAGTTTTGGTGTGCCCGCGGGCTTTTGCCGGTGACGGGCACTGCCCGGCAGGCTTTGCCCGCTAGTGTAGACGGAGCTTTAGGTGGCAGAAACTACCACGTGTAGACCTTGCGGCCTCTTGTAGCTTCCTTATTTTCTTATGTTCTTATGTTCTTTCTTATGTTCCCTCTCTCTCTCTCTCTCTCCAACAATATGAGATGCCATGTAGCGCACCAGATGTACGATGTTTCCTTTTCATTTCATCAACAAAAACAACAGCCTGCTCCCAGCTCAGCTCCTTCCCTCCCTCCATCTCTCTCTCATCTCTCTCTCTCTCTCTCTCTCTCTCTCTCTCTCTCTCTCTCTCTCTCTCTCTCTCTCTCTCTCTCTCTCTCTCTCTGGCGGGGTTCACACTACACGTTTTTGCTGTCCGTGTCTACGTGGGCGTGGCGATCAGTGACGTCACAGTGAAGTCGCCCCGCCACTCCCACAGCCACGTAGAAAGAATTGGGAGCTCCGAATAATGTGAGCTGCGACGCGCGTCTCAAGGTCAGTGATATCATCACTGATCCAGCAATGTGGTGGTCGCGGGGAGCCTGTGTTCACATTACACCGGCAGGAAGTGACGTCACTGTGACGTACTGTGAGTCACTGATGACAAGATGCACGTAGACTACGTCCAGCAAAAACGTGAAGTGTGAACCGGGCTTCTCTCTCCAACAATATGAGATGCCATGTAGCGCACCAGATGTACGATGTTTCCTTTTAATTTCAACAAGAGACAACAGCTTGCTCCCAGCTCAGCTCCTTCTCTCTCTTTCTCTCTCTCTCTCTCTCTCTCTCTCTCTCTCTCTCTCTCTCTCTCTCTCTCTCTCTCTCTCTCTCTCTCTCTCTCTCTCTCTCTCTCTCTCTCTCTCCTTCCCTCTCTCTCTCTCCAACAATATGTTTTAATTATTAATAATAGTAATTATGTGATTATGTTATTTATTTAGTTAACGCTACGTTATGCATTCATTTATCAGAAAATTAAATAAACGAAAAATTACTATTATTAATAATTAACACATTTTGTTGGAGAGAGAGAGAGAGAGAGAGAGAGAGAGAGAGAGAGAGAGAGAGAGAGAGAGAGAGAGAGAGAGAGAGAGAGAGAGAGAGAGAGAGAGATAATGAGAGGGAGGGAGGGAAGGAGAGAGAGAAAGAGAGAGAGAGAGGAAAGAGAGAGGTGAGGTGTGGATCGTGTGGTGAGGTCAAATGTCTCTACAGAGAGATGAGTCAATCAGAATATATGAGTCTCCCATCCCTCTGTGGATGAGAGAGGCGGTCTCTGTGTTACTGTGGCTTCACCGACAGCATCCGCTGGGTGACTCCCAACTCAAGCTCAAACTCAAGAGTGGGCGGAGCCAAGCGGCTGGAGGAGGCGCCAATGCGGGGAGTTGAAGCGAGGCCACCGTGAGATCTCTCACGGAGGCCTCGGTTGAATGGTCTGCCGAAAAGGTGAGCGTATTGTTAATATGCGTCCCGGCCAAACCTTCACCCACACCCAGGCTGAACACTAATGCCGCTCCTTGCCCTCCGACGGAACATCCGGTGGGCTTCCACCCAGTCAGCATTGAGGACCACGCTGAGGACGCCTTGATAAGCACCATCATCAGCGCCTGTAAATCTTAGTTACGTGCATAATACATGTAATGCGGACTCTCCTTACAACCGCGGCATACTTATAATGACTTAACGTCTCCTTCAGATCGCGTGCCCTTCATCTGGACGAGCGGCAAGAAAGAATCTGCGAACGCTTGGAAGTGGCAAACTTGCGTCGCTTCCCTTTACAGTAACTGGTCCCACACCGGCAGGTCTGTTACGGCTTGCTTAAAGTAAGTTAATACCGATAACTCATTTATCATTTTTTAAATGCTTAAATGTTTTCTTTCCTTCTCCTTCTTCTGCTTTCCTTCGGTTTAGCCGCGGCCAGCCCGATAACGCTGAGGGTGACGAGGACTGCCTGGCTGTACTATTAGGCCCATAGACGCAGAGGCTAGAGGTCCCATGTGCTAATATATTTACATTTTTTCCGTTTTCTCGGGCGGGCAACATGGGTGACTATTCATTTTTTCGTAAATCGGTTTTTTCGTTTACTCCACATAAGAGCCCCTCTCAGTAATGAAGTTACTTTCATAGTATCATGAATTACTCACATACATATCCCATACACTTCAATCTTCATGTTAATCACAACCTTCGTATATATGAATGAATATCTGTAGTACATATGTATGTCTTATACATGATTATTAAGAACGTGATAAATATGAGGTACATCAGTATTGTTGTTCAAGTGAAGTATGATTGCAAGAAAGTTACGGCTCCAAGTGGCATAGCATATGTATATAGTAATCTCCGAAAAATGTATCAGGAAGATACGCTGCCAGATGTACGATCGCACGGGTGGCTGACAAGGGAGGGAGGGGGTGCTTGGGATAAAGAAAACGTGTGGTAGTCTGAAGAAAGTGTCGTACCTCAGGCATCAACACACTGTGGTAAACATTAATGTTTCTTATATACTTTGCTGGTATTCGTCAGTTGCATTTATATATATGTATAAATCAAGAAAGTTCTCTCTGTGAAGAGAGAACTGATTTCTGGCCCTTCATCCTATAATAATCAGTAATAGTGGGCGTGCAGTGAATAATTTCACAAATGCTTATTCTACGATTAATATGTCCCATTTTCATTAAAAACATGCGAGAAAATTATCTACATATATTAATGTAACGAAACAGCAACAGAAAAGGTCTTATAATAAAGCCCGTAGTTGTAGGTTTTTAGAATGAAAAAATAGAAATACTGGCGTTGTGTGGCAACCCCAGCTTTCAATGTCTACAGATCTATTACGTCTATGGTGACGGCATAGCCTGGCAGGACGTGGCGTGTGAATTCCAAAAAAACGTCATCTGCGAGCGTCCCAAGGCATACGGCAGCTAAAGATGCAATGGAAGTCTAAATCTTATAGTATATCCACTGCTACGTAGTGATATAAACCTGCTCATTATCTGAATAAATATAATATTGCTTTACTACTTCACAGTTATGTTATTGAAATCCTTAGTTCATCATTCCAGTTTACAACACCAGGAGTTTTTAGATTAAAATGTTTCAACTGCCCATGCTAACTATATTGATCAATGCTAACTATATTGATCAATCTCGCTTGGCAACTAAATTGTGGTAAATACATCTAAAGTATCTGTTTAGTATTAATTTACAATATAGGAAAACTGTTCAGCTGTACTGCCTCTCCAACCAAGCTACTCCTTGACTTAGTAATTGCCATAAACAAAATTTTTACAAACTCTCAACAATATGCATTACTATCCATAATACATTAATACATGGTTAGGCCGAAACCTTTAACTCTCGGTGTAAGGGCGAACCACCACTTCCAGGCGTTCGAGCGACAGTTCCGACTTCTTCCACCCCCTGTTTACCCGTTTGTGGCTTTGATCAAGACAGTTTCGGTCGCCCACAACGTCTTTCCTTCCTCTCGACCTCTGCTTCCTCAAGAAGCCTCGAGACTCTCTGGTTTGGAGCAGAGGTTATGAGACACTTGGTACCGTCTGTCCCGGGAGCAGAGATCCCGACTGAACACTGATAGTTCCTCTCTCTCTCTCCACCTCTGTTGGTGTAGACCTCTTCGTTCCCTGCTGCCCAGGTCATCTACCCTTGCAGTCTGCCGTCGTCCCTGAGTCTCTTGCTCAGCGACCTATGGTTGAGGGGATGGCTGTTGCGAGCCAAGTAGCAGGGGCGGGAGTCTGGTGTTTTTTGTTTTTGTTTATTCAAGCGTGAGCGAGACTTCAGTAAAATCTCCTCGCATTTTGTCTATTTTCTCATCACCCTTACGGCCCTCACCCTACCCAACTTCATCGTATCCTGGAATCCTGAGGTAACGAGCAGTGGTGTCTTTGCACTCGTTATCCCTCGATCTCGGTTCTGAGCTAATGAGTCACCTTCAGATGATGGAACAGTCTCCGCCGGGCACTGGTTATCACAAATGTGGCAGCAAACCCGCGAATTGGCCGTGCTGGTGTACGTACTCAGGCCAAGGCTCCAGACACTGCCCTATACGCCTGCCCTTTATTGTTCCCACGCACGTAATATTGGATTACCTGAAGATGCACCACTTCTGCTCTTCTGAAGAACGGCCGCCAAGGCTCCCACACGAACCTCCGCCGTCAGTTTCCCCCTGAATATCTTCCATTGCTTATTAGATTTCAAAATATATAGTTAAGGGCTTCATAATTCGGTGGTTTTCTTATCAATCTTTACGAGAGATTGTGATACATAATGCTTGCAAAATAAATCTAGATTTAAAAAGCGAATGTAATTATGTATATATTTATATGTCATGCTTATAATATGCTTATGTCATAAGGCTCAAATTATAGTACATATCTCTGCATTTTCACATTGAACTGGATTCGCTTGAAAATACGAAGCTGAGATTTTCCTGAAATAAATGTTCATAGTTTTCCCACAGGTTTGCTTTATAACAGTCTGCTTTTTCTGCAATACGTTCACAGCGGAGATACACGAGGTGAACCACATTTTGCAGTGAAATACTTATGCAGGCCAAAAATAGATGGACCTTATAATTGTAGGACCTTTATCCCTTGCACACACTTTTCTCTGACCTTTCTACACAAAATCTTCGTTTTATTGGGTATGTTTCGTTCAGTTCATCTCTATGCTATACACAACAAAATATTCGCTCCTTCCACACGCTTCGTATCGGTACTAAGAAAAACAAAGGCACAACCATAGATAACAGCAGAACTGGATGTGACACTCCGCAACTACACGCGCTGGACGCTGCAGTACTGGCCCCATGGTCAGTCTGCTGGCCCATTCACTTGCTGCATATGACTATCATATAGACTGGTTTATCAGTATATATGATATACTGTAATCTTCGTAAATGTTTGTTTTATAATATTATCAAATAAAAAACTGTAAAACACACTAAAGAAATGCCATTACGAGACTCTGAAGAAATATGCATGAACTTCAACTCTTCGCCATTTAAAACTTTGCGAGTCAACATTTATCATGAAGGGTATCAATAGAAGCGCAATTTTATTAGCTTTCCATTAATGTATTTCGTTTGCTGATAAATGAATTACCACCATGAATAAATTAACATTAGCTAAATAAATAAAATCATCAATTGGATAATTTTCCCAATAATTCCCACCCTCACTACGAACGAACCGCCTACCCATAGAATGGGAGGCCAGCACGATAAC
>JACEEZ010021112.1:309396-314396 GCA_016584305.1 Chionoecetes opilio
AGGACAAGAGATAGTAGGAGAGAACAGAGGAGATAAGGAGTGCATCAGACAGATGAGACACCAAAAGACCTTCTGGAGAGTAATATCCCGATATAACCTTCCCCACACTAGTATCCCCACCCATCCTTATATCCCCATACGACAGACGAACACATCTCCAAAATGTGCATCCGGTTAGTTAACTGAAGAGAAGTGACGGCGTTTTCTTACTTTTCTTAGATTTTAGTTCTTTAGTTAGTCTTTTTCCAGTTTCTTACGTTTTTTTAGTTTCCAACTTTTCTATCACTTACTACCGCCTTTCCTACCTCCTTCTCTTCCTTCTCATCACCACAGTCCCAAAACACGGCACACAAATCATCCATCACAACACAACACGACACTTGCCAGTCTCGCTGTCCCGCTCCTCACGTCACCACAACCACCGCCGCAAGCAGGAACCACAGACTCACAACCACAACCCTGACAAGTGACAGGCCGCTGGGAGGGCGGTCATCCATCTTACAACGGAGCTGCTCCCTGACAAAGAAGGATGAGGAGGAGGAGAGGAGGGAGGGACCACCCCCCCCAACCACACACACGTCTCCTAGCATACAGGTGCTCGTAATTTTAAAGGGCTCGTAATTAAAAAATCAACTCAGTTGTCTGTGAGCACTGACAGCAGACCTTTTTCTGTCTCCTCTTACTGTCTCTATTCTAATTTTAAATCCAAAGCTGGCTGTTGCGTATATGTGCGCAATGACATCACTTGCTCTCGTGCCCACGCCCTTGAATCTTCCGAATTCTCTACCATCTGGCTTCGACTTCAATGTCACTCTCTTACTAAATTTAGCTGTGCTGTATATCTCTCACCTAACTCCTCTGACTATGTAAAATTCTTCGACTATTTAACAACAAAAGTGGAGCACATCTCATCTCATTTTCCTTTAGCTGAAATTTCCATTCTTGGGGACTTCAATGTTCACCACCAGCTTTGGCTATCATCTTCTTTCACTGACCAACCTGGTGAACAAGCCTACAACTTTTCTATCCTCCAAGACCTAGAGCAGCTATTGCAGCACCCTACCCGTATTCCTGACCGCCTTGGAGACACGCCCAACATTCTTGATCTCTTCCTAACTACTAACCCTTCTGCTTTCTCTGCGAAGCTATTCTCTCCGTTGGGTTCCTCCGATCACAATCTTATTTTTGTAACCTGTCCTATCGCTCCGGTACCGTCTCGGGACCCACCTAAGCGGAGGTGCTTCTGGCACTTCAACTCAGCTAAGTGGGAAGACCTTAGGCAATACTACTCTGATTTTCCATGGAATGATTACTGCGTTCATGTCAAAGACCCATCTCTTTGTGCAGAGCGCATAACTGAGGTCATAGTCTCTGGCATGGAGGCGTACATTCCACATACTTTCTCTAATCCTAAAGCCCGTCAACCTTGGTTTAACTCTGCTTGTTCTCATGCTGTCCGAGATAGAGAGGTGGCTCACAAACGGTACCGTAAGCATCCATCTCCTGAAACTCATGCCCTTTATATTTCTGCCCGTAATCATGCCAAATCTTTACTTCAACTTACCAAAAACTCTTTCATTCATAGAAAATGTCAAAATCTTTCTGAATCAAATTCCTCTCGTGACTTCTGGCATCTAGCTAATAACATCTCTAACAATTTTTCTCTCCATCTTTCCCTCCTATGCTTCACCCAGATGGCTCCACAGCTGGCTCATCTACTTCTAAAGCTGAACTCTTCGCTCAAACATTTGCTAAAAATTCCACTAGGGCTGATGCAGGGCTTGTTCCTCCTTCTCCTCCACCCTCTGACTATATTATGCCTGTCATTAAGATCCTTCGGAATGATGTTTTCTTTACCCTTTCTGGCCTAGATCCTCGGAAGGCTTACGGTCCTGACGGAGTCCCTCCTATTGTTCTCAAAAACTGTGCTTCTGTGCTTGCACCTTGCCTGGTCAAACGTTTCCGTCTTTGTCTATCTACTTCCACCTTTCCTTCTTGCTGGAAGTTTGCTCACATCCAACCTGTTCCTAAGAAGGGTGACCGTTCTAATCCTTCAAACTACCGTCCTATAGCTTTGATTTCCTGCCTTTCTAAAGTTTTTGAATCTATACTTAATAAGAAGATTCTTAAGCATCTATCTGCTCACAATCTTCTATCTGATCGTCAGTACGGTTTCCGTAAAGGGCGATCTACTGGCGATCTTCTAGCTTTCCTAACTGAATCTTGGTCATCCTCCTTTAGGGGTTTCGGTGAAACTTTTGCTGTTGCCCTTGACATATCAAAAGCTTTTGATAGGGTCTGGCACAAATAATTAATTTCCAAACTACCCTCATTCGGTTTCTATCCTTCTCTCTGTACCTTCATTTTAAGCTTCCTTTCAAACCGTTCTATTGCAGCTACTGTAGAAGGACATTGTTCTTCTCCTAAATCTATCAATAGTGGTGTTCCCCAGGGTTCTGTCCTATCACCCACTCTCTTTCTATTATTCATTAATGATCTTCTAAGTCTAACTCAAAGCCCTATCCACTCCTACGCTGATGATTCTACCCTGCATTTTTCAACGTCGTTTATTAGACGTCCAACTCAACAGGAACTAAGTGATTCACGGAGAGATGCCACCGAGCGCCTAACTTCTGATCTTTCTATAATTTCTGATTGGGGCAAAGCAAACCTTGTTTTATTTAATGCCTCAAAAATCCAATTTCTTCACCTATCTATTCGACAAAACCTACCAGATAACTATCCCCTCTTCTTCAATGACACTCAACTGTCTCTTTCTTCTACAATGAACATTCTAGGACTATCCCTTACTAAAAATCTGAACTGGAAATCTCACATCTCATCTCTTGCTAAAACAGCTTCTAAGAAGTTAGGTGTGCTGTGGCGTCTGCGTCCTTTTTTTTCTCCCTCCCAATTGCTTGCTCTCTACAGGGGCCTTATCCGCCCATGTATGGAGTATGTCTCACATGTTTGGGGAGGATCCACTTATACAGCTCTCCTAAACAGGGTTGAGTCAAAAGCTTTTCGTCTCATCAACTCCTCTCCTCTGACTGACTGTCTTCAATCTTTAAATCACCGTCGCAATGTTGCTTCTCTTGCTCTCTTCTACCGTTATTTTCATGCTCACTGCGCTTCTGAACTTGCTAACTGCATGCCTCCCCCACTCCCGCGGCCTCGCTGCACAAGACTTTCTACTCATTCTCATCCCTATTCTGTCCATCTTCCTAATGCAAGAGTTAATCAGTATCTTTACTCTTTCATCCCTTTCACTGGTAAACTCTGGAACTCTCTTCCTGTTTCTATTTTTCCACTTGCCTATGACTTAAATCTTTTCAAAAGAAGAGTAACAAGACACCTCCCGAACTAAATTGGCCTACCCCTCTGTTTTTATTTTATTCTCTTACTGTCTTCTGTATAGGGACTGGTAACTAAGCGGGCTTTGTGTTACCCATTTTTGTTGTGCCCTTGGCCAGTTCCTTGCGTGTAAAAAAAAAAAAAAAAAAAAAAAAAAAAATAATAATATATGACCTGACTTAACAATATTGCTTCCTGCGACCTTAATACGAGAATGGGAAGAAACACTGATATCAAAGGCCTTATTCCTCCTCTTCTGCTGCCAACCAGCTGCTCCACCTCCACCACATGCTGTGGGAAGAACCCCACCACCCCACCACACTCTTGACGCCTTCTACGTACCCTCCCTTCCCCCTGTGGCAAGCCCCGTCGGTGGAGGTCCCCACCACCGCTTTGCCGGCCAGCAAGGCGCTGTGCACCCGGGCGGAGCACTGGGGGGGATGGCAGAGGCCAACGTCCCCGGGCAGCGCCGTGTACTACACGGACGGCTCAGTCGACCCTGAGAGAGGCAGGACGGGTGCGGCGGTGGTCACAAAGCGGGAGGTGCTGCCTGACCACTTCTCCACCCTGCAGACGGAGCTGGTGGCAATCCAGCACTCCTGGACCACGCTCGCCACCCTCGGGAGGAGATGGTCGTCGTCCACTGCGACTCCAGGTCTGCCTTACAGGTCCTGCAGCAGCTGCGTCCACCAGCGGACAACGTGCGGCTTACCACAACCTTCTTGGGCCTCATCCAAAGGATCGCCGCGCAGGGGCACCACGTGCGGTTAAACAGGCTGCCCCGCCTCGTTGGAGTGCAGGGACACAGGCTGCTGATGAGGCGGCCCGTGCAGCCACCAAGTGCCTGCAGTCAACGTTGGCCACACCACATAACAGCAACACCGCGAGATAGAGGCGTCCTCGCGGCAGGCGGCCTGGTATGCCACAGCCACCACCTACCGCCCACTGCTCCCCGCCCGCCAGCTTTTCAGGGCGGACGAGGTCCTGCTGCACCGCCTCCGGCTGGGCTATCACACGCTGGAGGAGCTGAAGGACGACTTTGAGAGTGGGCAGTGTGGCCACCTGGCCCGGCACCCCCTGAGGCACTGCCTGCTGTTCTTCCCCGCCACGGCTCAGCTGAGGCAGCAGATCGGCGGCCCAGAGCACGACGAGGCTAGGGCACCCCTGGTGCTCCGGCGGGCACAAGAGGACCTGCCTCGGCTGTTGGCAGCGCACCACACGCCACACAGCGGAACATGGAGTGAGGGGACGCGCCACGCTCACACCAAGGCACTGGGGTCTCCAGCGGCTCATCGCCTATCCATGTACAGATTAAACATTATAATAGTATCAGTTTGTAATGTAAGTTTATCTTAAGGTTGTATGTAAGACTAATGTAAGTTTTGGAAGAGATGAAAATATCCTTAACTAATTCCTCATCTGATCTCCTTACCTCACCTCCTCCCCATTTATCCCCCATTCCCCTAATACCCTCAAAATCCCCCACACTACCATCTTCATACCATACGGAAACTAGGATATAAACGTAAAGAAAACAAATATACCTATCTTTTACGTATTCCTTTCTTCTCACACACTTCTATATTTGATTTCTAACCCCCACCCCCACCGTCACAGGCACTCAATCCCCTCCCCCAAAAGCGATC
>JACEEZ010021112.1:319396-326896 GCA_016584305.1 Chionoecetes opilio
CTAAATATGGCGAGGGAGGACGCTGTCACGCGCACTATCTGGCTCTGGGAGAGAGCAGACTGGTCATCCATAAGACATGCCATGGACCATATTGACTGGGAGGCCCTCTTGGTGGGATATGCTGAGGCCAAGGCACGTGCCCTCACCTCTAAACTCCTTGCTCTCCAGCAGCAGCATATCCCCAGCCGGAAGTACCTCACCAGGTCCGGTGATCCCGCCTGGTTTGGCTACCGATGCAGGATTGCTGCCGAGGCTAAACATGCAGCCTGGATGAGGTACAAGCGACGCCCGTCATACCAAAACAAGGCTATACATCGGGAGGCGTGCATGCGGCTAACAGATACCTGCAAATAGGCGAGGAGTCACCAGAGAGAGGACCTGAGGCAAACACTTTGTGGCCCAGGAGTTGGAAACAAGACCTATGGGGTGGTAAAGGAGCACAGGGGGGGGAGTCACCGTGACGCGCCCCTCCATCCCGGGCCAGACGGATCAACCCCACAGCTGAGGAAAAGGCCTCTCTCCTCGCTGATTTATTCCCCAAAGAAAATTTGGTTGATGACCCGGGAAGATCTCCACCTCCCCCTCAGGAAACTGCCGCACGCACCTTATTCAGGTGACGTCAGGCGGGTTAAGGGGGCTGATCGTGCGAGGTGTTTTTAAACCCCCGGCCGGATGAAGTCCCCCACCGTCCTAAAACACTTGCCCCAAGAGCTGTCAAGCCCCACTCTCCCTGCTTCGCCCGCCTAGGGAAAACAAGTCCCCCTAAATATGGAAGGGGGCGTGTGGTTCCGGTCCCAAAAAAAATCGAGGTCGAGCCCAGCAATTACAGGCCCATTCCTTACTCCTGGGGGGAAGGTATGGAGAAAATAGTGCTTTGAAAATATATAAAACACCTGAGTAAAACCTCTCATTTCGATAGACGTTTGTTTTCGGCCCCGGGCCCGTACCACTACAGACCTCCTATGTTTTCCCCCAAAAACTGGCAGGTGCCCTAATGAAGTCTGAACTTTGTGGTGGCCCCCGGGGATTTGCGGGACCTTTGATAGGGTCCTGGAGGGGGGGTTATTGAAAAGCTTCGCGCCAAAGGTACCCAGGTGACCTACTATTGCTGCTCAAGGTTTCCCTCCAGGGAAGGCCCCTTTTCAGGTGGTTTCAAGGGGGCAATCACAGGGCCTTCCCCCCATACAACCCTCAGTTTCACGGGGGTTTCCTGCTGGGCCCAATCCTGTGGACATAAAAATCGATGCCCTCATTCAGCAGCTCCAACTCGCAGCATATGCTACGACTGCAGATTTTTTTTCCCGCTCTTACTGCCCCCACGCACCCAGCCGCCGCAGTGAGTGAACAGGCACTCAGGCGGGGGAAGAGTGGGGAGGTCGTGGCAAGTCAGCTTTTTTCGGAAAACCAAGCGATGGTCATCTCACGGTCCCCGCTACCCTCAGCCGTCTCGACGATTTTTTTTTGGAAAGACACTCCCGCTTCAGGATCACTTGAGATTGGGGGTCTGGGGCCCGTGGCCTACCTTCATCACCACTTTTCGCTGCTGCCCACCAGGTTCTCTGCCGTGTCTGTCCGCGAGGGGGCGGGAACCTCAACTCACGAGGCTCCTCACGTTGTAAAAGGGCCCAGATACGGCTGGTAGGGGATATGGTGCCTTTCATGGATTCGAGGCAGCCCCCACTTGCAAGATGGATGCATACAGCGACTCCCCTCGACTGGGGGGGATAAGGAGGCCCCCAAAGTCGTCTGCTGGCGTGACATCCTGGAACACCCCCGGGGAGGTCACGCTGGTGGTGTGTCACAAAGCTCGGGTGCGGGGGTTCCCAAACCTCAGTTCGCTCAGGTTTCCTCCACGTGCGTGCAGAATTTTAAGGATCACCCTTGATGAAGTGTTGAAAAGGGTGCCGCGATCCAAAATCGGGCAGCACCAGTGCACCTACACACCAGGACTCGCGGTGGGGAAAACATTTTTCGGGCAGCCACCCCTAAATGCAAAAAAACATGTCCACACCCCAAAAGTAAAATTTGGGTTTCGGGTCAATGGTACTGAGGCGATTGTAAATGAAGCCCCCCAAAGATGACCCACAAGACATTTGCGTCCCAAGTCAAAAAAACAAGTCAGGGGGTATCAGGTCATACCGAAATGAGTCATCTTTTTCCCTTTGCCAAATTGCCCCTAGGACAAACCGTCATCAACGTTCCCTTGTAAACCGACTTGACCGAAATTTTATCAATAAAATGTCGTCAGAGAGGGGGAGAGAAGAGAGAGAGAGAGAGAGGGGGAGAAGAGAGAAGAGAGAGAGAAAAGGGAGGGGAGGAGAGAGAGGAGAGAGAGGAGAGGAGAGAGAGAAGAGACACACACATGCCTTCCAAACCCTTTAAATTTCCTCCACCCTCCCTCTCTCCTCCTCTCTCTCCCTCTCTCTCTCTTTCTCTCTCCTCTCCCCCTCTCTCTCTCTCTCTCTCCTCTCTCTCTCCTCTCTCTCCCTCCCTTTTTCTCTCACACAACACACACCAACACACAAAAAACCACACACACACACACCACACACACACACACCCCACACACACACACACACACCCCACACACACACACACACAAATACACATCGTGTGTGGGGGGTGTGTATTCATTACGTGTTGTTTTCACGGGCCGGGCTACACTGTAACCCTGTCTCCATATCTACATTTTTCATCATTCATCCTTAGTGTTAGTGTTGGGGGAAGCCACCACCACCTCGGGGGGCGGGTCACAAACCCCGGCTAACACCCGGTACCCGGGGGTTAGCCGACGTTTGGGCAGGTCATGAAAAATTACAGAAAGAAGAGTGCGTGTTTTGTGTGGTGTGTGTGTGTGTGTGTGTGTGTGTGTGGTGGTGTGTGTGGTGTGTGCGTGTGTGTGTGGTGTGTGTGTTTTGTTTGGGGTGTGTGGCCCCAAAAGTGTAGGACAAAACCACCCCAGGAAAAAAACCCAGGACAAAACCTCCCTAGGAAAAAAAACCCTGAGGGCAAAAAACCCCCGGGGCAAAAAAAAAAAAGAAATTTTAAAATCTTAATTTTTATTCTTTTTATTTGTAGTTTATGAGCACTTTTCGAGTGTAAAATATTCATACATTTTATTATAGGTTTTGATAGTAGGTGTTGATAGGTTTTTTTCCCCTTTGCTACCGTAGAACAAATTAATTTTGTCCCACTCAATAATGTCGCCCAAACCCCCAAAAATTTTCGAAATAGCATTCCCATGATTTTTTATTGTCACTGAAAATATACGCAGTAGTTTTTATCATGTGAATCACCCTGTTTCAGCGTTGTTTTATGCTTTGTATCTGCAAATAAAACGGTTTTTAAAATTTCACTACCCGGTTTTTTTTTTGGGGGACGACGACGGGGGGAGGACATGACATTAACACTAGATGGCCCTTAGTGACCCATTTTAACGTCACCCCTCGGTTTTATAATTTTTTTTAATTTGTTTTTCTAGCCATACTATACACAGATGAAGACACAAAAGACACTTTTAAATAGCCCTTCTGATTTCCTGAAATCATGCAGTAGAAATTAAATATTAAAGCCCCCACACGCTGTAAATAAAAAGAAAAGTTTTCCTGGCGACTTTAGTGTTTTCACGGTACTGGGGATTACGGTATCAGGTAGACAAAACAGTGGAGATCAGGTGGAGTGAACAAACACAAAAAAAAAATTTAATATTTTTCTGATTGCTTCAGTAATAATTGCTTAAATTTTATTTTTTTTTTTAATTTTAAAGATATTAAACTGAGGGGTTTTTTTTCCCATTTCGCCTTTAGCTTATGGGGTTAGGGGGGAAACAATGGGGAATATTAGAAAATGAAGGGATAATAACAGGTTCCCAAAACTTTTTGGACTATGTAAAACTTTGCGTATGTTTTAAAATTGTCCATTGTCATGCCCTAATTTTGCGACAAAAATTGTTTTGCAGCAAGCAGAGCGTTTTATAACGAGTTTATTTTTATGCAGGGCAAAAGTGACGGTGACCCCACCTGGGTCACCCGCTGGGGGTCACCAGGCTGGGTTTCCCCGGGCTTGGGGTTTCTCCCCATATTTGGGGGGTTTACTTTCCATTTGGGGGCGAATTTTTTCGTTTGGGGGGCGGGGGGAAAATTTGGGGGATTTATTTTTGATTGAAAATTTGCAAAAACTGCCCCCCTTATGCTATTATTCTACAAAAAAATCACACGGGGTGTTTAAATTTAAAGGGGGCAAATCCGTCACTCTCATTCCCCTATCCCCCCATCCACCCCGCCAGCCCTCCTCACTCACCTACCCAAAACTCCCTTACCTACCCGCCATTTACAAATTTCCCCCTCTTACTCACTAAACCCATCCACGCCCCCACAAATTTTCTTCAACACCCCTCGGCCCCTCCTCCTTCCCACTCCTTACCCACCCACACCCCCCATCACTACCTTATTCCGTTTCACCAAAAGCCTTCACTCCCGCCCACCCAGCCCTACCCCTTTACGCCCTACCTCATCACTCATCTTCCCTACCGTGACCATAAACGGGTTGAAACATATATATCTATATATATATAATATATTTATATATTTTATATATATTATATTATATAATAATATATATAATTATATATAAATTTTTTAAAATATTTTAATATAATTATATATATATATAATTATATATACATATATATATATAATATATATAAAATAATATTATTTTAAAACATATATATTATTAATATATATATAATATTACATATAATATATATATATATATAATAATTTTAAAAATATATATATTTTATAATATATAATATATTTTTTTTATATATACATGGGGTTTTTGAGGGGGTTGGTGTGGGTGAGTGGGGGGGTGGGTGGGTGGGTGGGTGGGGGGTGGGTGGGTGGGTAGGGGGGGTGGGGGGGTGGGTGGGGGGGGGATGGGGGGGGGTGGGTTTTTGGTGGTGGGTGTGGGTGGGTTGGGTTTGGGTGTGGTGGGGGGGTGGTGGTTGGGGGGTTTGGGGATGGTGGTGGGTGGGTGGGGGTGGGGGTGGGTGTGGGGTGTGGGGGTTGTGTGTTGTGTGTGTGTTTTTTGGGTGGGGGTTGTGTTTGGGGGTTTGGGGTGGGGTGAGTGTGGGTTGGGCTTTCGTGTATTGTGTGTTTGGGGTGTGTGTGTGTGTGTCAGATGAGGATGGAGGGAAGGGGGGGGAGGTAATACGAAAAAAGGTCAGGTCTACACCTGTGGTAGGTCGGGAAATTTCTCTCTATCCCACGTCTTTCCACACCAACACACACACACACACATGCTTTTTTTTCTAATCCTGGTTTTGGTGAAACACTCAGCCCCTTTCACTTGCTCTCGCGGGCTGTAGCTCTGAAAAACCAAAAAAAACGATTTTCCGAAATACCTCATTGTGATTCCCACAAAAGTTCCTTTAATTGATAAAGAAAATGAACCTTAAAACTGTAACCAACGTAACCGCAAATTTTGTGGACCAATATCCAGGGCTGCACCAAACCCCGAGGTTGGGAAAATTTTCCCCCGGGGGGTTTGTGTCCTTTTCCCCCGTATCATGGTTTCGGCCACAGTAAGAGTAAGCCTAAGGAAGCAAAAAAAGTAGATTGGAGACGGGGTCATAAGAGTGTAGCTGAGGCCCTGTAAAATACAATAGATAAAACACACACCGGTACCATGGATGCCCCCGAGTGGCTTGGTTTTAGTTAAATTTTTGAGCGTCCGCCAATTCTTGGTGGGGACATTCGTCCTCGGCCCCCCTTTGTTCCCGGGGTTTTTTCACTGAGAAATTCAGGCTTTTTCTTTTTTTTTTTGAGCCAGGGGATGGGTGTAGGGTGTGTGGGTTCCAGGTTTATCCTAGATGGGTCATATTTAATTTATTTCCCAAAGCTCTCTCCAGGAGGGCAAACTGATGATCACGAGTCAAGCTCGCATGGAAAAGACCATGGTAACAAAAATTACACCCACACACACACACAACCCACACACACACACACACACACACCACACACACACACACACATGGGGACTCCGAGTTAGGGGTTAGCCACTGGGCTCACAACCGAAAGCCCCGGGTTCGCCCCCGGGACGGAGCGAAGACAGACGGGCGGTCTTCTTAAAACCCGACCCCAGTCCCCCCAGCAGTAAAAGGGGTACGGGTTTACCCGGGGGGTTTTTTACCCGCCTCCCGGGTGATGTTTTGGTAAAACACAAACCCCTAAAAAAGAATGATAAAAAAATTTTTGATAGGAGACGGGCTTTATGACGTTGCTCGGGCCCTGAAAAAATAAACTAGCTGAATACAACTAGATAAATACACAAAAAACCCACACACACACACACACACACACACACACACACACACATACCACACACACAACACTTATTTTTCTTTTTTTAATAAAAAATAACAGAATCGTTAGTGGTGCGATATTGATGATGAGGGGGAAAAACGATAAAAATAGTAATGATAATAATAAAAATGGACTCGAAAAGTAGCAGAAGTCCCCAAAAAAGCATGTTTCGAAAAAAATTCTGAATGACTGCACACGTAAACCCCGTGTAGTATGTAGTATGTCTGTATCATACATACATAATACATACTAACATATATGTATGCATGATAAAATATATATTTATATATATATATATATATACTTTAATTATATATATTATATTATATATATATAATTATATTATATATATAAATATATTATAGATGATGATAATGATAATAGATAGATAGATAGATAGAAAAAAATAGTAATAACGTAGATAGTAAGAGATAGAATAACTACATAATATAGATAGTTTAATAGATACATAGATAGATAAAGATAGATGTAGTAGATAGATAGATAATACAAAATAGATACATAGATTACGAGCTGGGCAGTATTTAAATACTTTGGGTTCTCACGTTTTTAAATACAGTTTTTACATTTTTAATGAATTCTAAATACTTTGTATTTAAATACTCATAATTAAAAAGTAAAACTTTTTTTTATCATTTAAATTTTGGGCCCAAAAAACCCCCCCCCACTGGGGGGGAGGCCTTGTGGCGAGAAGGCCCCCCAAAAAAAGGGAAAAAACAATGGGAAAGTACCCTTTAATTTTATCAAGTTTCTACGAATTTTGTTAATCTGAATTACTGATAATTTTAAAATTTGTGTGTTATTTGGATGTATTTTCAAATGTATTTTAAAAACAATTCAGTATTTTGTATTTGGTATTTAGATCATTCTCAAAAAGTATTTTGTATTTAAAAACATTTATCCTAGTATTTTGTACAATACTTAAGTATTTAAGCCCAGCTCTTCTCTCTCTTCTCTCTCCCTCCTCTCCTCCTCCTCCTTCCCCTATTATAATAATATATATATATATATATATAACAAAAATATTTTTAATAAAAATATATAAACTATATTAATATATAATTATATAATATATATTATATATATATTTTATATATATAAAAAATAAATT
>JACEEZ010021113.1:5000-26012 GCA_016584305.1 Chionoecetes opilio
GCAGATTAAAGTAAATTAAACATATTGTATTTTTGAGGGGTCCAGGAGGTTTTTTGGGGGGAAGGGGGATGAAGGGGGCATCTTCCCAAAATTTATAATTACATTTTAGAAGTACTGAAGGGGATCGTGAAGGTCAAAGGGAAAAAAACCACTAATAAAAGGCGGGAAAGGACTCTAAATTTTCCCCAAAATTTTTTTGCTTGCCTTTCATTGCACCCAAATGAAACGCAAGTATTGGGTATTCCTAAACACACCCCGGAGCGACGCTCGTGACCTGCACGAGAGTTACTGAATGGGGGGCATGTGTTGATTGTGGGGTCAGGTTATTCTCCACGGGATTCCTCTGCCCTACAAAGGGCCTCGCTCGGCCAAATTATTAAAACAGCAAAAGGGGCATCGTATCATGTGTCAAAAATCCGACCCCCCCCGTGATAAGAAGAGCGTTTTATTTGCGGGTCAGCATCAAAGTCAGCAAACCCTCTTCTTCCTATTCGGGTACACCTTTCCTAGTTCCTCTTTTTTTGGGGATGATAACTGAATTCCAACAAAGTAATCGCCCAAAACCTGGAAGGCCTAAATTAGTATCCAATTTTGTGACTTATTTCCTCCTTATCATAAGAATGGGGTAACGGGAAAAAAATTTTGTGTCCTTTTTGGGGAATGGACCCTCCCCATAACTACGTCACGGTTTTGTTTACTCGTGTTGTGGGGATAAGGGGGGGTCCCCGGGGGGGGGGGGATGGACCTACAAGGGAAAACTACGGCATGGGGGGAATTTCGATTTTTTTACCGAAATTGATATTTCCAGTGCTATATTACTGTCTCTGTTTTCGCTGACAAAACATAGGAAACCTGAGGTAATGGGGTGATTGCAAGGCTTCTAAACCCAAGAAAACAGGTCATAACAGAGCCTCGCAAAAGGGAAGCAAATGGTAGGTCGTAATTTCCCTACCACTTGCTTACTTCTTAAAGGACTCTGCTTGACTGTTTTTCCTGGGCTAAACCTTCCACATCAAAATCACCTCAGGTCTTCTCTATGTGTCCGCGAGCACGGAAAAATAGCACCCGGAATATCAAATTTTGCCCAAAAAAACTCAATTTTTTTTTATCGTCGTAGTCTTCTCTTTTAGGCTTACATATTCTGGGTTTTGATAGATTAAAATACCTTTTTAAATTTGGGCCTTTGTTGTCTTTCCTCATAATAATTGCTACTCATGGTTTAAGTGACGAGCCAAGAATACCCCTTTAGTCTATACCAACTCACCAACCTTTGCTTTTGATTTATCTTATTACTCCCCATAAAAAGTTGCATAACCACGGTGACATTCCCATCCTTGCCTCATGGTACCTCTGTAAAGTCGTCTACCGATATTTTTTCCCTACACAATCGGGAAACTCGCCGGCCAAAAAATGGGGTTTGGTTGGGATCCTATTTCGCCCCCACTATGGAGTCATTTCGCCCACACTATGGAGTCTATAGGAGTTGGATGTTAGGGTTTATTTGTTTGTTGACGAGAACCCCCAAAACCCCCCCTAGGGGTTAGGTTTATTTTTTTTGGTTTGGTTTTGGGTTGTTAGATTTGGTAGTTTGGGGTTGTTTGGTTTGTTGGTTAGGGTTTGGGGTTTGGAAGGTTAAATTTGGTTTGGTTAGGTTTTGCATATCGTGGGGCAAGCCCCCTGCTAGGGGAGGTTTAATTTTGGGTTTGGTTAGGTTTATTTTGGTTAGGCAATTTTGTCATTTCGCCCAAAGACTTTCTCCACATGTAAGTCAATTTGCCCACATATAAATCAAAATTCGCCCACTCTAAAGTCCAATTCGCCCACTCTAAAGTCAATTCGGCCCCAACGATCCCTGTCACGGAGTCTGTCTATATCTTCCTCTGGCAGAAAAGGAATGAACCCCATTAAACCCTTGGCGAAAAACGGGAAATTTTAGTGTTTTCCCATCTTCTCCCACTTCCCCCAAACAAGTTTTGGGGGGCCTGTGGGGGTGCGGGTTTTTTTGGGTGGGGGGAAAAAATTTGCGTCGGAAAAAAAGTAAATTAAGGTTGTGTAAGGGGGGTAAAAAATTTTCCCAGATCTGGGGGCATTCCTTATACTAAGAAAATTGCCTAAACCCCAATAAACCTAACCTAACCAAAATTAAAACCTTCCCCAGCAGGGGGGTTGACCCCCGAAACCCTAACCCAACCAAAACTAACCAAGCTAACCTAACCCAAACCAAAAACTAAACCATTAGATTTGGTTGGTTTTTGGTTTTTAAATTAGATTTTGGGTTTGGTTAGGGTAGGGTTATTTGGGTTTGGTTAGGTTAGATTTGGTTAGGTTTTGGTTTTTCGGTGGGTCAAGCCCCCTGCAGTGTAGGTTAAATTTTGGTTGGTTAGGTTTATTTTGTTAGGCAATTTTCTCTAGTATAAGGAAATTACCCTAGACTAGGGGAATTTTACCCCCTAACAACTCTTTTTTACGTGTTTCCGACGAAAAAATTTTTTCCCCCCCAAAACCCCCCATTCTCAAGTCCCCCAAAATTGTTTGGGGGGAAATGGGAGAGTATGGGGGAAACACTGAATTTTTCCGTCATTTCCCCAAGTTTCTGGTGTTCATTCCATTTTTGCAGGGAAAAATATAGTTACTGACTCCGTACAGGATCGTGTGGGGGAATTTCTTTTAGAGTGGGCGAATTGACTTATTGTGGGCGAATTGACTTCATGTGGACGAAATTCTTGTGGGGGAAAAGAAAATTGCCTAAACCAAAAAAAACCTAACCTAACCAAAATTTAAACCCACCCTAGCGGGGCTTGACCCCCCCGATAACCTAACCTAACCAAGCTAACCTAACCAAATGTACCCATCCTAACCTAAACCCAAACTAAACTAGCCTAACCTAACCAAAATCTAACCTAAACTACCCAAATCTAAACCTACCCTAAAGAAATCTAACCTAACCTCCTAGCGGGGGGTTGGGGGGTTTTCGAACCTAAAAAAAATTAAAATAACCTCCTAGCTCCGTAGCTCCATAGTGTGGCGAAAAGACTCCATTGGGGGCGAAATGACCTGTGGGGGGAAAAACTATGGTATGGCGAAAAGGCATTGGTTCGAAATGCCGGATACCCTAAAACCCTTACTGCGGCGGCTTTCCCGATTTGTGTAGGGGACAAAAAAACGGTAGAAAACAGTACCCTGCGGGATCATGAGGCAAGGGGGTTTAATGTCCCGTGGTTATGCAACTTGTTTATGGATGGAGTAATAAAATAAATCAAAGCAAAGGGTTGGGGGATGTTTGGGGGATAGACTCAGAGTATTCTTGGCTCGTCAAGTAAAACTTAAACCATGATTAGCCTACTTATTATGAGGAAGACAACAAAGGACTCAAATTAAAAAGGTTTTTAATACTATCTAAACCCAAGATATGCAGCCCACAAAGGAAGTTACACATGAAAAAATTTATTTTTTTTTGGGCGAAATTGTAAATTCCCCGGTG
Source organism: Chionoecetes opilio (assembly GCA_016584305.1). Classification (NCBI taxonomy): domain Eukaryota; kingdom Metazoa; phylum Arthropoda; class Malacostraca; order Decapoda; family Majidae; genus Chionoecetes; species Chionoecetes opilio. The sequence continues at coordinate 8,482 of JACEEZ010021113.1, forward strand.
CTATATTTCCGTGCTCGCTGCAAAATAAAAAACCCGAGGTGAGGTTGATGTGCGAAGGCTTCTAAAACCCAAAAAAACCCCGCAGATCTCATTAAAAGTAAGAAGTGGTAGGGACACATTACGTACCTACCATTTGCTTACCTTTTGCGAGGGTCTGTTATGACTCTTTTTTTCTTGGTTTTTGAACCTCTGCACATCAGCCCTTCCTCAGGCTTCTCTATAGTGTTGTCACGAGACAGAGACAGTAATATAGCACCTGGAATATCAATTTCGCGCAAAAACTCAATTTTTCCATCGCCGTAGTTTTCCCCTTTGTAGGTCCATCCCCGGGGACCCCGCCTTTCCCCACAAAAGCACCATTAAAAAACCGTGACGTAGTTATGTCCCCGGGGCCCATTGGCCCATCTCCCTCATCCCACAAAAAGATGGCTGACTGACCCGTTTTACTGGCTTCCAAACCTTTTGGGCCCCGGGGGAGACACCCCTTCAACCGTGGGCCCCCCGGGGATCTCTGGGGGTCTCCCTTCAACCGTTTCCCCCGAGATGATATGTCCCCCTTTTATTATTATATTTCCCAGATGAGTTGGGAAAAAAGTTTGCGAGCAAAAAATTTAAAAGGGGGAAGAGTTTTAAATTTAAAGCATATTTCTTGAAAAAATACCAAAAAATTTGGGATTTCCCTTTGTGTGGGGTTTTTTTGGGGTTTTTTTTTTTGATAATATTATAGAACCCCAAAAATTTTCCCAAGATAACAGTATATCTTTTTTTACTTTATAAACATTTAAATTTGGTTTGGTAACTTTACGGGGGGGCGGAGCGGGTTTCAAACCCTTTTGGGGGTGACCCCTTTCCCCGGGCCCATCCCCCCCAGGCCTTGTCTCTCGGGGGGGGGTCCCCCCCTTCAACCCGCGCGGCTCCCCCTCCCCCCCCTGACTACCCCATGACGACCCGGCACGAGCAAAGGGTTTTTTTCACTCCTCCCGCCCCCATAACCCTTTTTTTTTTCCCTTTCCCCCATAAACCCAAAAGCCTCATTTCGTCCTCCCTCCCAACCCCCCACCATTCACCCCATAACCCTCATTTTTACCATCATGGCTCAAACCCCTGCTATAGGCCCCAAAAATGTTTTAATAAACCCCCCCTTTACTTACCTCACCCGGTGGGATTTTCCCCCCAGACTGGAAACACGGGTAGGGAAACGTAAAAAAATCACCCGGAAACACACAAAAGTAACCCCTCGCTAAAAACAAACTTTCACTCGAAATGTCCCCCTCCCGCTTCGGGGGGGGGCGCAGGGGGGAAGTGAAGTCGGGGTCCGGCCGGGCGCATGTACGTACTATCTCTTAAATGGGCCCCGGGCCCGGGGGCCCGATTCCCAGCAAACCCTACCCGGGGGGGGTAAAGTCCTTTTTAAGTCCCGAGATACTCCCCCCTTTCGAAAAATTTCTTGGGTCCAAAGGGCTAAAATCTGCGCCCCAAAACGATGACGTTTACAAAGCCAGCTTTAACCCCTCGGTGCAAGTCTGCCCAACCCCCCCCTGGCTTTTGGGTCCAGAAACGTCTTACTTCCCTTTCCGTGACGTTTACAGGGCCAAATAAAATTAAAAGGCGGGAGATTTACCCACCCCGAGAGGGGGTGTAGAGGGAAAGGGGGATCTCATATTATATAATAAAATGTCATTTTTTATGCCTATAGACGTTACCACCGAGGTAAGGATTGAAATATAAGCCTATTGGTAGTCGGCAGCGGCGTGTTCGTTGTTTACAAATCGTGTTTAGGGAGAATACAAGCCTTGGTGGGAGGCCGCCTCAGTCGTGTAGGTACTGCCTTCGTGTTTTTGGGTTGTATTAGTTTCGTTATTGGGCCAGCACCAGTTTTTTTTAGACCACTAGCGGAGTCCTGTGAGCAGAATGTTGTGGACGAGGCGAGCCTGGCATCCCGCGGCTAGATTAATGTTGTTTCACTATATCGTAATTTGGACGTTTTTGAGAATGAAACTTTGTTCTGATGCCTGCCCCTCAGTTGACTTGCACTATGGTTAGGTCACTCAGGACGCTTGACCCTCATTGCCCTGAATGGTAAGTTAGGTCACGTTTGCTAGCCTTTAAATGGTACAGTCCCCGAACGGAAGGAATGCTCGCCACCGTCGGAGAATGTTCCATTTTGGAAATACTTTGGAACTCACCCTTCCGGCTTTGACTGAAATGAACTACCGCACTGTATTGTATGCTTATTGTACTTCACATCTGTAAAGGTTCCAGCGTGCGCTCAGCCTTGGTTAACCCACACGGCCGCTATGAAATATGAGGTGCCTCAAAAATTCTAAGTCCAGTTAGGTTAGGTTAGGTATACTTTGTGTTAAGTTAGGTAGGTTAGGTATACTTTGTGGTTAAGGTTAGGTTGGTTAGGTTAGGTATACTTTGTGGTTAAGGTTAGAAATACTTTGTGGTTAAGGTTAGGTTAGGTATACTTTGTGGTTAAGGTTAGGTTAGGTTCGGTTAGGTATACTTTGTGGTTAAGGTTAGGTTAGGTTTGGTATACTTTGTGGTTAAGGTTAGGTTAGGTTAGGTTAGGTATACTTTGTGGTTAAGGTTAGGTTAGGTTAGATTTCTAGTGACTTTGATGATTTTTTGGGGAGCCATTAATCACTTATATTTGCTTCCCCCACCCAAAAACCCCGTATTCCCGCCAGTTCCCCAGGCTTGTTGGCTATAGGGGGAAGAAAAAAAAGATAGGGGTGAAGGACTTCTTTCAAAGTTTTACCTCCATTTTTTTTTACGTCGGCGAGAGTTCCTATTAAGCGACAGTTACAAGTTTATTTATTAACATAACAGTACCCAATCTATATATTTAAACAGCTTTTACCCGTTTTTGTGAATTCAGGGACCGAATATCGGGGGTTAGTTTAGTGATTGGGGGAGTCTGGGTTTTGACATGTTACGTAACCAATGTCCATGTATTGTATTGAAGTGTAGTTTTAAATTATTTTGGGACAAGCGAAAAACTTGTCCAATAACGAAATACCTTTTATTCTTTCATTTGCACCTATTACAAGTGGAACTCGCCGAAAACTTTTATGTCGGCAAGACTTCTCGGTTGGTGTTTCAGTTATAATGGACGATAACTGCGCGGTCACTACCGCCATTACCACATGCGTTTTCTATATTATTTTTTGTTTAGTATACTGTACAGTATTAATGCACTTCCGCGTAACCTTTAAAACTTATGGTATTATTCTAGTGTTTGCCCATACTCCCCCCTCTCCCCCAAAACAAGCTTGGGGACCTGGGGAATGCAGGATATATGGCTGGGGTACAAAATATGCGTCGCAACCACATACTTTTTGAGTTATGGAAATTTAAAAAATTCTCTAGATTTAGGGAAAATTCATTGGATTTCTTCTGAGTCCAGAGACGTGTGAACCTGACGATCCTCACAGAATGATGACTGAAGTGTTGAGAACCCCCCCCAACCCCCAACCCCCGCTAGGAGGTTAGGTTAGGTTAGATTTGGTTAGGTTAGGTTAGGTTAGGTTAGGTTAGATTTGGTTAGGTTAGGTTTGGTTAGGTTAGGTTAGGTTAGGTTATCGGTGGGTCAAGCCCCCCGCTAGGTTAGGCAAATTTCTCTAGATATAAGGAAATTACCCTAGATCTAGGGAGTTTTAACCCCCTAAACAACTCTTAGATTACGTGTTTCTGTGTTGCCTGAATTTTGGTTTCTAAAAGGCTTTAAATGAACACTGTATCTTATGACCGATACAAATGAAATCCCCACCCCAAAACTACCAGTGTGTTGCTGGCAACTCCTATGGGGAGTTTAGAACTGGTCAACGTTTTTTTTAATGATATTACTTGATTAAGATTTTTCATTAGATTACAACTTGAATGGAGGATTTAACTTAGTCTTATGACTTCACTATGTGATTATAGTTTGACCACGTCTCACTGCGGAGAGTACTGAAATGGGGGATGTATTTAAGGGGAAGGGGTAAGGGTTTTAGTTAAAGGGGAACAGGGTGTGAGTTAAGGGGGATGCTGCCACCAGTCCAGGCGAGTACTTCTCTGGTTCCCTCCCTGGACCTTTTTGAATAATAGTAAGATTAGATTTATTGTTGGTAGTCGTGATTAATACGTGGAATTATACCGAGTAAGGCTGACTTTTTTGGAAGTATGGGGAATTACTGTCCTAACACAGAATAATCACCTGGGTTTTATAAAAACACAAGAACTATATTTGAAACATCATCCTATTTATTCATATTGAAATAGTATGTCTTGCTTGAGATCATATACAACATAAAAGGGGTTAATCCAAACCGGAAAAACTCTAATCGGATGTAAGAAAAACTTTACACCCTGATACAGGAAGCTCTTCCTATGTGATAAAAAGAAGCTCTTATGAGCATAATTCTCCTCATTGAATCCTTTTAATGAATTATCCTACACTTAAGTAACTTTACCGTAAATATTTATAATTACCATGGAAGAATATATATAGGAGAGAAATGTGAGAGTAATGATTGTTTTGTGTGTTCACAAGACCATATGGCTTGAAGAGACACGAGCGAGCCTCTCCCTACGGGAAGGAGGAGTGTAGACTCTTTAATAATACTTATAAGGATGGGCAGACCTCCTTTACGTTAGCGTAAACTAAACATTGTTACCCATATTTGGAAATATAGATAACAAGGAAAGGGGGGGTGGGGGGAAACAGGAGCGAATGTGGTGCGACTTACCTACGGGAAGGAGGAGTGTAGACTGGCGTCTCACGGCGTTACCCCGCCCGAGGCAGAAAAAAGGGGAATCGTTTGAATGGTCTAGACGTGACCTCAAATGAAGAGCTTATAATCACAAACTAACTAATTAAATAATGAAACTCGGGGTACCTAAGACAAAGGCTGCCTATAATACAGACCTGTTACTTTGATATAGAAGAATTTAATATGTTTAATCTAATACCCAAGAAGGGTGTTTTTATATTTAATGTCGACAGTCCGAACGCGTTTTCAAGAGTGAGAGGGTATGGAAGATGTAACATAGAAATTTGGTAGACTTACAATTTAGCGCATATCTTTACTAACACGTCCATGTATGACCATGATCGATGACGATGGGGATTATTTTGAAAGACATTAAGAATCTAGGAGTGTTACTCGGTCTGATCAGATAGCTGGGGAAAGATGAAAAGATTTGAACTCATTAGTTATCACTGATCGCGGAATAATTATCCCACGAATTTTGACTCGCATACGGCATGTCGGGGGGGAATGGAAGAAAGAGGAAAGAAATGGCGGGGAAGGAACGAAAGAAGATAAACAAAATGGCGCGTAGGAAGGAAAAATGATGAGAAAATATGGCGGAAAAGAAAGAAGGGCGATGAGTCACCCGTGAAACTAAAAAAAATGAACTGTTTACGAGACATAACTCGGGAATTATATGATAATAATTCTCAGTCTATCTCTCCCGAATAATGGGCATTACACACGTCTATTCTCCGGGAAAATTAAATTCTTCAATATCAAATTAACTACTCACGGATCGTGTTTCCGTTTTAAAGCTGCGTCAAGAGGAGGTGTGTATGGGACGAATTTTTTAGAGTAAATTTTTAATGGAAATTTTCTGTTCTTTGAAAACGGGTGTCTGCTTGTGTTTAGATTACACGAATATCCAATGAAAGGAAGTATCCCAATCAACCTGATACCTGGGTAGTAACGTGGTCGTCAAAACCTGACTCAGTACCCGTATTCTCGTTGCGGGGAATATCCCAGAGGCGCACGCCGGCTAGCCTCTGGTAAATGATAAGAGCCCAACAAGTCCTGAAATATCCGCCACACCGCAAGCTGGTTGACTGTGAAGTGAGAAGCGAGTACTACTATCTCGAATTAAAATACTCCTCCCACTGAACCAGGCTGACCCCGTAAAAACCAGACACTCCGACTTCTAGACATGAGAAATCTCCTAGACCAAATTACTTCATCTAGTCTGACACTACACTACCCTTGACTCAATCATTTACATTTAACCACTTTTCGCTTAATCTTCACCTGAATACACCACAAGTCGTGTTGTTTGTAACTTGAATTAAAATCCCTTTGAAGACTCACCGAACCAGACTGAGTCTGTTAATGAAATTCAATGAGACTGTATCCCAATCAACCTCTTACCTGGATATACTAAAAAACATACTGACCCCTCAATTGTTTTGAAACCTGGGCAATGTTTTACATTTAACACTTTTCGAATTGATTTCCCCAAGAGTAATAACCGGGTGACACTACAACTACCCTACCGAGTAGGTATTAAACTTTCAAGTTCATAAAATAAATTTTCAATGTCATGTTCAAAATAATTCTTCCCTTTATTTTCTAATTTAACACTATTGGATACCCAACTTTTCCATCTTGTTGTTGATGGGTTTGGGATCATGGGGCTTGTTGACGCCCGGTACTTCTTGATGGCCTTCAGCTCTTCAAAACGTTTCAGGAACTCCTGTAGGTTCTTGGAAGCTAAGAGTGTGCCCCAATTTCCCGAGCCCGGGGTCGCTGCATCCCCTGTCTCCGTAGCTGTTTGGGTCACCGCTGTTGCTCTGCTGGTTGTTGCAGGACACGGCGGCGGGGGACAGCAGTTCAGACGCCCCTTGATACCCTGCACGGCAAATTTTGTACAGGTTCTTGGCGCCTGTGTTGTCAGCGCAGCTCATGGGCGTGACGTGTAGACCGAGGGGGATCCAGTACTTCCCTCCCGACGAGGCTTCACGCCCTCTCTTTGCCATGGTGGTGGTTGCGGCTAGATGTGGCGTCTGTAGCGGCTAGGAACGGCGGCTACGGCGGCTGGCTATGAAGGGCGGCGGAGTTGAGGCGAGCATGGCGTCGAGGTGCGCTGAAGTGGTGAAGGGCGCGGCGGCGGCGAGCGTGGCTGCTAGGCGCGCGGCAGGCCGTGATGGGCGGCGGAGCTGACGGCTAGGCGGTGAAGGGCGGCGGCGGCGGCGAAGGGCGGCGGCGGCTGGCTCGCTTCTTACAGCTCACTCCCACATGGTCATGGTTCATGTGTGTGGTGTTTGGTTTATAGGGGGGGAGATCTAATGAGTCTACTATAATGGTCGATTACTATATGAAAATTTACTGAAATTTGACTATCTTGCTATTTATTTTCCCAGGTGAGATTCTGTTGCTGTTATTTTTAGGAAATAATATACCACCGCTATAGTCACCAGTGTGTTGCCTGAATTTTGGTTTCTAAAAGGCTTTAAATGAACACTGTATCTTATGACCGATACAAATGAAATCCCCACCCCAAAACTACCAGTGTGTTGCTGGCAACTCCTATGGGGAGTTTAGAACTGGTCAACGTTTTTTTGAATGATATTACTTGATTAAGATTTTTCATTAGATTACAACTTGAATGGAGGATTTAACTTAGTCTTATGACTTCACTATGTGATTATAGTTTGACCACGTCTCATTGCGGAGAGTACTGAAATGGGGGATGTAAATTTAAGGGGGAAAGGGGGAAGGGTTTTAGGTTAAGGGAACAGGGTGTGAGTTAAGGGGGATGCTGCCACCAGTCCAGGCGAGTACTTCTCTGGTTACTCCCTGGACGCGTTTTTGAATAATAGTAAGATTAGATTTATTGTTGGTAGTCGTGATTAATACGTGGAATTATACCGAGTAAGGCTGACTCTTTTGGAAGTATGGGGAATTACTGTCCTAACACAGAATAATCACCTGGGGTTTTATAATAAACACAAGAACTATATTTGAAAACATCATCCTATTTATTCATATTGAAATAGTATGTCTTGCTTGAGATCATATACAACAGGGGTGGCCAACCAGTCGATCGCGATCGACTGGTCGATCACAAGCCTGTTTTATGTCGATCACACTACTGTACCTGTTAATAATTCGTCCTTCAGAAGTTGCCATGCAAATAGCTGCAATAGCATATCCAAGTACTCGTGATACTTGGATTATTATAGTTCTCTTTTTTTCTGGGAATAAGTTATATTTATATTCATAATGATGGACATGTCCCGACCACCATACATTGCATACAATTATTTATAAAGACAGACTACCCTGTGTTTTTCATGCACTGGCAGCCTTTAGCCTGGGGGGGTTGGCGGAAAACTGACCCGTGGACAGGAACCGTACGCGTTTGTACCAGTGGACAGGAACCGTACGCGTTCGTAAAAAGGAAGGTGATAGGTGATTGCTGTTAAACCTGATTATAAATTGTCATTACTTGTAGGGCCAGTGTGTGCTTTTGTTAGTTTACAAATACTGAGACTGTTAAATAAAAAGTTTACTCAGAGTTAGGGGTCCCTTTTCTACACCCCTGAATCATATTGATAAGTGTCAACGCAAATATTATTGGCATCTCTGTTCCCCCTCGCAAGCCTCCACAGTTTTCAGCAAACGTTGGACGTGTAGGGGTGTTGGGATCAGTGTCTCGTAAAGAAATGTTCTGACGGCTTGAAATAGTCAAGTAATAATGAAAAATTCCACATAGTCAATATTAAGGACGGAAAAAGCTGCATTTTTTTTTAGTTTACTTTCATTACATCAGTTGTAAAGTTTCTGTTTACATTACGTATTTCCCGCGAACCAGCAGCGTAACCAGTACACATCATGATAGTGCTGAAGCAAAACTCGCCCGGTAATACGTTTTCGTTTTCGAACAGGTTATTAACAGGTTATTAGACATCACTGAACCAAAATGAGTAGTGCTGGAGCTGGGTCGAGTGCTAAAAAAAGTAAAAATTACCATTTTCACAGTGAGTGGGAGGGAAATTATTTTTTACCATGAACAATTCGAAGTGTTGTGTCTGATATGTCATGTATCCCCCGCACTGGCGAAAAAAGGAAATCTTGAAGGCATTTCAAAAAATCTTCACAAGAAGTATGACAGTGATTTTCCTCCCAAAGTGAGCTACGAAAAAGGAAAATTCGAGAACTAAAGGCACAGCTTTCACACAACAAGCCCTTTTACAGGAGCGACTTCAAAATCAAAGGGAGCAACCATTGCATCGTTTCAAGGTGAGCCGAGTACTCGCAAAGCACAAAAAACCGTTTCAGGATGGAAACAATTTTAAAAGGAAAGGCNCCCGGGTTTCCATTTTTGGGGGGCCCACCCAGGTCCAACGCTTTTGGAAGAACAAACCCTGACAGGATCATGGCAATGCCCATTCACAACTCTGTTCTACACGACCAAAAACCCTTCCTCTTCTTCGCTAGTCCCGAAAATCCCACTTAATCCTTGCCGCATTATCCTGCCTGACCTGTGTCAGAGCAGGGAGCCCATTAACTTTGAAATCCACCAAGAGAGGAAAATGGTCTGAAGAGACACTGTTGTACAGAATGGAGCACTCATCCATCACATCAAACAGGCATGGTGACAACAGCACATGATCCAGCCACGTGCGTGAGAGACACCTCTGGTTGACATGAGTGAAGCTCGTTGGGGGAAGCGCCCTCACGTCAGTCATTACCATGTCGCGGTCTCCACACATGCGCTGAATGTCTGTGAAGAAGGCAGTGCCCGGGGCAGCATTAAAGTCACCGAGAATGCAAACATTCTGCTCCTTGGCATCCTCTATCATGGAGGCGAGCTAAATACATCTGCTGGTCGTCCCTGTTCTCCACATTACTGGTGGGCAGATACACATTCACCAGCAACATGGAGAACCGGTCATCCTTGTATGCAATGCCCAAGATGCGAGGATCCTGAGCATTACATACTTTGATGTATTTAGAAAGACTCTTGTGCCACAGAAAAGTGAGACCACCGTATGGCCTGCCACGCCTCAGGACCCGTATCTCATCCACCGCCGAAGTCGAGAACGACACAAAGTCCTTATGGAGGCCATTCGGTCTGTGCACCTCGTCAGGGCACAGCCACGTATCCTGTAGGGCCAGCACGTGCACCTGCCCCAGGAAATCCCTGATGTGAGGCTCACTACTCTTCACACCCTGACAGTTATAGGAGGCAATTTTCAGTTTACCTTCCATTGTTGACAGGGCGTGAAGAGGCAGCCGCAGCTGTTGGGAGAGAGCTACAGTTTATGGGCACACAAACACATGATGCTCCCAGTTGTTCATGTTGAGAAGCTCACGGCGATGCCTCCTGTGTACAGAGACGACGAACGCGGAGAAGGTCCTCCTCCACAGCAGCGTCACCTCCACCAGGTCGTTCTTGAGTATCTCCTTGACGTAGGCCGTGAGCTCCTCAACGGGGTAGTGCTGGGGCAGGTAACGCACTAGCACCTGACAGGGAAAGAAGGTCACCAGGCGATTACTACCCCGTGTGCCCCACCCTCTTCCCGCAACCCGCTGTAGGGGGTCGCTGGGTGGAGCCCCGTGAGAGGGACTAGGGGGGGCTACGTGCCCCAGTGCGGACCTGGGTGGGGCCCCGCGCCCCTGGGAGGGACGTCTGCGACGTCGCCTCCCGGCAGTTCAAAGCCTTGGTCCCCCTCATCACCCCCTGCGGCAGGAGGGACACTGGGGAGGCGGGGTGTCACAGGCGGCGAGGGGGGCGCGACGCAATCTGGGCAAAGGTAGGTGGTTGAGACGTATCCTCCCCACGCCCAGGCTCCGCGGGGGGAGCCTGGGGTGAGTGGGGGGCTAGTGGGGAGTGGGGGGCCCGGGGGGAGTGGGGGGCCGGGAGGGAGTGGGCAGCCGGGGGGGAGTGGGGGGCCGGAGGGGAGGGCAGCACCTGATACCAGAGGGGTGTAGCAGGGGGGAGAGGCAGGCCCACTCTCCAACCGCGGAGGAGAGGCCTCAACCCTCCCACTCCCCCCCACATGACTCACAGACAGGCGCACACCGTTATCTCCTTCCCAGCGTAACCCAGGGGGAGAGGGGGAAGGGGGAGGTGCTACCCTCCCCACGTGCCCCACCAGGGAGGCTCACAACTCCCCCTACCTCTGAGGATGTGTCAGAAGGGCTGTCCGCCACCATGTGCACCACAGTGGAGTCATGCCCCACCCGCGCTTTCGCCAGACAGTGAGCTGAGGAGACTCCTCCGTCCACATGTGGCAACTCCGGGCGGCGGGCAGCAGTGGCCCCCCCAGCCTCGTCCGGCCCCACCACCAGGGGGGGGGGCAGCGGGGGGTACCTGCCGAAGCGGGGAAACCACGGTACCAGCAGGAGCATCGTGGTGGGGTGGCGGCGTAGAGGCGCTAGGACCCGCCCGCGAAGTACCAGCGTAGCCACTCCCCACCTGAGCCGACACTGCGTTGTGGGTGGAAGGAGACCCAACCCCTTCTTGTGACTCAACCAGGGGGAGGGTGGCAGCGACCTGCCCCCGTGGTGAAGCTGCAGCGCTGGGAGCGGCCAACAGCTGGAGCTGCAGGGGGGGGACAGGGGAGACCGCCAGCGCCACGCCAGCCATGTCCTGACCAGGCTGTGTCGGCGCCGGGGTGAGGGCGGTGGCAGGTCCCACCTCCCTACTTGGCACCTCCAGGGGGGCGGCAGCGGCAGGCACAACCTGCGGCGGCGCCTTGGCGAGGGCGGTGGCAGGTCCCACCTCCCTACATGGCACCTCCAGGAGGGCGTCACACAGCTGATCTTTGTCTTCCGTCCTCCTACTTAACTCTGTATGATTCAGACATACTATGTTCAATCCTCCTTCCTTCCTTCCTCCTTGCCTCTCTTTATTTCTTTTTTTCCCAGTATCATTAATCCCCTTATCCTCTTGATTGGGTCAGAGGAAAAAGGTGTATTTATAGTGTATCAAGGTCATTTGAGGGAAATTTGATCTGTAGAGGAAAGGAAGAACGGAAAGATTAGGAAGAAGAGAAAGAAAGATAATTGAAGAACACAGAAGCTGAAGAAATATAATAAAACTCTAATATACATTTGTGTACATTAAATCTAAAAAAAAGAGTATTATGTATGGGTAAGTGATTGAGTAAATTAGTGAGTAAATTATGTTGTATATATGATTAAGAATGAGTAAAAAATAATGTGATGATACAAGTTGTTATAATCTCTCTCTCTCTCTCTCTCTAACTCATCCTCTCCCCTCTCTCCCTGACTGTGCGATCTGAACTCTGTGCCCTGTCGTAAATCGTGTAGGGTAAACAAGAATGTCATAATACTCCCCCTGGCCCATGTGTGTTTAGATTATTATAACTCAACGACTATGCCCCTCATATTCGATGTTCTTTACCAGCTCATCATATGTATACTGAGATGAGACTGTTCTTATGAAACAGTCTCTTTCACAACTGTACTTCAATTACGAATAAAAGTATTGAATCTGAATCTGAATCTCTCTCTCTCTCTCTCTCTCTCTCTCTCTCTCTCTCTCTCTCTCTCTCTCTCTCTCTCTCTCTCTCGCTCTCGCTCTCGCTCTCGCTCTCGCTCTCATAAACATGAAAGCTTTTATGTTTATTTCGAACAAAAGTTTCATAAATGTAAGTGGAACCTTTTTCTACATATGAACAGATACTTTGAAAAAAATTTTGAACTCAGGAAGAGGAGGAGGATTACATAGGATTACATAGGAATAACAGACACCAGGAGACCTATTGGTCCATAGCGAGGGTATCTGCTGAACTACATACTACTAACTATCAACTACTTGTAAGAAAACAGTTGGAAAATGATACCATGTCCCTAAAGAGGATAGGAACATGGAAGTTTCATAGTGCAGAATGATAGGATATGAAAAATACTAACTACAACTACCACTACCACTACAACTAATCGATACGGGGGACTAGATACGAATTCGCACTATCAATACCCATTTACTTTACAGTGCGCGTCAAGTCTGTTTTTTAATGTAGTTATTGTGCTGGCTCCGACAACATTTGCTGGTAACTTTTCCATCGATCAATGACTCTAACATTGAAATAATTTTTACGGAGATCGGTGATGCAACGTTGACCGTTTAGTTTTACACCATTATTTCTTGTTGTCACTTGAGTTGAAAGCTCGAATAGGTTCTCTTGATTAATGACATCAAAACCTTTTAGGATCTTAAAGGTTTCTATCAAGTCCCCACGGATTCTACGATCCTTTAAGGAAAACATATTAAGTTTCCGCAGTCTCTCTTCATAAGATGAATTTCGTAGAGATGGAATTTGTTTGGTTGCTCTTCTTTGCACTGATTCCAATTTGACTTGATCTTTTACGAAACAGGGCGACCAGAATTGAACGGCATATTCCAAGTGCGGCCTAACCAAGGACGTGTATAATTGTGTCATTACTTTTGGAGTTTTATGTTCAAAGTTACGTTTCATAAAGCCCAACATCATATTTGCCTTTTTACTGGCAGCTAGGCAATGCTGACTGGTTTTCAGATCATTACTGATGATGACACCTAAATCCTTTTCCTGCTGTACTTCAGTTAACGATTTATTTTGCATTTGATAGTTATATTTGAGGTTATCGTTGCCTATATACATTACTTTACATTTATCGGAATTGAATTTTAATAGCCATTTATCACTCCAACCTGATAGTTTGTCGAGATCACTTTGTATGAGTTCGCAGTTTTCTCTAGTATATGCTTTACCGCCTAATTTGGTGTCATCTGCAAATTTCGATATTTTAGATACAAGTCCGCAGTCCAGATCGTTGATATATATCAGAAAAAGAGTAGGACCCAAGACCGAGCCCTGAGGCACCCCACTAGTGACATCTAACCAATCAGATGCCTCGCCATTTATTACTGCCCGTTGTTTACGATTTGAAAGCCAATCGCCAATCCATGAACATAATTGCTCTCCTAAGCCATGTGCCCTTTGCTTGGTCAACAGTCGCTTATGTGGAACTGTATCGAAGGCTTTCTGAAAATCAAGGTATATTACGAATATTATGAATGGAATGATGAGATGAACAAGAAATTAAAATATAGATCGAGAAAAAGAAAGGAATGAGACCAATAAAAAGTATATAATTGATTTGGTAAAGAAGAAAAGAAAAGTATTTGGAATAATCATTGATGAAGAGAAAATCAACACTGAGACTTCCACCATGTAGAAATTTATGCTACAAACAAATTTAATCTGAGGGTTCTCTTACCTAACAATCAAACCCATGTCTATCTCCTGACACATCACCCCAGCTAATTAACTAACTAGGATACTTATCGGTGGATAGTGGGTTGAATTACGGCGGTAGGTTTGGATCAATATTGCAATGGTCTTGTGATCCGATGTGGTCGCCCGTGATCAGGGCCGCCCGTGTATGACAGAGGCGGTGGGCTGGAGACGGTAGTTGTCGAGACGCCAATGGTTATCACACCAGTAACTTGACGCGGCGGATTGTTATCTTTTGTGTTGTATTTTAACACAGTTCTATGATTTAACACTTATATGTACAAATTAACGTAATGTACAAATAAGCACGTCTATATTAACAATAGATGGTATCCTTTCAAGGGCTCGGAGTGTACTGTACTTATAGATAAGCACGTATATTAGATCAAAAGATGTTATCCTTTCAAGGGCTCGGAGTGTACTGTACTTATAGATAAGCACGTATATTAGATCAAAAGATGTTATCCTTTCAAGGGCTCGGAGTGCATGTACTGACCTCCCCGTGAGCTGCCAGCAGCGGCCACCCCAAATTCCACGTGTCACCTTTCGGTAGCGAGCAGGTGGACGGCCACGATTGGTGCAAATTGAAAGTACGGCAGCCCATGAGTACCGTTTCAAATTAAGGTGCAAATGCTTAATATTACTGGGAATGTTCAATTAGCCATCCCAGTATTTACCATTTACTTAAATTATCTTAATTATTACCCATTACCATTACAATTATATATACATATCCCTATACACCCCTATCACGAGCGGAAAATACTTCACTCACAAGGGGGGGGGGGAAACAAAACCACCACTCTACCAATTACGAGAGGGTGGCTTATGGATAATTTCTACACTGGGGGCCGGCGAAAACTGAAGTTACGCTTCATGTGATATCACCCCAGGCCACATAGCGCCGGAACATTTCAATAGTGGTTTCGGCACTGTGGTCTTTAGCTATTTTAAAATTAACAGCTCTGATAGAGGTACCAGTGAATATGCTGACATATACTTGATTGAGGGGAGAGTTATCTCCTAACCCTGCAAGGAATATAACCCTGCAAGGAATATTAACCCTGCAGGGAATATTAACCCTGCAGGAATATTAACCCTGCAGGGAGTATTAACCCTGCAGGGAATATCAACCCTGCAGGGAGTATTAACCCTGCAGGGAATATTAACCCTGCAGGGAGTATTAACCCTGCAGGGAATATCAACCCTGCAGGGAGTATCAACCCTGCAGGGAATATTAACCCTGCAGGGAATATTAACCTTGCAGGGAATAGATGTTATAGTATCCCCAGTATAGTCATCACCATTGACCTCAAATGGTTTTAGGATCTCTTTATCAGCGGGAAGTGCAGGGGGACCCAGATAGGAGACTCAGTTACTACTAGGTCTACACTCAGATCTATTAAATTTAATGAGAGATTTGAGGCAATATTTGACTGCCTGTCTACCATGATTTATCCAAAAATTACACCTGATATCGGCTAATATTGTAGCCATTCCGCCATGTAATGAGTTCCTATGATATTCTTCCACCAACAATTTAGTAAGATGATGGCGTTTGGGAATTAGTATGGGATGACAGGTTTTATTTGGAAGATCAGCTTGAAAATTTCGACCTAGACACCTAATACCCTCATGATCAAGGAACAGATCTATTATGGTCAATTTGTTCCTATGGGGGCTAGCTGAAGCCAATAGCTGATATTCCTCAGGAAATACCTGCTTCTGTATTGTTCTGATACAAAACTTCAAAGGTTCAGAGCTATCCCTTTTATTAACCTTGCAGGGAGTATTAACCCTACAGGGAGTATTAACCTTGCAGGGAGTATTAACCCTACAAGGGGTATTAACCTTGCAGGGAGTATTAACCCTGCAGGGAATATTGCTCAATAAGGAAAACCTTTATGTCTATCACAGGATCTGGGATCAATTCAGGTTCCCTTATTATATCTTCAGATATGTCTGACTGAGTGGAAACCATATTAGGATTATTATTACACTCTTTCAGCCAGGTAGGGCCTTTAAACCATATATCTTCAGATATGTCTGACTGAGTGGAAACCATATTAGGATCATTATTACACTCTTTCAGCCAGGTAGGGCCTTTAAACCATAATCCTGTATTCAATTTGAGGTTATTATCTCCTCGCGACCCATTATTATTAGGATTTTCATTAGTGGCAATATATTCATTATGAACTGGAATACCACTTTCCTCTAAAACCTCACTTATTGGTGTGGGCAAGAAAGTGGTTCCTATTCTGGTAATTAATAGGGGTTGTGCATGACTAGGAATACTCTCATGTTCGACTGTATGGGTATGTGGGATGGTTCCCATTATTACCTTACTACCAGCACTAGTGAACATTGAGACGTTATGTATTTTGATGACCTTCCTTAGGTAACGCCCAAAATAATCGGCTCCTATTATTAATTGGAAAGGTCCATCAACGTCTTTGAAGGTATTACTAACTAGTTTAACACCATTATCCCTCAGCATTTCAGCTGTGTCTTTTAGTCCATGAACAGTTAAACTGATGCCAATATTATTGACTACTGCAGCAGCTACCCTACATTTATATCTTCCTAATTGGACTAGGGGTTGAACTATGTCATAGGTTTGAGCCTCATTATTGGCGAGAAAACCTGATATGGCTATGTTCACTTTATTAATTATGGGTAGTTGTAATAATTCAATTATCTCTCTGCTTATGAAGGATCTGTGTGCACCACCGTCAAACATTGTCTTTACTATGACTGCATTACCATTATGGCACACCTTCAACTCGGCAGTTGGAACAGCTGCTGAACTACTCTTATTAGTGACTGCCATTTTAACTACTGTAGGGTCTGAGTTATTATCACTGTTAGGACAAAGAGCGATGTTATGAACAGATTGTTTACATTTCCTACAAGTTCTTAAGCTTATAGGGCATGCATTTGAAGCATGTTTACCACGGAGACAGGTTAGGCAATTACCAAGTCGCTCTAACCTTTCAACTCTCGTGTAACAATCTGAATAGATATTACATTATTTATACATCAAACGTTTTCAAAAGTATCCCTTTAAAACAACATAGGTTTCCTCTAACACATAATAATGACGAAATCAGTAGAATTTCCACGCGTAATTATCGAATATTCGTTACCAATAGAGCATGGGTTTTCAACCTGGGGTACGCGTACCCCAGGGGGTACGTAAGGGGTCTGTCAGGGGGTACGCCCTTCTCCACGGGTCGTTAGTGGGTACGGCCTGATACGTGCTTCAGGCCGTGTGAGCAGTGTTGCCACTCAAAAATTTCATAATTCCCAAGACTAACCCCTGAAAATCATAAGATGGGCCAAAATATCCCAAGGTTTACAATAAATGTAAAAATAACCTAAGAATCTTGAATAAGTGTACATTTCACCTAGAAATTGAAGTAGTATGAGAAATCATGTTAAAAAATAAATATAAAAATGCATTTGTTTATGAATTTAC